>CAUYUJ010015216.1:897776-982776 GCA_963575745.1 Prorocentrum cordatum
TGAGGGGGCCCTGAGCCCAGATCGAAGCAGCTTAACGTCCTGCTCAGTCCTGGGCAGTTGCGTGACCTGCCCAAACCGAAGCAGCTTGACGACCTGCCAGGATCGTAAACCAGCGCAAGGGCACCCGCCGTGGTGCGTTTCCCCCCCTCCGGGCGCCCAGATGTCCAGGCCGGCTCCCACGCAAGGGTCGGCCCCCTGGCCTCTCCCCAGCAGCTCCTGGCCAGGAGTTCGAGGGCGGAATCCAGCGGGTGGCAAGGCGAAGGAGCCCCGCGAGGCCCAGGAAGGCCCCAGGAGAACGCCCACGAAGCTCGATCCTCGATCCTCCCTGCGATCTCCTCCTCCTCCTCCTCCTCCTCCTCCTCCTCCTCCTCCTCCTCCTCCCGCTCCTCCTCCTTCTCCCTCTTCTCCTCCTCCTCCTCCTCCTCCTCCTCCTCCTCCTCCTCCTCCTCCTCCTCCTCCCTTCTCCGTTTGACTTCGATCCTCCTGCCTTGGTCCTCGGTCCTCCCTTTGATCCTCGATCCCTGGTCCTCCCATTGCTCGCTACCTCCTCCTCCTCCTGCCCCTCCTCATGCTTCTCCTCCTCCTGCTCCTCCTCCTCCTCCGCCTCCGCCTCCGCCTCGACTTTGATCCTCCTCCCTTGGTCCTCAATCCTCCTCCCTTGATCATTGATGAACCCTTTGATCCTTGATCCCGGGTCCGCCTGCTGCTAGAGCGACAGGATTATAGCCTCAATGAGGTGTAGGCAGGGGTGCTCTTCGACTGTGCAGAGCGCCTCGTTGATGACGGGAGCGAGGCCGAACACGGCCTTGTCGGACCCTTCCCTGCTTGTGTTCTCCTGGATTGCGGCCGAAAAGCGTAGGCCGGATGACCACGGCCAGATAGAATTCAACCGGGCCTCCAGCGTAGGTGTCGACGTCAGTGTCGACATCGAGTGACATGACAACCACAACAGACAAGTACAACATGCAGAAACTCCCCCGGGGTCGGCTCGCCTGGAAGCGCCCGACCATGAGGTGCCAGGAGGCGCCACACGCCCTCCTCGCCCCGGGTCACCAGGCCCTCGGCGTGTAGCCAACACGAGTGTCGGCTGGGGCGACCATGACGACCAAATCCAGCGACCCAAGTGAACACGCGCGCCCAGCAACCTTCACAATCTTATATTTTGTCACCGAAGCGTAGCGGAAGCCAGACAGTTGCACCCACCAGCTGCAGGACGCACGCCCACACGCGCCTTCCTCGCCCGCGGGCCGCCGCGTTGAGCGGGTCAGACGGCATGCCGGCCACAGACTCCGTTCCCTGAACATGCAGCATGTGTGAGCTTCGTGTGAAGCGCGTTGGCGGTGTCAAAGGTGATCATCAAGGCAGGTCGTGCCGTGCACCAGCGCCGGCGGAGAGCATACAAGGGTAGCATCGAAGTTTGCATGGCGTGGCGGTAGCCCCGCTGCGGTACTTCTATCATGCAGGCACATACAATGTGGGCCTGTGGCCCCGGGGTGCATTCCCCGCGCTGGTGAAGTCCGTGGAGCCGATGGTGCTGTCCACGAACGGCACCCGGACGCCCCAGCACGTGAAGCTGGTACTCTTCCTCCCCAGGTGGCCAGGGGCGTGCATTCCCTTGGACTGGGGACAGGCACTACGACGAGGGCCAGGTCTTCGCTCGTCGGGGGCCGTGGCGAGGCAGCTGTCGCTCCATGGGAGCGTTGACCCTGGGCAGGCTTGCCTTGTGCTCGGAGATGTTGGACTGCGACCTGGTGTGGCTGGGCGTGGTGATTCCAAGGAAGAGCGCAGGGGCCCGCTGGTCTCGCCTGCCCGCGCTGCTTCGGCCAGTTCGGTACGGCGACAACTTCAAGGCCGAGGTGGAGATGGTGTGCAGCCCCCGGTGACCAGGGATGTGCATTCCCCTGGACTGGGGTTTGGACCGCCAAGCGCCAGAACGGCAAGTCGCCCTCAGTGCTCATTGAGGGAGCTGCTGTGGCTGGCAGAGCACCCTGAGGCGGCCGCCAGGCGCTTCGGGACGTGCAGCAACCCCCGCGCGGCGAGGGGTTACTATAGGCCACTGCCTCGGCTGGGTGCTGGGGGTTGCCAGTATGCGGACTGGAGGCACCGACGCCCAGTTGTGGAGGGAGCAGGCCATGCACATGGGGTGGATCATGGGCCTGCTATTGGCACCGATGGCGAGGGATGTGCATTCCCCTCGGCGGCGCCTTTCCCCCTGCGCGGCGAGGGGTTAGACCACTATTTCCTCGTGGGCGCCAGTGGCCAGGATGTGCATTCCTTGGGCGGCGCGGGCAGTCCCCCCGCGCGGCTAGGGGGTAGTCCACCACGTCGGCCTCCGCTGAGGCCGCGGCCCACCGTGGGCCCGCCGCGCATCGCCGCGGCCTGCTCCGCGCGGGGTCGGGATCCGACCCCCCCTGTGGAGGTGCGCTCCTCCTCCTCTTCCTCCTCCTCCCCCTCCTCCTCCTCCTCCTCGTCCTCCTCCTCCTCCCCCCCCTCCTCCTGCTCCTATTCTTGCTCCAGCTCCTGCTCCTGCTCCAGCTCCTGCTCCTCTTCCTGCTCATTCTTCTCCTCCTTCTCCTCCACCTCCTCCTCCTGTCATCCTCCTCCTCCCCCTCCTCCTCCCCCTCCTCCTCCTCCCCCTCCTCCTCCTCTCGATCCTCCTCCCTTGGTCCTCGATCCGATCAGATAATCCTGCATTGGTCCTCGATCCTCCTCCCTTGATCCTCGATCCTCTCTTTGATCCTCGATCCCCGATCCTCCCTTTGACTCGTGGCCCAGGGCCTCGATCTCACGGCTTGAGAGCCCGCAGGGTTTTGGATGGCACGGTCTCGCGCGCCTTGCCCAAACGGGCACAGGTAAACACGCTTCGCCGCACGAGCCTGCACCAGCGCCCCATTCGTTCGCCTAGGTCCTCGAGCCGCTCGGGGTCGGACGCCTGGGGAGGGAGGACCCATGGCGGCGCCAGCTCCCGCGGATGAGGCGCTGCCCGCGGCGAGGCTGGCAGGGCGGTCGGAGGACGCCAGGGGGGGGAGGCGGACGGAGGAAAGGAGGAGGGGGAGGTGGGGGTGGGGAGGGGGAGAAGGAGGAGGAGCGGGAGGAGGAGGAGGAGGAGGAGGAGGAGGAGGAGGAGGAGGACGAGGACGAGGACGAGGACGAGGCGAGGACGAGGACGAGGAGGGAGGAGGAGGAGGAGGAGGAGGAGGAGGAGGAGGAGGAGCAGGAGGAGGAGCAGCAGGAGGAGGGGAGAGGAAGGAGGAGGGAGGACGGAGGAGGGAGGAGGCAGGAGGAGGAGGAGGATGAGGAGGAGGAGGAGGAGGAGAGGAGGGGCAAGAGGAGGAGGAGGAGGAGGAGGAGGAGGAGGAGGAGGAGGAGGCGGAGGAGGAGGAGGAGGGAGGAGTGAGAAGGAGAGGGAGGGGGGAAGCAGCACGAGCAAGGGGACCGCCGCCGCCGCCGCGACACACTAAGCAAAACTTCCAGACCGCGGGGTGAACATTGCAGAGGGCAGAGCAGGGAGGAGAAGCGCCCTCCCATGGTTTCTCCTCTTCCTCCAGTCCTCCCCTCTACTCCCGCAGCTGCCTTACTCTTCCTTTCTGCCTGGACCCCGTGCCCCTCCGCAGGCGCGCGCGTGAGGCCAGCCCAGCACCCCAGAGCCCTTGTCGGTCTCCCCCTCTCTCTCCCCCCCCGCCGCCCTTTCCCCCCTGCTCCCCTGGCCCCCGACCTGCGACCCAGACCTCGGGGGGTCCACGCCATGCCTGGGCCCCTGGAAATCTGCATCTGTTCCCCATGGATCGGCTTTTCATTCCGAGCCGTTATTTGAAGGTGCCAGGGCCCGGTGGGAGCTTCCGGAGGCTTTCTGCCGCTGCTGCCAAGGGTGGGTGGGAGGGTCCAACGCCTTTCAAAATAAAACCAGGGGGGGGGCTTCCCCTCCCCCAAACAAGTCTCCCTAGGGGTCCAGGGCCCGCCGCCCCCCCCCCCGGGAACACATATTCCGAGGGGTCCCCCCCCCCCTCTCTGGAAATTGTTTCGGGAAGACCAGGCCCCCCCCACGTTTGTCGCTAACACTCCATCATTCGCTACCGAAATTAATTCCTTTGCGCGCTTCCGGTTCTTCGCTACTGGAACTGGTACTGGAAGAATCGGTCGATACCGAAATCCGAGGCGAATTTGAGTGTTACGGACACTCGCTATCGAATTTGTCGTTACCGAATTTGTTCGATGGCGCATGATCGGGGGGGTGAGTTCCCAACCTGCTGGTTCTTGGTTGGGGGGGCAGGGGGAGGGGGAAGGGGGCTGTTGTTTGCTACCCCCCCGTATAAAGTTTGTTCAGGCCAGCGACGGTGGATAGCGCTCCCTCTTCCGTCCTTTTTGTTTCATCCCACGAGGGGGTTTGTTCCATCACACGAGTGGGTCTGGGATTCAATCCATCCCCTGCCCCCCTCCGCCCCATCCCTCCCCAGCCGCACAGGACGGCCGGCTGCCGCTGATGCCGAGATGATCCCAAGCACGCCTCGCGGCGGAACGCCGCCCCCTGGCCGGAGCTGAATGCTCCTCCTCGACGCCGCCTGCTCCTGCGCTCCTGCCTCCTTCTCCTCTTGTTTCTGCTGCTCCTCCTCGCCTTCCTCTCGCTGCTGTTGCTCCCTCGCCTCGGGGGAGAAGGAATGCCCCCTTATTCTCGACACTTGAGAGCAGCCGTAGCGCAAAAAATGGCAGATCTGGAAAACACGACTGGAGCCTTGGATCCCATCTTTGTGCTGCACGTTTCGAACCGGATCGGTCCATGATGGCCCTAGAGCTTGAAGCTGAGTGGCATCGCGTGAAAGAAGTGCATCAATCGGGTCCTAGAGTCGGGTGCGAAGGAGGACTCCCTTCCTTTGGGTTTCCTAGATGTGTTCGAGTAGATGGGGCCAGAGGATTGCGCCGCATCGCCGATGCATCGTCGATGCGGCTCGATGTGGAGCCCGACTTTCTCATCGCCGACGTCGCCGATGCATCGCCAGCGTAGCCAGTGCGTTGCCGTTACATCGCCGATGCGTCGCGATCCTCCGACCGAGTCGACTCCGACCCCATCTGGGAGGCCTCTACTTCCTCTTGGCCGCCGCCTGGCGTGAAAGAGGTGCAACGGCCAGATCACAGCGTCTGGAGCGAAGGAGGGCCCCTTTGCTCTCGGCCGTCGCGCCCCTCCCTGGCAAGTCGCGTCGCAGCGCGTGTCCCGTCGGTCGTCTGTCGTGTCGTCGCCGCCGTCGCCGTCTCGCCCGCCGCCGTTGCCGCCGTCGTTGCTGGCTGCCGGCTGTTTCCTCTACCTGGACCTCGTGTCCCTGCGCGGGCGCGCGCCAGGCCAACCTAGAATCCCAAGAGCATTTGAAAGCACTGTTTCCCCAACAATCCTGTGGTGTTGGGTCCTCGTTTTGAGGAGACGGCGCCCCGCGTTCCTCCTCTCCTTTCCTCTCCTACTGCCCTCCCTCCTCCTACTCCTCCCTCCCCCCTGCGTTTCACACCCAGGACAGCGTTTCGTTGCCCAATAGGGAGCTCCACCGAAGGCTCCAGTGACAGTGGTTGCACGCGTCCCCGCCACCCAATTCGGCACACCCCTCACATGTTTCGTGGCCCCAGAGGGAGCTCCACGAGGAGGAGGAGGAGGAGGAGGAGGAGGAGGAGGAGGAGATGGAAGAGAGGGAGTAGGAGGAGGAGGAGGAGGAGGAGGAGGAGGAGGAGGAGGAGGAGGAGGAGGAGGAGGAGGAGGAGGAGGGGAGGAGGAGGAGGAGGAGGAGGAGGAGGAGGGAGGAGGAGGGAGGGAGGGAGGGAGGGAGGGAGGGAGGAGGGAGGGAGGGAGGGAGGGAGGGAGGGAGGGAGGGAGGGAGGGAGGAGGAGGGAGGAGGAGGAGGAGGAAGGAGGAGGAGGAGGAGGAGAAAGAGGATCAGGAGGAGGAGGAGGAACGAGAGGAGGAGGAGGAGGAGGAGGAGGAAGAGGCATAAGGGAGGAGGAGGAGGAGGAGGAGCAGGAGGAGGAGGAGGAGCAGGAGGAGGAGGAGGAGGAGGAGGAGGGAGGAGGAGGAGGTCCCTGGCAACTGCGAGCCCCGGCACCGGGAGCCCGGGGCACGGCGGTTCCACGCGCGGCCGCCGGCGCCGTCGGCGGTGAGCGCCCTGCAGGCGCTGCGCGCCGCGCAGCTCGCGCAGGCGCGGCCGCCCTCGGGGATCACCCCGATCGTCGAGATCGAGGATGAGGATCGAGGTCTTCGATGATCGAGGATTGACGGTCTCCAGGCCTCCCAGATGGGGTCCGATTAGAGTGTGTCGGAGGATCGAGATGATCGAAGATCGATTGGCAACCACGCTGCGCATTCTCTCTCCTCGTCCTCTTCCTTCCGCTTCCTTCAGGCCTTGTCTCACGCGTTTAGTGGCCGGGCGTGCTGCTCCGCAGTGCCAGCTGATGTGTGAGCTGTGTGAGGCCCGTCGAATGGTGCGGAGCTTGCGTTTTAGATGGGAAGGAAAGACCGAGGATCGAGATGATCGAAGATCGAGGGTCGACGCTCTCTAGGCCTCCCAGACGGGGTCCGAGTAGATGGGGTGGGAGGATCGCGCCGCATCGCTGATGCATCGGCGATGCGGCTCGATCCTCCGACCCCGTCCTCTCCGACCCCATCTAGGAGACCGCCTTCAAACGAGGATAGGGATGATCGAGGATCGAGGATCGACGGCCGAGGACCGCGCCTGGGAGGATCTCGCGGGGAGAATCGCGCCGGCAGACCGCGCAGGCGGCCGCCCTGCTCCGCCAGCGCGACCTGGCGAGCCGGGCGGCGGCGCCAGAGCAAGTCGCCCTGGATGGGGGGGTTCTAGGGCGACGAGATCTATGCATATCCACTGCCCCTGGCCAGGCCCATCCTGGGCCCAGGAGCGGTGTATATGCCTCCCTGGCCAGGCCAGGAGGGCGTATACACCGCTCCTGGGCCCAGGATTGGCCTGGCCAGGAGCAGTGGATATGCATAGATCTCGTCGCCCTAGGTTCTGGGGCAACGATAGGCGGGGATAGGTAGATGGGGGGTCGCATCGACCCCCAATCGCCCATTCATCGCCGAAGGTGCGCTTTCGCCATCGGTGGCCCATCGGCGATGTATCGCCGATTCTAGTACGACGTTCCCCCCCCCCCCCGACAGTCTTCACCTATCGTTGCCCCTACAGGGTGGGCCCTCCTCGCCTGGCGTTCTCGCCCTATTTCGCACCAGGCGGTTCTCCACACTGGGCGGTTTCGCCTCATTTCGGGCCCCGGGGCCCTGACAGCCGGGTGCGGCCCGGAAAATGTAGCAGGCAGCTGGGGTTCGGGGTCCAGCCGTGGTTGTTCACGGGGTTTAATTTTTGGGGGCGGGATGGGCCCTCCACGTCGTGTTTCCCCTGGTCCGTTTCCCTCCGCTCCTTCCTCCTCGGCCTCCGCCGCCGCCGCCTCCTCCTCTTCCTCCTCCCCCCTCCTCCCTCCTCCAGCAGTGGGCTGGGGCCGGAACCCCACAAGTACTGGAGACTCTGCTGGCTGCCACCATGTGGAGGACGGCGACCAAGACCTTGACGGGATGGCTGATGGCGGCCCCTCCTCCAACGACTATGGGCAGCAGCCGAGGCCTCTCTTCCAGTTGTGAAAATCGTTGTGGCGACTGCTGAGGGGGCGACTGTTGAGGGACGATTGTTGAGGGGACTGGCACCGATTGTGAACCGTCGTTGGCGTCGGGCCGATATCATCTTCGGGGGAAACAGACTTGTGAAAATCGTGGCGTGGCACTGGTGCGGGGGCTGCTGGGAAGACGGGGTCTCGATTGTGTAGCGCTTCGGGATGTCCATCACCTGTCATTTCACCATGGCACGCAAGGGTATCATCTTCAAATCGCTCAAACTTTTCCTGGGCTCGGAAACGCGCGCCTCACAAGGGCACATCGACGCGCTGCTGCACAAGGACTCCAAGCGCTGGTGACGCCCCAGATGCGGAGTACTCGACGGCCGAGGGCCCATAACTCCATCAGCTACACGAGCGAGCGAGTTGGAGCGTGGGCTGCCGCGTGGTTCCCTGACGTGCTCTTGGACGACACATCTATCGACAGCCAGGCAAACGGCACACGAAATTTGCGAGCGTGCCTAGACAGCCTCCAACTACGGCCGCCATCGTCGCGAGCTGATACACCTGAGGGCTCACCTATCCGCAGCTGCTGAAGGCCGAAGAGACGCTGAAGCAGCTGAGCACCGAGCCCGCCGCCGATGGATCGGATCGAAGCACCTGTACCAGAAGTCTTCCCCGACGCAACCGAGCCTGGCGCCGACGAGGGCCCGATCGAGGACATGCTCGGCCTGCCCGGCTGGCCGCGGACGCTGGCGCGTGGTTGGGCCACGCTTCGTGCACACCTTGCAGGACAGCGTCCCTCGAGAATGTGGCCAGTGCTGGAGACTCGCGGGCGCTTGGACTACCAGCCACCGCATGCACGTCAATCCCGTGAAGTTGCACTGCCTCCTCGGTTGCCCGAAGACACTTCGAAACATCGACGACACAGCCCACTACCTGGTTTGCCCGCGGATGTGACACCATCTTTACCTTCCTCGCGGTCAAGTTTCGCAGGCGATCCTCCAGCGGCTGGGGCCCGATGGCGAGATCCAGGATGGCGACGACGATATCGAGCACGCCATCGCGCGGATTGCCGTCGGCTTTAAGACCTACCTACAACCAGCTCCGCACCAAGAACGACAAGCCCGTCGTTTCTTCGAGCCCGCCAAACGCGGAGACCAGGGCCGACATCTACAACTTCAAGAAGGGCGCCGTTGCCGCCGCTTGCCGTTCCATGAGGATGCTTGCTTTCCTCGTGGGTGGCGCGGGCCGTGCGGAGCGTAGGCGAAGCCGGCGTTCCGAGTGGGACCTTGGGTCCGTTTCCCTCCTCCTCCCCGCTCTCCTCCTCCCCGCTCCTTCCCCTTTCCCTCTTCCATCGCCCCTCTTCCTCCCGCGGTGGGGGGGAACAGGAGGCTGGGAGGGGGTGAGAAGGCAGGGAAAGGAAGGGGGAGGGGGGCGTTCAGTTAGAGGAGTAAGAGGATCGGCCGGACCAAGTCGATCCAGAGAGCATCGGGGCGAGCCTGAGGAGGAGGAGAAGGAGGAGGAGGAGGCGGAAGAGGATAATGACAAGAACAAGGACGAGGAGAAAGGTGAGGGAGGAGGAAGGAGGGAGGGAGGAGGAGGAGGTGGAGGAGGAGAACGAGGAGAAGGATGCGAGGAGTAGTATGATCATGAGCGGAAGTCGAGTTAGCCAGTTCGAGCGAGGCAGAGGGGACGCCTCCCGCCCTCCCGCCCGCAACATAATAGTCATGTGTGGCACACTTTGATGTTGGGACTGGGACGCTCTCTCACCTTGCAAATCGATGGCGCTCGCGCGCGGCCCCGCTTCCGACGATTCGGCAAAGGTAAAATTACGCGGGCCGCCGCGCATGGGGGGGGAGAGCAGCAAGACTTCCGATGGGCTCGGCGAAGACAAATGATGCGCCGCGCTGACGCGCTGACACGCAGCACTGTCACCTTCCTCTTAGTTTGGACATCTCATTGCGTGCTCGCGGGGTTCTTTTTAAAAGTACATATGCCCACCCTCTCCGCAATGTATTTTGCCGATTCAGTCTGGCTGTCTGGTCCAGACGTGCACTGCCATCGCATAGTGTGCCAAGGAAAAGGTCGGGGGTCCGCCAGGGGATGAGGGCACCTTGCATTTGTTAGTGCACCAGGTGTCTTGCACGTGACCCGGCTGTTGCTTTTTGCCTCCCCCTTCCTGCCTACTAGTTCTCTGTGTCTTTGCAAAGGATTACACTTGAACCCGTTCACACGAGCCCGCCGTACAATGCCAGTCAGCATCACAACCCCAATCACAATCGATGCAAACTCGAGCTCGTTCATACGATCTCTTCGAAGATTCCCAGCCGGCATCATAGTCACAGTCACGACCAGCAGTATCTCAACGTTTAGTTCCCAAGCTTCTCCTCTTTCTGCGATGCTGCTGCTGTTGATTGTGCTCATTGTCTCTCTTGTTCCTGCGCCTGTCTATCTGGCGCTGCTGTTCCGCCTCATCTTTGGTCTCCTACGCTTCCCCTCTTCCACTTCTCTCCTGCTTCGTCCCCGTTTCCATGCTTTTAAGAATCGTGGACGAAAAACATATTCGTATCCGCGGCCTCGCGGGCCAGGCGGGCCAGGCCCCTGGGCCGCGACTCCATGGATACGGAGCGTTTTTTTCGCGGAAGCCTCGCGCGTAACTCATCCGTCCGACCGCGTGTCCGCGGGACCGCGCTTTGAAATTCAGACCGCGAGGCCGCGGATACAGGTATGTTCGCCGTTTATGAAAGAAGAAAACAACATGCGTAAACAAAGGTTTTTGGAGGGCCGCGCAGATTGTTCGGATCTGCGCTCGACCCACCTGGCAGTGCTTCCAGTGCCGCCCATGGCGCGCTGCGAATGCCTGGGAGGGGGTCCAGCGCCGAACCAAGAAATCCGCGCGGAGCTCCAACAGTTTATATGCATGCCTACTTCTTCTTCTTCTTCTAATATCGCGACGCCGAATGGAGGACCCGAGTTCCGCCGAGCTGGCAGATCACTTCCACATCCGCCGTCGTCGCTTCTGGTTCCGCCTCCTCCGCCCGAGCTTCTTGGCTAGGCAGGCCGCGGGCGCGAGCGCGAAGCGTCAGTCGGCCGATCGACGATTGACCCGCTCCCCCGCGCCTGCGTTAGACACCAGGCGCAGAGAGCTGCAAAAAGAAGTTAAGGCGATGGTCCGCGGCGAACCCCACGGAGAGTCCGAGGAACGATTTCTTGTCTCCTCCGCCCCCCCCCCTCCTCTCCTGTCCCGCCCCCGCCTGCACACCGCGATACAAGTGTCCGAAGTGGAGGTTCATCCATCACCACCGCCTGGGGGATCGATCCTCGGGGACCTCGGCAGGCGGTGGACCCGGACATGTTCAGGCCCCAGGGGCCCAGATACGTCCACATCCATTCCCCAGGTGGTTCATACGAGTCCGCCTCGAGGGTGTGTTCAGAACGCACCCTGGAAGAGGTCTGGGGGCCGTCCATCGTCGTCGCCGCCGCTGCCGCCGTCGCCAACCGCCGCTGTCGTCGTTCTCGTCCTCGTCCTCTTCGTCCTTTCTTCTCTCCTCCGGCAGCGTCCTTCCACTAGCCTGTGGATACGGCCGTGTTGACACCGGCGCCCTGCCCAGAGAGAGAGAGAGAGAGGAAGATAAATCCCCATGCTCGCAGAGTGGAGGACCCAGATGTGGCCGAGCTGGCAGACCACTTCCACATCTCGGACAGGCAGGCGCGGCTCCTGCACGAGGCCAGCGGGGGGCTGTGGCACACGCGAGGGGTGCGGGCGCCCCGCGGGGAGCGGAGCGCGGCGGGCGCTGGGCCCTCGTGGCGAGCGCGGGGGCGACGAGCGAGAGCCAAGGGCGGAGGTCACGTGGCCGCCTCTTGCATCCACTTCTCTCGTCTCCTCCCTCTCCTCCCTCTCCTCCTCCTCCTCCTCCTCCTCCTCCTCCTCCTCCTCCTCAATCTACGCGGCAACGAAGGGAAACGCATATTCAATTTACTACTCGCCACGTGGCAGCGTAGATGGGCGAGACAAATACACATCTACGCTGTACGTCACGCGGCAACACAAACGGGCTGAGACATTGCTGTTCTACTTGAACTGTCACGTGGAATTGGAGGGGTGGGCGGACAAAATACGATTCCACCTTGCTCGCCACGTTGCAACGCAGGGGGGGGGGACAAACAAACGATTCTACTTTATACGTCACCTGGCATAGACGCTACTTTGCAGCGTAGAGTTGTGAACCAAATACAGATATACGATCTACGTCACGTGGCAACGCAAGCGGTCTGAGACAGTACTAGTCTACATGGTTCGTCAAGCGGCAGTGCAGGGGAGCGGAACCACGCGATTCCTTTCTAACACGCAACATCCGTCACGTGTCAACGCGGGGGGTGAGGGACAACACATAGAATTCTAGTATATTCGGCACGCATCAGCCCAGGAGGCCGAAAACGCATTATCCCACTTCCTCGTCGCGTGGCAACGTCAAGGGGGGCAGAAAGTACTGTTCTTGTCGGTTAGTCACTCGGCAATGCACGGGGCAGAAAGAAAGCGATTCCACTCTGCTCGGCACGTGGCAACCCAGAGGAACGGAACAACTGTTCTATCCGTCACATGGCAATGCAGGGCGGTGGGGGGTGGAAGCCGTGATAGTTCAGCGTAGGGCGGAAAATGATGCGATCCCACTCTGCGCACCCCGTGACAACGCAGAGGGGCGAAGCACACACACACATATATATATATATATATATCTATATATATATATATATATACTCTAAGTCGTCACGCGGCAATGCAGGGGGCTGGGCAACTTACGATTCCAGTCTGCTCCCCCGGTGGCAACGCAGAGGGGCGAAACAAATCCATACCCGTTCTACCCTCAACGTAGCAACACGTAGGGGCGAGGGGGGGGAAACAACTACTGTTCTAGTCTGCGCGGCCCGTGGCGACGCAGGCGGACGAAAACATATGATCCCACTCTTCTCGTCGCGTGGCAACGCGAAGGGGACGAGAACAGACTCTTCTATTCTAAGTTGTCACGCAGCAATGCAGGGGGGCGGCGAAAAAACGCTTCCACTCGGCTCGCCAACCCAGAGGGACGGAACAACCGCACATCTAGTTTACCCATAACATGACAATGCAGAGGGGTGGAGTGGCAGAACATATTCTAGTTTAGATGAGAGCGGCAACAGTGGGATGCCATTCTGCTCACCCCTATCCGTCACGTGGCAACGCAAGGGGGCGGACAGGTACTAATCTAGTCTACCCGGCACGTGGCAACGCAGGCGGACGAAAACATATCATCCGACTCTTTATCGTCGCTTGGCAGTGCAACGGGGACGATAACATACGATTCTACTCTAAGTCGTCGCTCGCGCGGCAATGCAGGGGGGCAGAAACATTACGATTATTCTCTGCTCGCCGCGTGGCAGCGCAGAGGGGTGAAACGAGTACATATCGAGTCTTTTCGTCGCGCGGCAACGCAGGAGGCGCGGAAACATATGATCATAGTCTTATTTGGCACGTGGCATCGCAGGGGGGAGGCGAAAACAGATCATCCCACTGTCCTCGTCAAGGGGCGGAGAGCATACAAGTCCAGTTTATTCGTCATGTGGCAACAGGGGGGGCGGGGAAATGCGATTCCGCTCGACCCGTCACATGGCAATGCAGAGGGGCCAAACAAATTAAACATAGGTTCTGTCCGTCGCGTGGCAACGCAAGGGGAGTGGAAGTAATACGTTGTCGGTTTGCTCGACGCCTTGCAAGGCAGAGGCAGAGAAAGCTCCGAAAACGTTTGCCAGCGGACCAGAGATTCACAAGACCCCAGGACCACGGCCCAGAGCCCTGCGTCCGAGACCAAGACCCAGGATTTCAGCTTCCAGCGTCCACGGGCTCGATCCGCGTCCCCAGCCTGCACAGGCCAAAATCAGCGCGCACTTCACACGAATCGCGCCCCTCAGGAACCTGGAATTATTTTTTGGCCCACGTAAAGCTGTGATAGACCACCGAATCTATGTTAAATCCTTACATTGAGCATTGTCCGAACTAAGGACCCCCGGTGAGGTGAGGTGAGACGAGGGGCAAGGATGGAGTGGAACCACGTAAGGAGGTGAGGGGAGGTGCAAGGAGGAGGGCTGAGAGGGAGCAGAGAAGGGGGGAGGAAGGTAATTAGGTGGTGGGAGCTGGGAGGTGTTTGTACAGTCCATCTTGGCTTGGCTGAGGCTCATTCTGCCATCGATTCATCTCGCCTCGCCTGGCCTGCTCAATATCATGTGTTCTCACGGGTCTACCGGCATAATCTGTCGATTGCCGACTCCGCGTTCTCCAGTTCCTCACGATGAAGAGCGGTCCTGAGGGAAACAGTCAGGAGGGGAAAAAACACAGACATAATGAATCGTCGATTCCGGGGAAAATACTGGAAAATGTGGGATGTGGGAGGGAAGACAAAAACCCAGAAAATATGGGGGATCTTTTTATTTGTGCGTACTTATTTGTGTGTCCCAGGGCCCCTTCAAAGAGGTCCGAGTTTGCTGTGGTGTCGCGTGCCCGAGGCCATTCCCAGGCTCCCGAGGGAGGGGGTCTTCAGATTGTTGTGCCACTTTCGTGCTCCCAGGGACCTTCCTGGGCCCCAGGACCTCACTGGAAGGCCGGTATTGGGGAAAGGCTAGTATTGGGGAAAGCTTTGGGTATCCATGACCCGCGTCGACAGGGTCCTTTTCCCTCGCGCAAATCAGTGGTTCTTTCGGGGCCCTGGATCGGCATAGTCAGCTCGAAAAGCTTCGCCAAAATGCCAGGTGGAGGACGAGTATCAGGAGGAGGAGGGGCGCGGAAGCAGATTTCGAGGATGTTGCCAGCCAGGCTTGGACAGAGCGGCGTTCTCTATTCAGGGTGCGCGCTGCTACAGCTTGCGTGCTGGCTGACCTGCATCATTTCAGAAGGGAGTGACAGGAAGGGACGAGGGGGACAGAAACAGGGGCCCTGTCGTTTAAGCATCCCTGCGCGATCATTGGCGGGGCACCCGCCCGCCCGTCCTCCTCCCTTCTTCCTCCCCCCTCTTTCGTGGAAGATGCATCCTTCCTCCTTCCTGCTCCCTCCTCCCCCCGCCCGTCTATACATCGATCCTCCTCCTTCTCCTCTCTCCTTCGTCCTATCTGCTACTCGCCCGCGCGCGGCAGGTCATGCAGAGCAGGAAGGAGTCGTTTGCAGAGGATCTGGACGCTGTCTGGAAGGCGCTCGAGAAGGGCGAGGAGTTTGTCCTATGTTCCCGCGGCGCACAGAAATGGCATGGGCGAGGGGGCGGTTTTCCGCAAACGGCATTTCGCCTCTTTTGAATCCGTCCGGCATTCAAAAAATCAGAAGCTCCCAAGAAGGACCAGGGCCCTTCTCAGAAGCCTCCAGCCTTCTTACAAGGCCCCCCATGGTTCAGTCCAGAGGTCTTCCGTCATTCCTTGGATCAGATTCGCCTGGGGAGTTGAGAATATGCAGGGAAGTGCATCACCACCCCCCTCCACCTTCACCCTCTCTTCTCCTGCCTCCTCCTTCCCCCCTTCTCCCCTGCTTCGTCCCCCCTCTCCTGAGGGGCATGCCTTCTCGTCAGCTGTGCATGTGCTTTCTGCTCTGCCCCTCTCCCCAGCCAACCCACTCTGCGCGAGTCATTGTGGACAGCGAGGGTCGGCGTCCCCGGCCTAGTATTACAGCTTCCCTCCTTCCCCGGCAGCGGAGAGGGCGGGAGCGGAGAGGCAGGCAGAGTGGACATGAGCGGGGGGGAAAGGGAGGGGTAAAATGGTCTGCGAGGGGAAGGAGTAGTGGAGGGCGACGGGGAGAAGGGAGACGGAGAGGAGGAGGAGGAGGAGGACGACGACGAGGAGAGGAGAAGGACGATGTGCAGGATGAGCATAAAGATGATAAGAAGAATGGGGTGGGGACGGGGGAGGGGCAAGGCGCAGTGAAGAGTGAGAGGGGAAAGGGGGGAAAGGAGGGTGAGGAGAAAGGAATGGTGATCGAGGGAGGGAGAAGAAAGAGAAGGAAGAGGTATGGCGACGAAGATGAGGAGGGTTATGAGGATGATGAGGCATGGTGAGCACAATGAAGAGGAGGAGGAGGAGAAGAAGGAAGGCTGGATGATGAGGAGTGTAAGGACAAGCGTGATAAATGCTAGCACGAATCAACATATTATGAGGCCATCAAAGAGACAGAGGATGTGCGGGAGGGTGGCGCGACACGACGGTCTCGCCATGGGTTTTTGCCCGTCTGCCTTCGAAGTCCCGCCCGAAATGGTAACGACAAGCTCTTTGATGATGAATCGTGTGTTCCACAATCTTCGAGCTCACAATCATCATACATCATTGTCATCATTAGCATCATCAGTCGCAATAGTACTGTCATCATGATCATCAGCACCATCATCACCATCATCATCACAATCAGCACAATTATCATTGGCACCACCGCCGCCATCATCATCATCAGCAGCATCATACTCATCGTCATCACCATCGTCACCATCGCCATCGCCATCATCACCATGTTTATCATCATTATCAACAACATCATCATCAATACCATCATCAGCACCATCATGATCGTCATCATCATCAGTAGTATCATCTTCTTAGTCGCCGTCATCACCATCAACCGCATCAGCATCACATCAGTACTACCATCACCACCATCACCATAATCATCATGTTTGCCATCACCATAGTCGTCCTCATCTTCATCAACAGCATCAACAACACATCAATATC
This sequence comes from Prorocentrum cordatum, assembly GCA_963575745.1. NCBI lineage: Eukaryota > Dinophyceae > Prorocentrales > Prorocentraceae > Prorocentrum > Prorocentrum cordatum. The sequence continues at coordinate 914,103 of CAUYUJ010015216.1, forward strand.
ATCAGCACCATTGGTGTCATATTCATCATACTGAGCATCATCATCAATACCATTAACATCATCGTCATCAGCATGTGCCATCATCATCTTCAGCATCGGCATCATCTCAGTCGGCATCACCATCGACAACATCAGCATCACATCAATATCATCATCACCACCATCATCATAGCCATCATCATCATCAGCAGCAACATCATCATCTTAGCCGTCGTCATCACCATCAACAGCATCAACATCACATCAATACCATAATCACCACAATTATTCGACTCGTCAGAATGATCATCATCAGCATCAATACCATAATTATCATCATCACCGCATAACCTTTCTTAGCCACTGTCATCACCATCGACAACATCAGCATCACATCAATATTATCAGTACCACCATCATCATAACCATCATCATCATCAGAAACATCATCTTAGTCGTCGCCATCACCATCATCAACTATCAACATCACAACAATACCATCGTCATCACCATTATCATAATCAGCATACTCATCATCATCATCATCATCATCATCATCATCATCATCATCATCATCATCAACATAATCATCAACATCATCATCATCATCATCATCAGCAGCAGCACTATCGTCGTCATTAGCCTTGCCATAGTAGTGTTCCCTTGCGTTCCTCACTCCTCTCTTCTCCTGATCCTCCTTCTCTCATCCTTTTCCGCCTCTTCTGCTCTCCCTCCCCCTCTCTCAATCCCACCATCATGCTACTCCGTGTGCCCGTGATTATCGTGCCGCTCCTCGTCCTCCCCCTCGCTCGAAAACACGCCTTGCGCTCGCTGCCAGCTCAGGCTGAACGGATCGTCTCCGAACAGCTCCTCCGGTTCCATGGCTCGTCCCCCTCGCCCGCATCCGCCCTCGTGCAGAAGAACTGGTTATACTCCTATCGCCTCTCATCGTGCTGCTCCTCCCCATCCTTCTGCCTCCAGCCACCACATTCTCCCGTTTGTTCTCGTCATGCTCCTCCGCCTCCTTGCTCTTTTCCCCCCCATGCCCCCCCCCCCTCCCGTCCATCCTCCTCTCCGCCTCATCTTTCCCCTCCTCGACATCCTACCCTCCCTGCCGCTACTCGTCTTCCCCCCTCCTGCTCCTCCTCCTCCTGCCCCGTCGAGCCCTTCTGCCTCCTGCCGCATGCTGGCTTATCCCGCCTGCATCCGCTCCATCTCCAGGCTCGGCTGCCGCCTGCCTCCTCAAGCCCCCTCTCTCCCCTCCCCCCCTTCCCAACATCCTGCTCATCCGCGGTCGTGCCCTCTCCAGCCCCCCCAGGTCCTTTTGATTGCGCCTCCGCAAGGAAGAGCCGGTGGTGGTTCTGGCGCGAAAGATCATGGAGCTGCGGTCCGGGCACCGGATGCCCAGGGAGGACGCGGGTGGGGGGGGGGATGGAGGAGGAGGAAGAGGAGGAGGAGGAGAAGGGACTAATGTAAACCCAAGACTCATCAACGGTATTGCAATAAACCCTCCCTCCAAGTGTCCTTCTTCACAGGCCCCTTGTAAGGATTCAGTTTCACTGAGTGAAGTGCCACGTTGGAAGACAATCATTTGAAAATCATAAGCTGTGCGAGAACGCCATTCCTGGGGCTCCAATGCCGCGAATCACCGCTACTGTTTCGTACTGTCGACCCTGAATCGTGCCAGAACGCCGCTTTTGGGATTTGAACACCACCAATCAACGTAACTGTTGCGCCCTGACAGTTCGACCTCGTGCCAAAACGCAGTTTGGGGGATGTTAGCCATGGGAACCCTTGAAACTGTCGTCAACACTTCCAGCGGTTATGCGCGGCGCTTGGGCGAGAGCCACGCTTTGAAAAGGAACCGCCCTCCATCCGTGAAGCTGCTGAAAATTGTTAAGGCGAGTGCCCGCGGCGCTAAGGCGAGAGCCGCACTTTGAAACGGTCCGCCCTCCATCCGTGAAACTGCTTCAAGTTGTTAATACGAGTGTGCGCGGCGCTGGGGCGAGAGCCGCATTTTGAGAACGGCCCGCCCTCCGTCCGTGAAAATGATGCAAACTGTTAAGACGAATGTGAGCGGCGCTGAAACGAGAGCCACATGTTGAAAACCACCCGCCCGTCATCCGTGAAGCCGTTGTCAGTGTCAAGCTTCACCGTCATGGATCGCGAGGAAGCCTCGGGCGAAACGCCAGGCCCGCCCCTTCGACCAGCCTCCGGGTGCGACAGGGAGAAGCGATTTACAAGAGGAGGGAGGAATATTAGAGGAGGAGCACCTCAAGGAGAAGGAGGCCGCCCTCCTCGGGAAAACTGCCCCCCCCCCCCCCCCAGGAGGCTGCGAGGTCTCGGCTGGGTCTGCGTACTCCCTCACTTCTTTGCGCCTCCCTGGTGCCAACGAAAGTGGCGACATTTGCGCACTTCGCAGCACCCCCAGGGAACCGCGAGGTCTCGGCTGGGTCTGCGTACAACTCCACTCCGCTGGGCCTCCCAAGAGCCTATCGACTGCACCACCGTCTACATCTTTTCCCAGCCGCGCCAGCGGACAAAGCAATGGAGATGTTGATGTTCTTTCTCCTCCTGAACCTTCTGATCGCCTGAACCTCTCTCTGCGTCCCCAAGTTTTTGGACATGGAGCTTCTGCGCCGGCCCGGGGCAAAGATACCACGCCGACCACATGCTCCATTACCTCTTCTTCTGCTTGGCTACAGCCTCAATGCCACCACCATTCATTGGGTGGCACTCTTGGCCCGCATCGTCGCCTGCCCCACGGTCCTCGGGTTGACCCTCAAGATCCTCCCCTGCATCGCCCCCCTCCCGACGCCGCTGCCTCCAGCCTGGCTTCGACCCCGCTCAAGGTGGCAACTTGGAATGTTCGAGGCCTCGCAGAGACAAAAATCGAGGAGATGATTGTACATATGGGCAACTATGGCATTGATATCCTGGCAGTGCAAGAGACTCGCCGGGCGAAGGCAGAGATCTTCGAAGTCAACGGCTATCAAGTCATACTGTCTGGAGATGACTCCGACGAGCAAGTATGGGCGGGTGTGGGATTCTTCACATCGCCTTAATGCCAGCACTTGGTCAAGGCCTACAAGCAGATACCCGACATATTGGCATGGATTAGATTGAGAACTCGCTCTGGGATTGTGGCATTATTTACTGGATATGCTCCTCATAGCCTTAAGCCGCTACCTGAACGTCGTCATTTTTACGCCACGTTGGATTCGGCATACCGATCTTGCAATGCAAGCGCGGGGAAATTGTTTCTGGGCGACTTCAATGCCAGGATGGGGCGGGCTCAGCGGGGAGAGCAAGATATCATGAGAGATTTCGGTTGGGGACGGCGTGCTCAACGCGAAGTTGAACAATCTAATCGAGACTTGTTGGTCGAATTCTGCACGGGTTGCCACCTTCAGGTTGCACACACTTTCATGCAGCAGCCGCTCGAGCAGAATATCACGCTCATGGAGGCCAGGGCGTCGCCTGCAGACGCAATTTCAGAAAATATGTTCAATATATTGGATTTTGTCTTGTGCGAAGCTCCTTTGCGAATGCAAATCGCTACTGTGGAAAGCCGCCGGGAAGCAGCCCTCGCTGCAGACCATTTTCTGGTGATTGCTACGCTCTCTATGCCAAGAGATACCCAAGTACCGTATGCAAAAGGACGTCAAAACAGACATGCCATACAAGACCCGGTCGATTTGAATGCCTACGTGGATATATGTTTTACAATATGTGGCATCGGAGACGGCGGAACCAATGAATCTGAATGAGATGTGGGAGGAAGGCAAGACCGCATTGTAGACTGCAGCCGAGACGCTGCCGAGACGCCAGAACGAAGTCGTGAAGCCATGGATCACGCAAGTCACGCTTAACTTGATCGACCGGCGAAGCCAAGCAAGGGCAGCCAACGACAAGCTCGAGGAGAAACGATTATTGAAAGAAGTCCGCAAGGCATGCAAGCACGATAAGACAGCCTGGGTGGACGCATAAATATCAAGCGGACGCTGGGACTCTCTCAAAAGACGCTGCCGGCCCAAACCACGCCGACAAGGAAGGCTCAAGGACATGAACGGCGAGTTGGTCGACAGCACGCAGAGAGCGGACACCGTGGCCGAGTATCTAGAAAAAGTGCAATGGCAAGTACGAGTGGCCCAAATTGTCGACGACGGTCCTGTTGGTGACCCACTACCAGTTCTGGAATCAGATTTCACAGCAGAAGAGGTAAGCAAGGCGACTCATAGACTTAAGCGTGGCAAAGCCTGCGGAATGGACGACATACCGGCAGAAAATTGGAAAGCAATTGCCACGGACCCGGGCGGGCTCGATTGGATTACGGATGTGTGTTACAAGTGTTGGAACGAACAAGCCGTGCCAGAAGATTGGAAGCAATCCATTGCTTCCACTAAATATAAGGGGCCCTCGACAATTGTGACAACTACCGTCCCATCAGTTTGCTGTGCGTGGCCTACAAGCTTATGGCAGTACTTATCTTGAAGCGGCTACAAGACGCCGGAGCCGAAGACACATTGACGCCGACGCAATTTGGTTTCCGCCGGGGACGTGGGACATCAGAGGCATTGCGCGCAGTACGTCGTCATATCGAATTGGCATATGCGGACAAGCATGGTGGCGTAGCCTTCGTCGCGCTGGATTGGAGAAAGGCTTTTGATTCGATCAACGTGAGCGCGCTGCTGAAGGCGCTGCAAGATTTTGGGGTCCCCGGCCGGATCCTGGACATCATTGGCAACACCTACGGCGGAAGGACGTTCCGAGTCGCTGATGGACGGCAGCGGTCTACAGAGAGACATCAGTATTCCGGAGTATCGCAAGGTTGCCCGCTGTCCTCGTTCTTGTTTGTGATGGTGATGACGATGGTTATCCGGGACGCCACGCGCCACGCAGAAGGTGGAGTAAGCCGAACTTTGGTGGAGCAATATTTGGCTATATTGTTGTATGCTGACAATACATTGTTAGTGGGCCGCAATCAAGATCATTTACAATCTTTGTTGGCAGAAATCGCTCGCGCAGGAGCACGTGTGGGCATGGAGCTTCAGTGGGACAAGTTTCAACTTATGCTGGTTCGCTGCGACACCAGCCTCCGGACGCCCAGTGGTGATTTCAGTCCAGCAAAAGATTCAATGGTATACCTTGGCGCCACGCTGTCAAGCTCTGGGCGGCTATCTGGAGAGCTTAGAAGGAGATTGGGAGCGGCTCGGGGTGAGTTCTGTAAGTACGCGCGCGCCGGGAAGCACACGGCTATCAGTACAGTTCGGAAAATCAACATATTCGAAGCACTCGTGACGAGCAAGGTCATGTATTCTTTGAACTCGGCATGGCTACAGAAAGCAGATCGGCGAAGATTGGACGGATTCCAATGTAGGTGTTTACGATGTATTTTGCATATCCCTCCCGCGTACATTTTCGCGGATTTCCAATAAGCAAGTCTTGGCGCAAGCGGGCCAACAACCTTATACTGCGCAGCTCCTGAAGCATCAGCTGTTGTTGTTCGGCGAAGTCGGCCGGTCTACTACATCTGACCCGCTCCGCCGCCTCACCTTTCAGCTGGGCAGCCTGAGGCCGGCTACAGATGCGTGCGTTCGTGGAGTAGGGCGGCCGAGGCAAAATGGGCAAAAAGCTTGTTCCGTTCTGTTTCACAGAAGTTTGATACACATGAGCAGATGATGGCTTGCGCTCGTGATCCAGTTGCTTGGCGCGAATTCGTAGTTGATTTTGCTTATTCCCCCCCTCCTCCTCCTCCTCCTCCTCCCCCTGCTGCTGCTGCTCCTACTCCGCCCCAGCCGCTGGCGATGTAGATTAAGAGGCCGCACAGGCGCCGCCGTTACCGCAAAGCGGAGATTTCAGGCGGGCAGGATTTATCTTCGCCCACGCGCTGCGGCGTATGGCATGACTGACTGACTGCTTCTCAGTTCGCAGCCCCCCCCAGGGAGCCGCGAGGGGGGAGGGGGAGGAGGAGGAGGATGCGGAAGGAGGCAGACCACAGTGCCATATTCAAAACGAGACCCCAGCACAGAATTGCCGGGATAACCCATGCAAAGTGAACGTGGGGTGTCCGCGCATGATCCAGACTCTGATGCATCGTGCTCTTCGTACAGTCTTTGTCTGCAAGGGATGGCGGGGGGGGCATGGTCCCGGTTGTGTCGCTGGTCTGGTTGGGGAGGGGGTGCATATCAACCAGGAGCAGTGTTCAAGCTACCCCACGCGGCAAACCGCGTCGCTCGCTGCCACCCGCCCTCCCAGCACATGGGCAGCATCCGAGCCTGGCGCCCCGATCCGATTCAGTTCATGCGCAGACAGTAGAAGGGCACCCCCGCCGTCCCTGTCAAAAGAAACCATGCGTAGTGATCGCTTCTCCCACGCAGGATCCAGATGCTGCCCCCGAGTGCACGCTGTATGGATCGTGGGATTGCACAGGGCAGTCAACATGAGGGCTCCCTCCCCGCCGTCCCGTCTGTCGAACACCAGTGCAAAATGATCACGGGGTGCCCGCACATGAATCAGCTTTTGTCAAACCGCGTATGTTGCATTGTTCGTTGGGATGATGGGCCTGCGCAGGGCGGACAGTTTGAGTGCATCGCCGCTGTCCCTGTCAAAATCCAATGCAAAGTGATCGCGGGGCGCCCGCGCACGGCCCATATTGTTCCGCACAGTGTAGTTCGCAATGGTGTGTCCCAACCGTGTTGCGGTTTTGGGTCATCGCTTTGAAGAGACAGCGCCCCGCGTTCGTCTCCTCCTCCTTCTCCTCCCGTTGCCCCTCCTCCCTCCTCCCATCCCTGCCTCTGCCCTCCGCACTCGTCAACCACTTCGGCACACCCCTCGCACGCTTCGTGGCCCCACCGGGAACTCCACCGAAGGCTCCAGTGGCTGCGTTCACATGCGCCCGCTGCACACATTCCAGCGCGCCCTTTCACACGCTTCGTGACCGGACCCAGTGGTTGCGTTCGCATGCGCCCGCCGCACCCAGCCCAGCACATCCCACAAACGCTTCGTCGCCCGATAGGGAGCTCCACCGAAGGCCCCAGTGGTTGCGTTCGCATGCGCCCGCCGCGCCTAGTTCGGCACACCCCTCACACGCTTCGTGGCCCCACATGGTACTACACCGAAGGTCCCAATAGCTGCGTTCGCACGCGCCCGCTGCACCGCACCCATCACACGCTTCGTGGCCCTGTAGGGAGCTCCATCGAAGTCCCCAGCGGCTGCGTTCGCATGCGCCCGCCGCACCAGTCAACCATTTCGGCACACCCCTCACACGTTTCGTAGCTAGCCCCACAGGGAGCGCCACTGGAGGCCACAGTCGCGACGTTCGCATGCGCCCGCCGCACCCATTTCGGCACGCCCCCACCGAAGGCCCCTGTGGCTGCGTTCGCATGCGCCCGCCGCACAAATTTCGGCACACCCCTCACGCTTCATGGTCTCATAGGAGCCTCCACCGAAGGCCCCAGCGGCCGCGTTCAAGTTCGTATGCGATCGCCGCACCCATGTCAGCGCACCCCTCACACGCTTCGTAGCCCCACAGGGGGCTCCACCGAAGGTCCCAGTGACTGCGTTCGCATGCGCCCGCCGCACACATTTCACCACGTCCCTTACACGATTCGTGGCCCACTAGGGAGCTCCACCGAAGGCCCCAGTGGCTGCGTTCGCATTCGCCCGCCGCACTCATTTTGGCACGCACCTTCACACGCTTCGTGGTCCCATCGGGACCTCCACCGAAGGCCCCAGTGGCGGTGTTCGCATGCGTCCTCCCCCCATTTCGCCACACCCCTCACACATTTCGTGGCCCCATAGGGAGCGCCACCGACGGCTTCAGTGGCGGTGTCCGCATGCGCCCGCACAGCCCATATCGGTACATCAAGTTTCGCGGCCCATAGGGAGCTCGGCCTAAGGCCCCAGTGGCGGTGGTCACATGCGTTCGCCCACCCATTTCGGCATATCCCTCACACGTTTCGCGGCCCCACAGAGAACTCCACCGAAGACCCCAGCGGTTGCGTTCGCATGCGTTCACCGCGCCCTCATTTCGGTACATTCCTAACACGTTTCGTGGCCCCACTGGGACCTCCACCGAACACGATATTCACAACTTCGTTACTCACAGCTGCATGTGGTTAGGTCCTTCGCCAGGCTGAGTTGGTCCGGATGGGAAGCCTGCGCAGAGCGGCCAATATGAGGGCATCTTCGCCGTCCCTGTTAAAAGCCATGCAAAGTACTCACGACTCACGGTTGCCTGCGCACGGTTCAGATTTTGCCGCAATGTGCAATTTGCATGTGTTCCCAAACCTTCCTGTGTGTTGGGTCCTCGTTTTGAATTCGCAGCGCCGCGCGTCGCACTCCTTCTCCTCTCATCCTCTCCTCCTCCTCACTCCTTCCTTCATTTCCTCATCATCCCCTTCCGTTTTTTCCACCATGACCGCCCTCTCGGCACACCCGTCACACGTTTCGTGGCTTGGAGCTCCACCAAAGGCCCCAGCGGCCAGGTTCGAATACGCACACGGGTCGAAGTTGGTGCACATCTCACACGCTATGTGGCCCAAAAGGGAGCTCCACCGAAGGCTCCAGTGGCAGGGTTCGCATGTGTACTCAGGTTTATTTCGGCACACCCCTCACACGCTTCGTGGCCCCATCGGGAGCTCGGCCTAAGGCCCCAGCGACAGGATTCGAACGCGCACTCGGGTCCAAGTTGGTGCACCATTCACGCGCTTCGTGGCCCCATAGGGAGCTCCACCGAAGGCTCCAGTGGAAGGACTCGCACGCGCAATAGTGCCTATTTCGGCACACCCCTCCTGCCGGGGTTCGCGTGCGTACTCGGGTCCATTCTGGCGTACCATTCGTACGTTTCGTGGCCCTATAGGGAGCCCCACCGAAGGCTCCAGTGGCAGGGTTCGCATGCATACTCGGGTCCATTGTAGTACACCCCTCACACGCTTCGTGGCACCACATGGTGCTCCACCGAAGGCCTTAGTTGCAGGGGTCGCACCCGTGCTCGGGTCCAGTTTGGCACACCCCTCATACGCTCCGTGGCCCCATAGGGACCTCCACCGAAGGCTCCAGCGGCAGGGTTCGCATGCGTACTCGGCTCCGTTTCGGCACACCCCTCACACGTTACGTGGCCCCATGGAGAGAAATTGCTTGAGGAGGGAGGAAACGAACTGAAAGAGCGCTTCCTGCCGCTGCTGGCAGGGGGGTGGGTGGGGTTCAAACCCTCCCCCCTCCAAAACGAGGGCGGGAGGCAGCGACGACGACAACGACGACAACGACGACAGCGACGCCGACGACAACGGCGACGACGACGACAACGAAGTCGAAGACGACGATGACGAGGACTCTTACGACGACGCCGTCGACGACGACGACGAGCGAGGTCCAGTGGGATGCGATGGAAGCTAGATCGAGCCCTAATACGATTCCTCTCGCTTCGCGGGGTGCACGTCCGGAGCACGTACAGTCCAGCCGTTGTGGGGCTTTTTGGAAGCCTCCTGGGGGGTTCTTGGAAGCTTCTTGGAGGCTTCCTGTGGCGTTTTGGGGGTCTCCTGGGGGCCTCTTGGCGGCCTCTTGGGGGCGTCTTGGGCCGTCTTGGGCCGTCTTGGGGCGCTTTTGCGCCGTTTGGCCCCTTCGGGGGCCTTCTTGGGAGCCTCTCGCGGCCGCCTTCGGGCCCTCTTGGAATCCTCATGGGCCGTCTTGGGGGCCTCTTGGACCGTCTTGGGGGCCTCTTTGGGCTGACTTGGGGCTCCCTGGGGTTGTCTTGGGGCCACCTTGGGTGCTTCTTGGGTTGTCTTGGGACCATTTTGGAGGCTGCTTGGGCCGTCATGGGCTTCTGAAGAGCCGACAACACCGAGAACGCTGAAATCTTTGAAAAACTAACAAAAAATCATGTTTTTGGCATCTGGAGGCCCTCTGGTGGGCTTTCTTCGGGCTCTCTTGGGCCATCTTGGGGGCGTTTTGGGCCCTCTTGGGGCCATCTTGGGCCGTCTTGCGGCCGTCTTGTCCCGTCTTGAGACCATCTTGAGCCGTCTTCACGCCGTCTTGGACCCTCAAGAGGCCCAAGGAGCCGAAATCATCGATTTTCCACAGGTTGTTATAGGTTTTGAGGCCCAGAAGGGGGCCACCACTTTTGGTACGCCCGGAGGTCTGGCGAGGGGCGCACGGGAGCGGCGCCGAGGGCGCCGCCCAATGAGTGGGTCGTCGTCGTTGCCGTCGCCGTCGCCGTCGCCGTCGCCGTCGCCGTCGCCGTCGCCGTCGCCGTCGCCGTCGTCGTCGTCGTCGTCGTCGTCGTCGTCGTCGTCGTCGTCGTCGTCGGCGTCGGCGTCGGCGTCGGCGTCGGCGTCGGCGTCGGCGTCGGCGTCGGCGTCGCCGTCGGCGTCGGCGTCGGCATCGTCGGCATCGTCGGCATCGTCGGCGTCGTCGTCGTGGGCGCTGGCGGTCAAACCTTTCGCGGGCGTCTGAACCTGATGCTCGTGCTCTTTTGGGGCCGTCGCCGAGGTTCGCGCCGAGGTTCGAGCCTCGAGGGTCGAGGTTCGTGGCCTTCTCTCCGTCGAGGGCTTCCCCGTCGCCACGGCTGGACGCAGCTCGAAAAACTGACGACGACGACGCAGAGAACGACGGTTTCTTGGGGGCCTCTGCGGCCAAGTACTTCGTGTCAGGTGTATTTCCTTGCACTGGCCGGCTTGACAATGGATTCACCTATCCACCCGCGCTCCCACGGAGCGATTACGACACGACGTACGCAAGATCGAGGGACCCACTGATAAGGAACCCCCAGATATTCCCGGGACCCTTCCGACCAACTCCACGGACGGAGTGCGCATCCCGAAGCTGCATCGGCTCAAAGAACCGAGGCCGCTTGCGGGCGTCCGCGTTGCCAGGGTGGCAATGCCTGATCCTGCTGATAACAAAGAGGCCCGCAAGAGGGCCAAACGCGCGAGCGATGAGAGAGTGATCAAGGAACGGCAAAAATGGCAAAAGCGGGAGCTTGACCCGGCTGACAGCAGCGACCTGGCGGAGGCCGCGCCACTCGCTGAGGCGGCGGGCGCCCAGATCGCGCCTGTCGCTGAGGCGAGCGCCGGAGACGAGGGGGGCGCCGCGGAGCGCCCCGCGGAGGCGGGCGAGGGCGCCGCTGCCGCGGCGGCTGCCGGAGACGAGGGGGGCGCCGCGGAGCCTCCCGCGGAGGCGGACGAGGCCGCCGCTGCCGCGGCGGCTGCCGCGCCCGAGCCCCGCGCCTGCGCCCCCTCTGAGGAGCGCGCCGGCCCCGCGGTGGCGGAGCCTCCGCTCGACGAGCGCGGCGGCGCGGCGGCGGCGGACCCCGCGCCCGCGGCGGTGGCCCCCGCAGCCGCCTTCGCCCCCGCGGCCGAGCCGCCGCCGGCGGCGCCTGCAGCGCCCGGGACGGCCGCGACGAACGCAGAGGAGCCGCACTGGACGGCGCTGCTCCTCCAGGCTTCCGCTCTCGTCCAACGGGCCAAAGAGCTGCGCGACCAGGAGCGCGCCGCTCAGACCGCGCAGGCCTTTGGCGTCGACACGGAGCTCCCGCCGCGGACCCCTGCCCCCAACGGCGCCCTCGACGGCCTCCAGAGCGCGGGCAAAGGTCTGCGGGCGCGAAATCATCATGAAACACAGTTTCCGGAGCCCCATGTGTCCACCAAGCTGCTTGCATTGACGCTCTTCTACGCGCGCGACTATTCAGGTGCGCACCACTGCGCCCGCCGCGCTGCAATCGCCCGCGCGGCGGACACTTCCGCGTATGTTTCGGCGCACCACAACGCACTCGCGATGTGCTCGCGAGCGCCACTTCCGCTCTGCGTTTCCGATCGCACTTCTGCGCGTCTACGCGCTACATTGCTCCGCGGCGCGTATACACGCCCGCGCTCTCCGAAGTCCAGTCGCCTACTGAATGCCGCGCATCCACCGCAATCCTCTGCATCGCGCAGGCGTGATTCGCGCGCGCGGCTCTGGCGCGCACGGCCACGCCGAGCACGTACACGGAACCGAGACCACGCGCTCCTGCTCAAGTCATTCCCGGATGCGCGTGTCATGCGCGCACCGCCCACGCACCGCGCCCGCCGCGCGCGCATTGCACCGAGCGCTGCTGGTTACACACCTGCCCGGCGGCGCACTACGTTGCTCCCAGGCGCGCCTCGGACCCCGCAACCTCCGGCTGCCTTCCCACTCCCGCGCATGTATCGGACATCTCGGCTACGCGCATGCGCCCGCGCCTTCGCGCGCGTCGTTCCCGCGCGCATGCCCCGGTGGGCCACGTGCACGTGAGCGCCGCTGCGCGCCCTTCGCCAGATTCCTCCCGCATCCACGGCGACGCGCCAGGGCGCGTCTCCCCGCCCGCACTCTTCGAATAGTACCTGCCGCCATGTTCCCACCCACATGCTCGAGTTTACTCCGACACATACGCCCGCGACTGGGCTCCGCGCGTGGGATCGGCGCGCTGTGCCTCCGCGCATGCGTCAGTGGCTTGCGGCCTGCGGCATGTGCCGGGAGGCTCTTGTGGCACCCGACTCGCGCCTGTCTTCCATGCGTTTTCCCGCCGCACCTCCCGCGGCCGATGCGCGCGCCCCTCTTTCCCACCTTTCACGGGGCGTCCACGCGCACGTCGGGCTCCGGAGGCTTAATACGTTTTGATTTCGCGCTCGCGTTCAGGCAAGGGGCGCTCCGCCGCCGAGGCACCTGCAGCACGCGAGCGCGCCCGGCAGACGAGCACTACCGTCAGCTTCGGCATCCTCCGCGGCCGCCCATGGGCGGACGTGCCGAAGGAGCCGAAGGAGGGGGGGCAGGCCAAGGAGAGCGGGCGCGCCCGCGTCGCCTGGACGGAGGGCCTCGACGGAACCGCTGTCGAGGCTCGCGACGCCTGGCGCGAGGGCAAGCGGAAAGTGCACGAGGCCGTCGCTTTCCTGCCCAACAAGCTCGCGCTCCAGGACACGAGCCTTCCCTCCGGGCTTGGAACTGTCCTCGGCCATTGGTTTTCCAGCCGGGCAGCGGCCGCGAGCCGCGCAGCGTCAAGGGCGCTCCATTACCACGCGCGCGTGCGCCAGAACGTCCCCGCGGACCATTGACTTTGCAGCCGGTGCCCGCACGGCGGCAGCTGCGCACGGGCCCGCGGCTGCGGCGCCTGCTGGGAAACCTCAGGTTCGTTGACAGTTCTGGCTTCCGTAGGGGGGTTCCGCAGGACCTCCAGGAGCATTTCGATGCGGCGAGGAGGCGCAAGGGGTACGCTGTGGTCTCCTTCTCCAAGACTGTCAAGGAGCGCGGCCTGATCCCCGGCCTGTCTGTCGACGAGTTGCTTACCGACGACCCCTTCGACCGGTGCGACTTTTCTGCGGCCAACGTCGAGCCCCACTGGCACGCCTGAGCCGCACTACGGGCACCCGACTACAGACAGTCAGGTAACTTGGTACAATTTGAGAAATCGGCCCGGAGCTTCAAATCCCACGACGTTACCTGACTACCGGCACCGAAGAAATGGAAGACGGCCCCAGAACGAGGGTCTGAGCCTCTCCCTAGGCGTCGGATTCGGGCACGGATCCGCTACGGATCCTAGGCGGATCCGATGCATTTTTGACGGATCCGTGCGTTTTGAGTGGTGAAAACCTACCATGCTTGGACGGACCCTGTCCGACCACTCTACCCTTGTATAATATCAATTAAGGACAGTGATGGGTTCCGAGTCCGACGTACGGCCGGGGGCAAGGGGCAGGGGCCAGAGGGGGGGAAAGGCGTCTTCTAAAATTGTACCGCGGCGCACCTTCTAGAATTTGACCGTCCCGGTGCTACCTGACCCCACGTTTCCCCCTCTCCGACGTCGCCGCGGCCGCCGTCGCGGACGTCGATGTCGTCGCCATCGCCGCCGCCGTTCTCGCTGTCGCCGTCGTCGACATAGCCGGCGTCGTCGCCGCCACCGCCGTCTGTCGTCGCCCTCGTCGTGGCCGCCCGCGGGGGCTCGTGGCCGTGCTGGGCGCGCCTACGACCCCGCGCGTCTGGTTGAGACCACACTCAATCATAGACGCACGCATTTTCAGGGTCCGTCAAATCGTACCAACATTACCTGACTGTCTGTAGGAGTCGCATCTCGGTTGGGCTTCTCATATCGTCACAGCGTTCCAGACAACCCAAGAGGCAGCCGACAACGCCACAGGACGGTCCAAGAGACCCCCAAGGTCGTTCGAAGACGGCCCGCAGGGACTCCAGAAGAGGCTCCCGACACCGCCACAGGACGACGACGACGACGACAGCGACGACGACGACGTAGACAACGACGACGACGACGACGACGACGACGACGACGACGACGACCGCGACCGACGGCGGCGGCGGGGGCGGCGGCGGCGGCGCAGCCACCCAGGGAACCGCCAGGTCTCGGCGAGGTATGCGTGGCCTTCCAGTCCGCCGGACGTCCTCAGGAGAGGGCGGAGGAGGAAGGGGAGGGCATCAGACGGAGGAGGAGGAGGAGGAGGAAAAGGAGGAGGAGGAAAAGGCGGAGGAGGAGAAAAACGAGAGGAACCAGGAGGAGCACGCGTCAGCAACCCGCGTCTTGGGCGGCATGCCGGCGGAGAGCGCTCAGGGAGACGGGAGGATGAGGAGAAGAGAGGGGAGGAGGAGGAGGAGGAGGAGGAGGAGGAGAAGAGAGGGGAGGAGGAGGAGGAGGAGGAGGAGGAGGAGGAGGAGGAGGACGAGCACGTCCGTTTCGCTTGAGACGTACTCGGAGCTCTGGGTTCCCAAGTGTCCTGGCTTGAGGGAACCTGGCCCATTTCGCTCGAGACATCCTCGCAAATCTGCGTTCCAAGATGCGGTTCTCAAAGCGTTCTAAGCCGTTTCGCTTGAGACACCCACGGATCTCAGGGATCTGCGATGCCGTGACTTGGGGTGTTCTGGCCCGTTTCGCTTGGGACATCCTCTCACCCCAGGGGTTCGACATGCGGTTTTCGGGAATTGCTCCCGCCCGTCTCGCTTGAGACATCCTTTGAACTCTGGGCTTCGGCATGCCCTGACTTTGGGCTATCTGGCCCGTTTCGCTTGAGACATCCGCACAACTCTGGGTTCCAAGATGTGACTCTTGAAGTGTTCCGGCCCGCTTCGCGTGAGACGCACTCGGAAGTCTGATGATTTGAAGCGATTTGGTCCTCTGGCCCGCTTCGCCTAGGACACCCTCACAACTCTGGTTTGCAGCATGCGATTCTCGACGTGTTCGGCCCCGTTTCGCGTGAGACGTCCCCGGAACTCTGCGGCCCTCGAAGTGCCCCGCCCGTCTCGTGTGAGACATCCTCGGAACTCTGCGGTCCGAGATGCCCTGACTTGTGGTGATCAGGCCCGTTCCGCCTGGGACATCCTTGCAACTCCGGTTTCCAAGATGCGGTTCTCGAAGTGGTCCCGGCCGTATCGGTGAGACATCCTCGGGACCCCGGGGTCCGCAACGCTTTAACTTGAAGTGATTTTGCCTGGTTCGTTTGGGACAGCTTCACATCTCACGGTTCCAAGATGCGGTCCTCGAGGTGACCCCGCCCGTCTCGCGTGAGACATCATCGGAAACCTGGGGTCCGAGACGCCTTGACTTGGTGTGATCTGGCCCGTTTCGCTGGTGATCTCGCCCGAGCGCTGGCCACCATCCCTGTGTTTGATGTGTGCTGTCGTCTGCGCGTTGGCCTCATCCTTATTTGGACCAGTACTCTGGCCCCAGCGCCGGCCACATCCGTATCATTTGGGCATGGTGCTGCCGCTCGAGCGCCAGCCACATCCTCGATTGGAAATGGCGCTCCCGCCCGAGCGCTGGCCACAGGTAGCGCGCTCTGACGCTCGTAGTCTCCATCTTGGAGGGGTTCTTGTTCCTGCGGATGCATGGCATTGGCTGCCATGTGCAGCCAGGGCGGGGCTTGCCTGATCAATGATCCAGGTTGCATGGATCATGGAGGCTCATGGCCTGTGCGGGCATGTGCGGGGAGGCGGTGGCGTCAACGCTGCCCCGCACAGAGGTGCACAGGTGGGTGTGCACGCACTGGGCGGCATGTGCGCCGACAGCACCACGGAAAAAAAAGGATCACGAAAAAAATGATCACTAAGATAATGAGCTCTGGATACCATACAGACGTGCAGCATGCATGGTGTACGGGGTTCAACCAAAATCACATTCAGTCCCCCATATGGGGCCCTGTTCGGCATCTCTTGGGGCCCTTCGAGGCCATCTTGGCGCCATCTGGAGGCTTCGAGTGGCCGCCCGAAACGAAAAGGCGAGAAGGCGAATATCATAGACGTCAAGTTCGGAACTGAAAGCAAGCTTTGAGCCGCGGCTAAACAACGCCGACGACGACGAAAAACGACAACGAAGACACGGACGAGTACGACGACGACGATCACGACGACCACGACGACGACGGTAACGACGACCACGACAACGACAGGAATTCTGCGGGCACAGGGGGCAACTCTTGTGTCGGGGCTGGCGGTGGTAACCCATCGTCGGCCGAATCGGGCGCTGGGGGAAACCCTTGCGTCCGGGCCGCCGATGGTAACCCATCGGCAGCCGAATCGGGGGCTGGGGGAAACCCTTGTCTCCGGGCCGGCGGTGGTAACCCATCGTCGGCCGAATCGGGCGCTGGGGGAAACCCTTGTGTCCGGGCCGCCGGTGGTAACCCATCGGCGGCCGAATCGGGGGCTGGGGGAAACCCTTGTCTCCGGGCCGGCGGTGGTAACCCATCGTCGGCCGAATCGGGCGCTGGGGGAAACCCTTGTGTCCGTGCCCCGGCGCGTGCGAAGCCCTGCGCGAAGGCTTGGGTGGACGCAGCGGCTGGCGGCGATTGAGGAGGTTGTCGCCGCCGCTGCCGACGCGGCGACGGTCGCGCCCGTGGAGGCCGTACCGAAGATGCTCGCGAAGTTGGGGTGCATCCAGGAGACGCTGAAAAAAGAGGCCAGGGTGGCCATGATCTCAGAGGACATGGTCACGGTGGACATGCTCGAACCCCGCTTGGACGGCATCGACGCGCTCTTGGTGCTAGCCCGCGACGCGCCGCACATGGAGGAGCTGCTGCGCGCTCTGGCGCCATTGGAGACTGTCGAGTCCGCGAGCGACCTGGACCTCGCCGTTCTCGCCGCGGCCGCCGCGGCTATTCCCCACGGAGAGCCGGCCAAGAAGAGGAACCGCACTTCGTGAGGGGGAGGCGGAGACAGCGGAGAAGAAGCGCGCTGACGCTGCCGCGTGAAGCAGAGGCGGAGAAGGTAGCAGTGCATGTCGGAGAGCCCCCGCAACTTCCCGAAGGTATTTTTGCTGCGCATCGGCATGCGCATGCCGTGGCTCTCCGAGATCACTTGTCATTTGTCCTTCTCCTTCTCTCTGCGGGTCACCTAGCAGCGCTGGGCCACCAGTCGGCAACATTGGTTAGCGTATATTCCTCTTCCACCTCCAGAGTGTACCTCACCTCTACCCCTGGCGCAGTGTAAATAGTTGAACCCGCGAAGACTTTTTGACCCCAGGGGCGTTCGCCCCTGGTGGGTGGCGTTCGCGGGCGCACATCGCGCCAGTGCGCTATGCGCTCAGGTCGGCGTGGAGCAGGCTGGCGCCCTGGGTTTCCAGGCGCCGCGCTGCTCACTATGCATCGCTCTGGCGTTGCCTGCGCAAAGGGGAATGGGGCGAGGGCTATTGCTCTTCGGGAGCTTGTGACTTGTTTCGAAAAGATGCTGTCTGTGATCGACGTCGCCCCGCTGGGAGCGCGCTGCGCGTGGGATATTCAAATTGTTGTCGCTTCGCGAATCCCCACCAGCCCATCCAGAAACGATGCCCAGAGGAATTGCCTCGATCAGAGAAGTGGGCAGCACACAGAGGAAGCCATTATGAGACATCTTGGGATATCTTGAGCCATCTTGGAGGTCATTTTGGGCTCTCCCAGACGCTCTTGGAGTCATCTTAATCCGTGCCCCCCCCCAAGAGGCCTCCATGTGGCTAAAACCTGTGTAGAATCAATGATTAGGCATTCTCGCCGAGGCCTCTTGGAGCATCTTGGGTGCATCTGGGGGGGCTCTTGGGGCCTCTTGGGGGTCTCTTGGGGGCCTCCGGGGGGCCTCTTGGGGGCCTCTTGGGGCCATTTTGGGGCCATCTTGGGACCTCTTGGGGCTTCCTGGGCGCTTCTTGGGGCCATCTTGGAGGAGATCGATCAAACAAGAGGGGGGGTTTAATTAGCGTCCCCCCTCGGAAGCCCCTAAAATCGCCTCTTGGACCCCTCTTGGAACGCTCTTGGAGTGCTCTTGGGCGCTCTTGGGGCCGTCTTGGGGCTCTTTTGGGGCTCTCTTGGGGCCCTCTTGGGCCATCTTGGAACCATCTCCAGGCCTCGGATGGCCATCGGAAGCGAAAAGGCGAGAAAGCAAAAATCATTGATTTTCCTTAGGTTTTGGGACGATTTTGGCCTCTTCGGGGCCTCCTTGGGGAGCTGTTTGGCCACTTGGAGTTATCTTGGGGCCGTCTTTGGGCTTCTTGGAACCATCTTAGGAGCCATCTCGAGCGATCTTGCGCTATCTTGAGCCATCTTGGAGCTCATCTTGGGTTCTCTGAGGCGCTCTTGGAGCCGTCTTGGGCCATCTGGGACGCTCTAACTACCCGCGGCCCCCCCCGTCCAGGTCCAGGGGAGGGGGTAGGGGGAGGGGTAAACCCCTCCCCAAGGGGGAAGAGGGAGGGGTGGAAGAGGATCTGCTCTAGACCACCTACGCCCAGAGGGCTGGTGGGATTCGGTTTCGATGCGTTCCAGTGGGAATCGGGGAGCACTTGCCCTTGCCCCCCTGCTCTCCGACACGTCTGCTGATTTCCCCGAGGGATGTCTCGCGGGGGGTGCTCTGTATAGGACGCGCCTGTTCGAGGGCTGGCCATGGTATGCAGATTCATGCATTATGTTCCATGTACACATTCTACGGAACCACTTGGAATCCAGCGACTGGGCTGGAGGCACGCGGGGGCAAGTATGTTCGGATCCATGCATGGCCCTCCCCATGCGCACGCGCGTGCGGTAAAACCGTAGGAGTTCACAGCGTGCACGAGTGTCTGACAGAACGTCGTTGCAGTAGGCGTTGACGTCCACGGGTGCTCGCGTGATACGGGCATAAGATGAGGTTCAGTACAGGGGCCCGCTAGGAATTTGCAGTAGCTCCATGGGGGTCGCGGGGATCCAGATTTCGGGATTCGAGGCCGTTGCCTGGTCGTTGCACAGAGCGCGCGCGCGTCGTCGTCATGCGGCCCTTCGGCGGGCAGGGAGAGGGCGCTACCACTTTGGCATGTGTCAGATAATCCTGAGGGGTACCAAGGGCGGCCCCGCAAAATTGGCGAAGTGGAGCAGGGGGCACGACGGGGGTCTGGAGAAACTCTCCGGCAACCACGGCGATCCAGTTGCCGTGATTCATGGCCTGCTTGGTCTCGTTACACAGCTCGCTTTCGGTTTTCGTCACCAGTTTGCACAGGCGGCATCTGTGAACCATTTGGGCTCGATTGTGGTTCCGGCGTCCATTTTGAGGCTGTCCGCAATCAGGGCTGCCCAGTCAGCCCGCGGGGCAGCGACGCTTCCGGCGCGCTATGTCGGAGTCGAGCGACGTGGAGTTCGCAGTCGACCAGGCGTACGTGAGCGAGGTTGGGTTCGATGATGACGGGGAGGCCATCAGGCGATCCCGCATCAGTTGCGCCAACGAGTCGCTCGGTCGCGTGGCGGATCTGCCCTCGGCAACGCGGCCAGGGATGCGGCTGGCCGCGCGGCCCGTTCGCGGAGATGGGCTATGCTTTTTCCGTGCTGCGGCTGTCGAACTACGACTTCCAGGGCGCGCGGCTTGGAAGCTGCACAGATGGACGCTGGTGAAGATGATGGGGCGGCGGAACCAGCAATTGTTCGAGGCGCTGCAGCTGGACGAGCACGCCGTGGAGAGGAGGGCCCGCCTGCAGAGGGAGTTGCCAGCGCAGGTGACCAGTGGCGCCGCGCGGGCCAGTCTTCCCAACTGGAAGGTGGGGCCGCGGGCACGGGGAGAAAGGGGTGCCCCTCGCGGAGCCCAGAGATCCAGGAGTAGATTTCCCAGATAGTGCTTGCACAGGAGGCGCGCGATGTTGTTGAACTCTGAGAGCTGGGAAGTCGGGGCGTTGCCAGGAGGGCGTCGGGGGCCGCGCTGAAAGGTTCACTCTGGCCAAGGAATCTTCGGGGGACCTGGTCTGGCATTCAATGGCGGGGTCACAGTGAACCCCGCGCTATCTCTTTCCCCCGCCCACTGCAGGTGTTCTACGTGGACATATGCATGGGCCTCTATACGGAGGACGTTTCGGCAACGCGCCGATATGCAGACGCCGTGGTGATCACGCACTCCCTGGAGGCTTGTGGTGCTCTCGCTCTGTACGTGCCATTCAACGCGTGGGGGCAGGCGGCCATCTTTCCGGACCAGGGGTTGCTGCGGGGACGCGCGCACATTCCGGTGCTTGATTTTGCTTCTGTCCACTATGACGTCGACGGGCATTCACATTACGATGCCGTGGACGTGGCTACGTCAGGAGCTGACGCCCCGCGACCGTGGGAGCCGTCGACCACGTGCCGGGGGAAGTTCAGCGACCCGACGTGTTTCGCTGACGTGGATGCGCTCTTCGGCGAGGAGGACGTTGCGGCTTTCTGTCATCGGGTTCTACGTATTCTCGACGACGCCCTGGGCGTGGAGGCTGCGCCACCGCTGCCACCTCCACCGCCGCCACCGCATCCTGAGCCCCGGCCTCTACGCTCGCGCAATGAAGTCGGCGCGGCAGACTCCTCCGCCGGCGCGCCTGCTCGGGCGCCTCCTCCGCCGCCGCCGCATCCAGAGCCGAGGCGCCCGGGCGCTTGCAGGTCAGTGAGCGGGAGTGCGGCGGGCGCGAATTTTGGCGGCGACTTGCGCCCGCGGGCCGCCGATGGGGCGCGGCAGCCGCGCCGCGCGCCCGGGTGTCCTCAGCCGCTGGGTGAACGTGAAGAGGGTGTCGCTGCAGCGGCGGAGGCCCCCGAGTCTGACTCCGACGCGGACGGGGAGTCATCGCCCTCAGAGCCGGCGTCGGACTCCAACTCCGAGCTGTCGGAGGCTCCTGCCGGGTCAGAGCAGTCCGACGTTGACCACTTGGCCTGTGGCGCCCACGTGGCGCACACGACGCTGGACGTCGCCCACGAAGCAGCTCGGGCTTTCTCGGCAGTTCTCCGGCAGGGCCCGACGCTTCCTCCGCCGTTCGACCCGTCGGACACCGCAGACAACATCCAGGAGGTGATGGACGGACTGCAGTGGCCGATCTGCAACTGCGCCGTTCGGCAGTGCCGCTGGACCGGGGAGACGGAAGGGGATTTGCGGCGCCACGTAATCAGCTTCCACCAGGCCTGCCTCCCAGCAGCTTGGAGAGAGGGGTGGAACAGGAGACTCTCTGACAGCGCCGACGATGTCGTCGTCCACGCCGAGGTGCTGGAGGAGCAGGAATCGTGGATCTGGTCCATCTACTGCCAGGCGGTGGAGGTCCGGGCGCGCGCAGGCATGCCGGTTCTCGGCATCTGCAGAGACCGGCGGGCAATTCGCACCATGAGGCAAGTGGCGAACGATGCTTGTTTGTCTTCGCTGGTGTGCTTCTGCTGCGGTCAGATCTACACGAGTGTCGACGACCCCGAGTCCGTTGGAGTCAGTGAGATTGGATGGACGCCACTGCGCGGGCTCTTGCGCAGTTGTCCGCGCGAGCTCCTGGAGTACGCCTTCGGCTTGGACGCGTTCCCGGCGCACTTCCCGCACCCTGCTCCAGACCACCGCGGGACGCAGTCGCACCACTATCCGACACAGACGACCGCGACCTCGCCGTGGGTGCGAACCGCGAGGTGGACCGGTCCGAATGGGAGCGAGAACTCCATGCGCTTCCTGTGCTGCCCCGAAGACGTGGTGTGCGACCGTCAGCGTGGAGTTGTCGACGAGCTGTGCGAGTCGTGCCGCATACCTCTGCGCTGGCAGTGCCGCGGCATGTTCGCGAAGACGCGAACGGTGCGGGAGCGAATCCCGCGGCCGGCCATCGCCAACGACAACTTCGTCGGGTTCGTTTCGGCTTTCTGGGTGAAGCACAGACCTCGGTGGATCGAGATGGCCGCGGCCACGCCAGTGTGGACGAGTTTGATGGCGTTCTACGTCGAGGGCGATAAGGGCCACCTCATGAACAATCAGGCGAGCTGTGCGAAGTAGCGCGGCACTGTCCCCTCTCTGTTCTTTGCGGACCCCTCCCCCTTGAAACTGCAGTGTGGCCGAGTAGCGCACATGGCGCGCTGCTCGCACAGCGAACCCCAGAGGCAATGCATCCGCACAGTCGGTACGCTGTCCGCGGTAATCTGGCCAGCTTCCTGGTGCATTGGGACGACGTCCTGGAGCGCCTCCTCGCCATCACGGAGAGTTCGAGCGCTGCTGCGGCGCTGCCCCACGACGGCGAGACGCTGGCCCACCTGGTTCGCTTCGAGTTCCGGATGAAAGACAAGGACATGTCGAAGCACCTGAAGCACATGCGCCTCCGCGCTCATGTGGTGCTGCAGCTCGGCTGGGAGCTCATCGACCGCGGCCACCCCGCTTTTTGTAGAGATGCTGCTGGCGATCCCATCGCAATCGCCGCCGCCAAGGAGGCGTTTGAAAGGCGCGTGAAGCAGTGCTACCCGTGGCTCGGCACCCCCGAGGACGCCGACGGGAAGGTCCCGCCAGCCGTGGACCGGGCGACGGTGGTGGCGGATCCGTCCAGGAGCAGTGTGCAGGATAACAAGCACGCGACTCCGGCGCTGGCCAGCACTGACGTCGCCTCTGTTTTCGACGATGCCAGACCGACTGCCTGCGCGCCCACAGATGCGACGTCCCGGCAAGGGACCGCGGGTCAGCGCCAACAGCGAGCCATGGACGGCGGGCCGGTCGTCCCGTACGTCGCCGACGCGGCCATGTTGGAGCAGTGGAACGGGAAGTACCCCGCGATCGCTTTCCCGCACACGCTGCTGTGGCAGAGCGGGGGGCCAGACTTCACGAGGTCTTGGCGCAACGGTGCCGATGCCGCACATCGACGCCGCGCGGTGGGGCGGCCCGAGGAAGTGCAAAACCGGCCGTCCGTCAGCATGGGGATGTGGCTTGCAGGCATGAGCCGCCGAGTCGAGCACCAGATCCGTTCGGATTGGCTTTTCATCCCGGGCATGCGCAACGTCCACTTCCGCTTCTCGGGCATCACCGCGAGGTTGGGGAGCAAAGTGCGGAAATACAAGGACGAAGACGGATCGGCCTTCACTGAGCGCCTGACCACAGCTGTCCGCGGGTTGCACGACCTGTTGGCGAAGGGGTACTACGGGCCGAACAGGCGCCCAATTGCTGGGAACTTGACGGTGCTGCACATGGCGCACGGCCTGGACACGACCCAGAAACAGATCGTTCACAACATGCGCTCGGTCACGAGCACCCTTGCAGGCACCCAGGAACTGCGCCGCAGGATGGGCCACATCTTCCAGTCCGGCGCGATTGGTTACGGGCACGGGCTCTTCATCACCATCTCGCCCAATGAGAAGCAGTCCTGCTTGGTCATGCGTCTGCACAGAGTACGCCAGGACGACCCGCTGCTGCGCGCGGGGAGCACAGACGACGAACGGAATGCCATGAGAAGGAAGTTGGCGTCACGAGAGTGGCCCTCATTGTCGGAGTGCGCCGACGCGGAGCTCCCCGATTTCGACTTGCGTCTGTGCGAGGTGGCCAATGATCCTCTCTCGGTCGTCCAGGGCTTCCGCGTCGCCGTGAACGTGATTTTGGGCCGCCTCCTGGGCCTCCGGCTGTGTGCCGAATGCGGCGTCGCCAGCCGATGGCACCACCGGCCCAGGTGTCGCTGCACGGACAGATTCGGGTCCAACTCACGCCCCATGGGGGGAATTTTCGGAGTTGCCGCAGCCCTGCTTGGCGCCGTCGAGAACCAGCACCTGGGCACGCTCCACTTCCACGGGTTCGTGTACCTGGCAAACCTATACCAACACGCATCCATGGCCGAGATCGCCAGGATGATCAGGGAATCCCCCCATTTGGCAGAGGCGGTGAAGGAATGGCATGCGTGGGTCCACCGAGAAGAGCACTGGGACCCCGAGGGGCATTCTGCGGGGCTCGCCGCGTTGGAGAAGCAGTGGCGGCAAAATTTCCGGTCGTCCGAACACGTGGGGCTGTGCCGGTGGCCTGTGTATCTGAATCAAGCGTCGCGGAAGACCAAGTGGGAAGAAGGTTGCGACCTTGCTGAGTGCGACGCCGACGCGTCCAGCTTCAAGATAGCCTACGAAGCAGACGCGCAGATGATCTTTTCGAAAGTGCAGCACCACCATCATCCAGACGGAAAGCCGTTGACACACTGCATTAAGAAGGGGTGCAAACACGGGGATAAGTGCAAGCACGGCTTCCCGAAGACATCGTTCCTGACGCCCGTGGACGGACCCAGATCGCGCGTCGTCTGCCCTCGGGTGGCAAAGGAGTTCGGGCTGAAAGTAAACGGCGCTCGGAACGCCCTGGGGGAGATTGTAGGCCCTCGAAATGACGAGTTCCTCAGCGGGACATGCCCGGCACTTGCCGTGCCGTTCAGGGACAACTCGCACACCGCGCCCAACAACCGGCTGCCGCTGATCGACGACGTCACGCACGACCCAGAGTGTTCATGTCGCAGATACGCCAGTGCAGGGACTGGAGACGCATATCTGCGACGCATCGCCTTCGCTGTGCAGCGATCGATGTCGAACTCCACGCGCTACATCGGCGGGTACATCTCGAAGGTGCAGCGCGTCGGGAAGAAGGCCCGAGAGCTTGCGAAGACTTGCCTGTCGACGTTGGCTGAGCGACTCAAGGCGAAGTCCGAGATGCAGCAGACGCTGAACGCCGTGCACCGCTGCATCGGAGACTGGGAAGCCAAAGGTGTGGCGCGGACGATCTTCGAGGAAATGAACTTAGCTCACTTCGCAGACAGACCGAACCCGCTTGCAGCAGAATGCATTACGTCGTGCCCAGTTGCCGACTTCTACGCGGACTGCTTTCTGAAGATTGTGACCGACGAGACTGGGGCCGGTCGCGCTTCTGCGCGGCGCCAGCAGAAGTCGGTGCTCTTCACGGAGACGGGCGACGTCGCCACGCCGCCAGACGCGACCGCATGGGCGTACGCGCGGCGGCCCGGCGCGGCCGACATGAAGACCCTCAGCCCGTGCGAATTCGTCCGCTTCTACGAGGTGGTCCCGACGCGCCCGCCTCCCAGAGACACCTCGAAGCCGCCCCCGAGCTTGACTTACTGGATCGGGAGTCCACCAGCCGCTGCGGACGGGCCTCCGCGGCCGTTTGTGCACTACAAGGTGAAGCCGCCGACGGGCGACTCGGGGTATTTTGCGTTGGAGGAAGACCCGTGCGACGAGGAGTTCGCGCACATGTACGTGATCGTGCCCCGGAGTGTTCCTGCGCTGCCGGTCTTCATCCGGTCAGTAATGCCGCAGCCCGACATGACGTCGGAGCGCCGCAGCGCCATTCTGTCGGCGTACTTCCGACCGTGGACTCTGGTGTGCAAGTACGGGTCTTCTCGGGGGCATACCCCGCTGGCGAATAATCTGAACTTGCCGCCAAAGCGCCAGCGGTCTGGGAGGAGCGCGCCGAGCTTCCGAAAAGCCTTGAAGAACTACCTGCGCGGCCACATTGTCTCGAATTCGAACCGCATCCTGTGGGCCAACGTGCTTCGCACCATGACGACGATGCCGGAGAACGCCGACGAGGGCGAGGACGACCAGGACTCGAAGCCAGTGGAGGCGCTACCCGAGAACGCGTTTCCGGTCCTCAGCCCCAGCAGCATCATGGCAGAGTTACGGCGAGTGGACCGAGACGCCGGGGCAGATGCCGCTGGCGAGGACATTGGGAACCTCTCCCATTCGGTGCACAAAGCGCTGGAGCAGAGCATGTCCTTCTGGGACCCGCCGAACAGCGAGCCCACGTTGCACTTGCCACTGCGACAGTCTGCTCTTCGGCATTCCAGTGCAATGCCAGCGGGGGCTCGCGGAAAGGCCCAGGAGCCACCGCGGAAGACTGCGCGCTCGAAGATGCGGGAGAAGCTGTACCCTGGCGACGCTGACCTGACAAGCAACATCCAGAGATGGCGGAGAGGACCGGGGGGGGGCAATCTGGAGACGTGCAGTTGCCAAAAGCATGTTCTGGATGCAGTTCGGTCGCGTGCGCCCGATTCGTCTCGCTCTGGAAGAAGATATCGAGGATGAGAGCCTCGGCGTTTGAGCTGGCGTGTATCGAACAGAGTTTGTACAGAGCGTCATGTCGTAAGTGGTGAGTAGATCGCAGTATGGGGAAGGTTGATTACAAGCGAGGCTTCGTGTATACACCTTGAAGGATGGCGCTGCGTTTGCTTGCATTGCCTCGGTCGCGCCATGCGTGCTCTGTGGAAGGTGCGTGTACGCGTTTACATGTGCACGCGCGCATAGTGTGCGCATGTAGAAACATTGATTTCCCGGATGTATACACGTCTGGGCATGTCAGGCAGGTGGCGCGGCACATGTGATGCGTAGCAGACAGGGTTGTGCAGCAGTCGTCGGTAAGGTGGGCAGTGTGCAGGGAGGCAAGGCCATGCGTATCCCTGCCCGATCGCAGGGCTGCAGACGCACCAGATCACCCCCGACCCGCAGCAGATGAGCATCCTGGACGCCGTCGCCGACAGGTGCGTCCAGGAGGCCCGCGAGCAGGACCAGCTGCGCGGATCGCCGTGCTCCCGGCTGTTCGTTCTCGGCCTGCCGGGTTCAGGGGAATCGGAGGTCATCCGGTGGCTGTGCGACGAGGGCGTGGGGCTGTTCCCCACGTGCATGGGATGGGAACACGAGGTGCACTTCATCAAGACCGCCCCAATGAATTCCATGGCGAGCAACATCGGTGGGCGAACCATCCACAACTTCAGCAAGCTCGGAATCGACCTCATCACGGGAGTCCAGTCCGGCGGGAAGAAGGACCCGGAGTTGTCGGAGAACATGCTGCACACGAAAATCCAGCACATGCGCTGGCTCATCATCGACGAGGTGGAGAACGTGTCGGTGGAGCTGCTGGACGCCGTGCACAGGCAGGTGAAGGACTCGACGAGGGACAAGGGAAACCCCTGGGCCGTGGACGCGCGCGTCCCAAAACAGTTCGCCATGTTCGGAGGGCTCAACCTTGTGCTGCTCGGGGACTTATGGCAGATCCCGCCCGTCAGGAGCCTCAGTATAGCCGCCAATCCATTTGTCAAGAGACCCGCCAACGTCGGCCGCATATTGGAGATGTTCTGGACACAGGGCTTGCCGCACTCGGTGACTAACCGCTACGCCCTGACCCAGTCGCACCGCTGCTCAGACTTGTGGTGGAGAAGCTTTCTCGCGGAAGCGCGCGCTGGGGATCTGTCGGACAGGATGTACGATTTCGTCCACGGCTTCTCGACTGATGTGCCCGGCTCCTGGATGCCCGCAAGCCCCGGCAGCGCCGAGGCCTCGACGGGGCACCTCGGCTGCGGGAAGGCGAAGTGCCGCGCGCTCTGGTCAGTTGAGTGGCCACGGATGTTCGGAGAAGGTCGGGCCTGGGAGGACATGAAATCCCTGGAGTGCGCTGATTGCAGCGCGGAACGCCGTCGGCGCTGCCGCGTCGCCTCTCAGAGCGGTGCCAGACAGCGGGAGGTGAGCACGGCGTTCGCGGACGCGCTGTTCGTGCACCCGTACAACGCCCCGAAGAGCAGGATTCTGACGCTGCGAGCGGCGAATGCGGCAGCCAATGCTGGGAAGCAGCTCCTCTGGGTGGTGGCGCGCGATGTCCCCCTCACTCGGGACGACGCATGCAGGTCGACGGAGTCGCTCGCCCACGCCAGGCAGAATTGGCTCATGTACCCCGAGAACAAGACTGGCGGAGTTCCGGGTGTGCTGCCGATCTTCGAGGGGATGCGGGCGCGGTTCACCGCCACGGAGAATGCAGAGGCGGGAGCCTGCAAGCACTCCTGGGGTACCGTGACGGGCTGGGTCCTCCACCCCGACGACTCGAAGTTGGTGAAAGACCACAGGTCCGAGCCGGAGCTGGTCCTGCAGCACGTGCCCGAGGCGATCATGGTGCAAATTCCCGGGAATACGGCGCCCCGCTTTGGGAATCAGCCCGCGGGTGTCTTCCCCGTGAAGCAGAAGGAGGTGTCCTGGGATCGTAGTCCTGGCTTCAAGGCCATGGTGAAGCGCGCGGGGTTCCCGCTGGTCCCGCACTTCGCCGCCGCGGCCCACTGCGTCACCGGCGCCACGCTGCCGCAGGCCATCATCGACCTCCTGGGCGCGCGCACGACGCCCCGTTCGTCCATGGTCCCCACGGGCTACGTGGCCATCAGCCGCACCAGGAGGGCTGACGACCTGATTATCACGCAGCCCTTTTCGCCGATGCTTTTCCGGCAGGGGCACCAGACTGGCCCGTGGCTCCTGCACTCCATGACAGCCGGGGAGTTGACGACGGAGCAGGCGAAAGCCGGCTGGGCCAAGGCAGAGAAGGAAGCGGCTTCCAAGTCGTCCAAGAAGGTGGTGGACGCCACGTTCCAGCGCGGCGACTGCCACCAGCGGAAGAGAGCGGGGAATTTCCCAGGCAGTGGCATGAGAACGAGCGACCCCGTGGACCACGCCGTGGCGGTGCTGAGCCAGGGCGCCTGGAGGAGGTGCGCCCTCTGCGTGCAGAAGCAGGCCGGAAAGGCTGGAATCGGCGTGCAACCCGCCCGTTCCGCCCCCTTCTCCTCAAGAGGGGCGGACGTCCTCGAGTGCTGCAAGTGCGGGAAGCAAAAGGCATTGGTCCACTTCAGACTCGGAGAGGTGAACGACCTGAAGGCGCGTGGGGACCTCGACCGCGCCGTCTGCATCGGCTGCGCTCCAAATCGGCTGCACTTCAACGTGCAGTCGGAAGTCCGCCTGTTCAAGTGCGCGCAGTGCGCGGTCCAGAAGCCGACGGAGGAGTTCGACGAGACATTCTTCAAGCAGCACCGCGGGGCGAAGGACCTGATCTGCACTGACTGCATGGACAGGAAGATGAGACCCCTGTGCCGGGGAAAAGAAGGGCTTTGCGGGGCCAGGCCGCCACAGCGGTTGAAAAATGGGCACGACTATTATTGTGAGAGCTGTAAATACCCGCCGTGCTCGGCGTGCGGGGTGACGCCGCGGCCGAAGATGGAGAAGTACACTGCGAAGAGGCTGCCGCAGTGGACATGCGCGGCGTGCCGCAAGAAGAGCGACGCTGCTCAGTGCGGGGCGTGTTCTGCCGCCATTCCCTGGAGAATCATTTGGAGCTCCAATCGAGACAGCGGGGAAATCCTGTGCCGGAAGTGCCAGGGGAAGGCATGAGTTGTTCTCGCGGTGGAGCAGCCTGACCCCGCGTGACCAGGCGCCCCACCGCGGTGCGCCCAGCCAGCCGCCTGCGTAGCCGCGCGGAGCCTTATCGCTAGAGCCCCGCTGCGTGCGAATCATTCCCGCTGCCCGAGCCCTGTCGCGTTGCGCAAAGTCGCCACCGGCAGCGGAGCGCTGAGCCTGCCCGACGGCACACAGGGCAAACATGTTTGTCCCATTCAGGCGCAGAGACTGCGAGGTCGCTGATGCCGCGTGGATCTCCTGAAAAACAGATGTTGGCTTGAATGGCATGCCGTCTCCTGTAGTCCTCTGCGGTGGCGTTTCCTGTCGTCTTCTGCGGTGGTCTGCCGCGCCGTCCTGCAATCGTCGAGGCATCCATATGGAAACGTCCTGGAGTGGTGAGTTGGGAGCTCCTTGGGTCCCTTTCAGGGACTTCTGCCGGCTTTTGGAAGGCTTCTCGGGCGCATTTGAGAACCCCTGAAAGCCTCTTGGGTTTTTTTTGGGGGGCGTCTTGGGCCGTTTTGGGGCGCTATTTCGGAATCTTTTGGGGGGGTCATGGAGGCTTCTTCGGGGCTTCCCGGGTCTTTCGGGGGGCCTCTTGGGGGCGTCTTGGGCCGTCTGCGGACGCTTGGAGCCGTTTGGCCCCTTCGGGGGACTTCTTGGGGGCCGCTCGCGGCCGCCTTGGGGCCCTCTTGGGGTCGTCTTGGGCCATCTTGGGGTGCTCTTGGGCCGTCTTGGAGGCCTCTTGGATCGTCTTGGGGGCCTCTTTGGGCCGTCTTGGGGCCCCCTTGGGTGCTGCTTGGGCTGTCTTGGGGCCATTTTGGAGGCTGCTAGGGCCGTCATGGGCCTCTGAGAGCCGGGAAAGGCGAGAACGCGAAATTCTTTGAAAAACTTAAGGAAAATCGATGTTTTTGGCCTCTGGCGGCGTTCTGGTGGGCGCTCTGAGGGCCCTCTTGGGCAATCTTGGGGGCTTTGTGGGCCCTATTGGGGCCATCTTGGGCCGTCTTGGGGCCGTCTTGTCCCGTCTTGACACCATCTTGAACCGTCTTCACGCCCTCTTGGATCCCCAAAAGGCTCAAGGTGCCCAAATCATCGGTTTTCCATAGGTTTTTCTAGATTTTGAGGCCCAGAAGGGGCCCTCCTCCTGAGGGTCGATGGAAGTGGCGCGACTCCAGGGGGGGGTAGGGGGGGACACATAATAATGTAACATGATACAATATGTAGGAATTATGCAAGCATTGGACACATTGGATCCATTGCATTACAGCATCCGCGGACCTGCCTCCGGCAACACGTCACTTCCGGACGTGGATTCCTCTCGCTTCGCGGGGTGCACGTCCGGAGCACGTACAGTCCAGCCGTTGTGGGGCTTTTTGGAAGCCTCCTGGGGGGTTCTTGGAAGCTTCTTGGAGGCTTCCTGTGGCGTTTTGGGGGTCTCCTGGGGGCCTCTTGGCGGCCTCTTGGGGGCGTCTTGGGCCGTCTTGGGCCGTCTTGGGGCGCTTTGGCGCCGTTTGGCCCCTTCGGGGGCCTTCTTGGGAGCCTCTCGCGGCCGCCTTCGGGCCCTCTTGGAATCCTCATGGGCCGTCTTGGGGGCCTCTTGGACCGTCTTGGGGGCCTCTTTGGGCTGACTTGGGGCTCCCTGGGGTTGTCTTGGGGCCACCTTGGGTGCTTCTTGGGTTGTCTTGGGACCATTTTGGAGGCTGCTTGGGCCGTCATGGGCTTCTGAAGAGCCGACAACACCGAGAACGCTGAAATCTTTGAAAAACTAACAAAAATCATGTTTTTGGCATCTGGAGGCCCTCTGGTGGGCTTTCTTCGGGCTCTCTTGGGCCATCTTGGGGGCGTTTTGGGCCCTCTTGGGGCCATCTTGGGCCGTCTTGCGGCCGTCTTGTCCCGTCTTGAGACCATCTTGAGCCGTCTTCACGCCGTCTTGGACCCTCAAGAGGCCCAAGGAGCCGAAATCATCGATTTTCCACAGGTTGTTATAGGTTTTGAGGCCCAGAAGGGGGCCACCACTTTTGGCACGCCCGGAGGTCTGGCGAGGGGCGCACGGGAGCGGCGCCGAGGGCGCCGCCCAATGAGTGGGTCGTCGTCGTTGCCGTCGCCGTCGCCGTCGCCGTCGCCGTCGCCGTCGCCGTCGCCGTCGCCGTCGCCGTCGTCGTCGTCGTCGTCGTCGTCGTCGTCGTCGTCGTCGTCGTCGGCGTCGGCGTCGGCGTCGGCGTCGGCGTCGGCGTCGGCGTCGGCGTCGGCGTCGCCGTCGGCGTCGGCGTCGGCATCGTCGGCATCGTCGGCATCGTCGGCGTCGTCGTCGTGGGCGCTGGCGGTCAAACCTTTCGCGGGCGTCTGAACCTGATGCTCGTGCTCTTTTGGGGCCGTCGCCGAGGTTCGCGCCGAGGTTCGAGCCTCGAGGGTCGAGGTTCGTGGCCTTCTCTCCGTCGAGGGCTTCCCCGTCGCCACGGCTGGACGCAGCTCGAAAAACTGACGACGACGACGCAGAGAACGACGGTTTCCCGCTGCCCGAGCCCTGTCGCGTTGCGCAAAGTCGCCACCAGCAGCGGAGCGCTGAGCCTGCCCGACGGCACACAGGGCAAACATGTTTGTCCCATTCAGGCGCAGAGACTGCGAGGTCGCTGATGCCGCGTGGATCTCCTGAAAAACAGATGTTGGCTTGAATGGCATGCCGTCTCCTGTAGTCCTCTGCGGTGGCGTTTCCTGTCGTCTTCTGCGGTGGTCTGCCGCGCCGTCCTGCAATCGTCGAGGCATCCATATGGAAACGTCCTGGAGTGGTGAGTTGGGAGCTCCTTGGGTCCCTTTCAGGGACTTCTGCCGGCTTTTGGAAGGCTTCTCGGGCGCATTTGAGAACCCCTGAAAGCCTCTTGGGTTTTTTTTGGGGGGCGTCTTGGGCCGTTTTGGGGCGCTATTTCGGAATCTTTTGGGGGGGTCATGGAGGCTTCTTCGGGGCTTCCCGGGTCTTTCGGGGGGCCTCTTGGGGGCGTCTTGGGCCGTCTGCGGACGCTTGGAGCCGTTTGGCCCCTTCGGGGGACTTCTTGGGGGCCGCTCGCGGCCGCCTTGGGGCCCTCTTGGGGTCGTCTTGGGCCATCTTGGGGTGCTCTTGGGCCGTCTTGGAGGCCTCTTGGATCGTCTTGGGGGCCTCTTTGGGCCGTCTTGGGGCCCCCTTGGGTGCTGCTTGGGCTGTCTTGGGGCCATTTTGGAGGCTGCTAGGGCCGTCATGGGCCTCTGAGAGCCGGGAAAGGCGAGAACGCGAAATTCTTTGAAAAACTTAAGGAAAATCGATGTTTTTGGCCTCTGGCGGCGTTCTGGTGGGCGCTCTGAGGGCCCTCTTGGGCAATCTTGGGGGCTTTGTGGGCCCTATTGGGGCCATCTTGGGCCGTCTTGGGGCCGTCTTGTCCCGTCTTGACACCATCTTGAACCGTCTTCGCGCCCTCTTGGATCCCCAAAAGGCTCAAGGTGCCCAAATCATAGGTTTTCCATTGGTTTTTCTAAATTTTGAGGCCCAGAAGGGGCCCTCCTCCTGAGGGTCGATGGAAGTGGCGCGACTCCAGGGGGGGGGGTAGGGGGGGACACCTAATAATGTAACATGATACAATATGTAGGAATTATGCAAGCATTGGACATATTGGATCCATTGCATTACAGCATCCGCGGACCTGCCTCCGGCAACACGTCACTTCCGGACGTGGATTCTTCAGGCTTGCGCCACATCCGCCGACCCCTTAATTGAAGTCACTGATCAGATGGTTCGAAACCGTTTTGCGGTCGTTTTGGGGTTCTTGTCGGGTTTCTTGGGAGCTCTTCGGGGCCTGAGGGGGGCATCTTTGGGGCTGTTCGGGCTACTCCTGGGCTCGTCTTCGAGCTCTCTTGGGCTTCTTTGGGCTATTCTTGGGCTGGTTGGAGGCTGTTTGTATGTGTATCGGGTTCTCGCGGCGCGCCTCTCGGGAGCCTCTGGAAGGCAGTTTTGACGCCACTTGGGAGGCGTTTCGGAGGCTCTGGGAGTCTTTTGGGGGCCTCCTGGGGGCCTTTGGGGAGCTCCTTGGGGCGTCTTGGCCGCCTTTGGGGGGCCTCTGGCGGCCTCTTGGGGCACTCTTCGGGCTCCCTGGGGCTCCCGGGGGCGGACAAGTAGAAGTTTGAATTGTTGGTCGCCCTCTTCGGCTCCTCTTGGTGCCGTCTGGGAGCCTTCTTGGGCCGTCTTGGGGCCCTTTTGAGCCGTCTTGGGGCCATATTACGCCGTCGTGGGGCCGTTTTGGGGGGTTCTTTTGGGGTGTCTTGGGGCGGTCTTCGGGGCCTCTTGGGCCGTCTTGGAGCGTCGGAAAGCCCACACGGCGAATATGTAATTATCCTGGCGAAGAACCCAACCATATGCAATTGTGAGTACCGCAAATGTGAATATCTTGTTCGGTGGCGCTCCCTATGGGGCCACGAAAAGTGTGAGGGGTGTGCCGAATTGGGTGTGCGGGACGCATGCGGGCACACCCATTGGGACCTTCGGTGGAGCTCCCCATGGGGCCACGAAACGTGTGAGGGGTGTGCCGACATGGGTGTGCGGGACGCATGCGGGCACACCCACTGGGCCCTTCGGTGGAGCCCCCTGCGGGGCCACGAAACGTGCGAGGGGTGTGCCGAAATCGGTGTGCGGGACGCATGCGGGTACACCAACTTGGACCTTCGGTGGAGTTCCCTATGGGGCCACGAAACGCGTGAGGGGCCACGAAACGCGTGAGGGGTGTGCCGAAATGGGCGTGCGGGACGCATGCGGGCACACCCACTGGGGCCTTCGGTGGAGCTCCCTATGGTGCCACGGAACGTGTGAAGAGTATGCCGAAATGGGTGTGCGGGACGCATGCGGGCACACCAACTGGGACCTTCGGCGGAGCTCCTCCCTATGGGGCCACGAAACGCGTGAGGGGTGTGCCGAAATGGGTGGGCGGGACGCATGCGGGCGGCAGCACTGGGGCCTTCGGTGGAGCTCCCTATGGGGCCACGAAACGTGTGAGGGGTGTGCCGAAATGACTGTGCGGTACGCATGCGGGCACACCCACTGGGACCTTCGGTGGAGCTCCCCATGGGGCCACGAAACGTGTGAGGGGTGTGCCGACTTGGGTGTGCGTGACGCATGCGGGCGGCAGCACTGGGGCCGAAACGTGTGAGGGGTGTGCCGAATTGGGTGTGCGTGACGCATGCGGGCGGCAGCACTTGGGCCTTCGGCGGAGCTCCTTATGGGGCCACGAAACGTGTGAGGGGTGTGCCGAATTGGGTGTGCGTGACGCATGCGGGCGGCAGCACTGGGGCCTTCGGCGGAGCTCCGTATGGGGCCACGAAACGTGTGACGGGTGTGCCGAAATGGGTGTGCGGGACGCATGCGGGCGGCAGCACTGGGGCCTTCGGCGGAGCTCCCTATGGGGCCACGAAACGTGTGAGGGGTGTGCCGAATTGGGTGTGCGTGACGCATGCGGGCGGCAGCACTGGGGCCTTCGGCGGAGCTCCCTATGGGGCCACGAAACGTGTGAGGGGTGTGCCGAATTGGGTGTGCGTGACGCATGCGGGCGGCAGCACTGGGGCCTTCGGCGGAGCTCCCTATGGGGCCACGAAACGTGTGAGGGGTGTGCCGAATGGGTGTGCGTGACGCATGCGGGCGGCAGCACTGGGGCCTTCGGCGGAGCTCCCTATGGGGCCACGAAACGTGTGAGGGGTGTGCCGAATTGGGTGTGCGGGACGCATGCGGGCGGCAGCACTGGAGCCGTCGGTGGAGCTCCCTATGGAGCCACGAAGCGTGTGAGGGGTGTGCCGAAATGGGTGTGCGGGACGCATGCGGACGGCAGCACTGGAGCCCTCGGTGGAGCTCCCTATGGGGCCACGAAACGTGTGAGGGGTGTGCCGAAATGGGTGTGCGGGACGCATGCGGACGGCAGCACTGGAGCCTTCGGTGGAGCTCCCCATGGGGCCACGAAACGTGTGAGGGGTGTCCCGAAATGGGCGTGCGGGACGCATGCGGACGGCAACACTGGGGCCTTCGGTGGAGCTCCCTATGGGGCTACGAAACGTGTGAGGGGTGCGCCGTGAGCAGAGGCAACGAGGGAGAGGAGGGCGGAGGGAGGAGGCAGCGGGAGGAAGAAGGAGACGCGGGGCACTGTCTCTTCAAAACGAGGACCCAACACCACAGGATGGTTGGGAAACACTATATACGTTTTGCGAAAGAGGTGAGCCAATGTTTGCGTCTAGGGACCCTCTTGGGACGCACCTTGGAGGCCTCTTGGGGGCGTCTTGGGCCATCTGGGGGCCATCTCGGGTGTCTTTGACCGCTCTTGGACCGTCTGGGACCATGTGGAACTCTCTTGGAAGCAAGTTGGAGCGTTCTTGGAGCGCTCTTGGGGCCGTCTTCAGGGCTCTCTTGGGCGGTCTTTGGCGTCTCTGGAGCCGTCTTGGGCCCCTCTTGGGCTGTCTTGGGGCCCTCTTGGAGGCTTCTTAGACCGTCTTAGGGCGGTCTTGGAGGCCTCTGGGGCCGTCTGGGAGCGTCGGAAAGCCCAAAAGGCGAATTTGTGAAACATCTACGTTTCACAAAGGAAACGGGCAAATTGTTGTTGTTAGAGGCCCTCTTGGGACGTATCTTGGATGCCTCTTGGGGCCTCTTGGGGCCTCTTGGGGGCATCTTGGACCGCTGGAGGCCATCTTCGGTGTCTTTGATCGCTCTTGGACCGTCTGGGACCATATTGAGCTCTCTGGGAGGCGACTTGGAGCGCTCCTGGAGCCCTCTTGGGGCCGTGTTCGGGGCCCTCTTGGGCCGTCTTGGACGCCTCTTGGGCTGTCTTGGCCGTCTTGGGGCGGTATTGGGGTCCTCTTGGGCCGTCTGAGAGCATCGGACAGCCCAGAAGGCGAATGTATAAAATTGTATGTCTTACGAAGGGAATGGGCAGATTTTTGCGTCTAGGGACCCTCTTGGGACGCATCTTGGAGGCCTCTTGGGGCCTCTTGGGGGCCTCTTGGGCCGTCTTGGAGGCCTCTGAGCCCATCTTTGGGCCAGCTAGGGCGTCTTGGAGCGCTCGTTTAGCGTCTCGGGGCCCTCGTGGGCCGTTTTGGAGGCCTCTTGGGGTTTTCTAGGCACGTCTTGAGGCCCTCTTGGGACGTACCTCCGCTGGGCACCCCAGGGGCCCACGAAAGCGGCGACAGTTGCGCAGATCGCAAGCCCACCAAGGGGCGCAGAGGTCCCGAGGTGGTCCGCGTAGGACGTACCTCCGCTGGGCCTCCCAGGAGCCCACGAAAGTGGCGACAGTTGCGCAGATCGCAGCCCGACGGCACGAGAGAAGAGGAGAGGGGAACACAGGAAACAGGAGAGGAGGAGAGGAGGAGGGGGGAGGAGAAGAAGGAGGACGGGGCGACCACACTGCTCCATTCAAAACGAGTACCCAACCATGGGAGGGTTGGGCAAACACATTACGCAGGAAGCACTACGCAGGAAACGCTACGCAGGAACAACTACGCAGGAACCACCACGCAGAAACACTACGCAGGAAATCTGTCGCAGAAGCCACTTCGCAGAATCCACTAAGCAGGAAACACTACGCAGAAAACACTTCGCAGAACACATTGCGTAGGACACACTACGCAGAACACGCTGCGCAGGAAGCATTGCGCAGGAAATTCGGTGCAGGAAACATTGCGCAGGTAACATTGCGTAGGAAACATTGCGTAGGACATACTGCGTAGGAATGACTGCGCAAGAAACATTGCGGATGATACATTACACTGCGTAGAAAACGCTGCGTAGGAAACATTGCGTAGGAAACACTGTGAAGGAAACATTGTGTGGGAAGCACTGCGCGCAGGAAGCATTGCGGAGGAAACATTGCATGGGAAATGCTGCGTAGGAGACACTGCGCGTAGGAAACACTACACAGGAAACACGACGCAGGAAACGCTACGTAGAGTACGTTCAAAAACGCTGCGCAGAAAAAGCACGACGGTAAATCAACACTACGGACAACAAACCTACGTAAAACACCCTGCGCAACCACAAACAATGCGTACAAAAAGCACAGCGTTGAAACAGAACTGGATAAAACATCACTGCGCAGGAAACACTATGCGGGAAAGAATGCACAGGAAAAACACGCAGGAAACACGATCCAAGAAACCACACGTAAACAGAAAGCCGCGTTACAAACATCGCGTAAACAAAAACATTGTGTACAAAAGACATGGCGTGCTTTTCGCCGCGTGAAAAAAAGACACCGCGTAAAAAGCACAGCGCACACAAGAAAGCATCACGCCGGACACATTGCGCAGGAAACACCACGCCGGAAACACAACGCAGGAAACACTACGCAGGCAGGAAACACAACGTAACAAATGCTGCGTGGAAGAAAGTACTGCGTAACAAACATTGCGCAAAACACATTGCGCACAAAAACATTGCACACGAAAAAAAAACGACGCAGGACAAACAACGCAGGAAACACTACGCAGGAAACGCCACGCAGGAAACGCTACGCAGGAAATACTACGAAGAACATTCTTACGCAGGAACCACTACGCAGAAAACGCTACGCAGGAAGCATTACGCAGGAAGTGCGAAGCAGAAAACACTACGCAGAAAACGCGACGCAGGAAGCACTACGTAAAAAACATTGCGTCAAGAAGCGTTGTGAAGGAAACACAGCGATTCCCACGCCCGTGCGTTGTCGACACTGCGCTATTGACACTACGTTGTTGGCACTAAGCTGTTGACACGACGCTGTTGACACTACGCGGTTGACAGTACGCTGTTGGCACTACGTTGCCGCCACTACGCGGTTGACACTACGCAGGAAACACTACGTAAAAACATTGCGTCAAGAAACGCTGCGAAGGAAACACTGCGTTTCCCACGCCCGTCCATTGTCGACACTGCGCTATTGACACCACATTGTTGCCACTACGCTGTTGACACTATGTTGCTGACATTATGTTGTTGACACTACGTCTCGGAGCCTTGGCAAAGTCGCGCGGAACTCCTCTTGCTTGTCAACAGGAACAGCATAGTCCGATTCTAGCAGAACTGCTGGCGCCTCCTCCAGCAAAAGCGATAGCGCGAGCTCCTGTGCTGGTAATCGAACCCCTGGAGCCCGACAAGCAGGCTCGTCGGTGCGCCATCTGCCAAAAGCGGCACTACGTCGATTGGCGAGACGCTGTGCCTCTTCAGCGTGAAGTTGTTCGGCTTCTTCCCAAGAACAGAGTGATGCCCCCCGCCTGCAGAGGCACACAAGGTAGTACCTGGGGGAAATGGGGGAAACCCGACGTAGGAGTATGGATCAGCATAGATCAATTGGGGAAGTCATGCCGTAGGGGGTGGACCACCGAATGCGGTGAAACCTCAGCGATGCGTACTTGCCCGGACAGCCCGTTGACAACAAAATGTCCCACAGCACATTGAGGCGAATCGAAATCAAGATGCGAGGTTAAGCCAGAACGATGAGCGAAATGTTGGCAGCAACTGTAGCACGTGTGGGAGGTCCCGTGGATACGACGTAGCATATTGACCCTGGTGTGATGTAGCCGAAGAACATGAGTACGAAGGCCACGAGCCTTGTCCAAGGACGCTGAACACAAAACAATTGCACTGCCAGACCTGGGCCTCCACAGCCTCTCGCTGACGCCGAGGATGAGATAAACTGCCCCATGCGTGTGGGACTCCAGCTGCATTCAGCACTTCAAAAATATCTCGCTCAGCCGCCTGCGCAAGTACATTTCTTTGAAGGTCCCTGACGGGTGTGGGCCTCCAGCCCAGTTCTGACCGTGCTCTTCCACGCTGTAGGCGAGCGCCTGGCCATTTGTTCCCATGCGTGTAAGTCTTGTTCTGGCGGAGGTAGCTGCTCTAGATACCTCAGATGTTGTTGGAGCCATTGGAGATCTCCGAAAACCATGTGAGCCCAGGACTCCGAACACTCCCTGAGACGAGCCCCAACCAGCGCCAACATGTGGGGAGTGGCAAGCGAAGCCTGAGGAGGGGGAGGAGGAGAGGAGAGGAGGGGAGGAGGAGACGCACGGCGGTGAGGATTCAAAACGAGCACCCAAAACACGGCAGGGTTGGGAATCAGTCCGAGAGAATTGTTTTGCATCGTCTGAAAACCGGTGGAAAATTCCTCGTTCTCGCTTCCCCTCCTCCTCGTCCTCCTCTTCCTGGTCCTCGTTCTCTCTCCTCCTCTTTCTATCCTCCTCCTCCTCTTTCTATCCTCCTCCTCCTCCTCCTCCTCCTCCTCGTCCCCTCGCCTCCTGTCAGCTGGAGGGCCATGCGCGGCCCAATAGACGCGTCGCCAGGACACGCAGGAGGAGGTCTGCAGGCTCGCGAAGAAGTGCCCCGCCCCCGTCCGCAGCCTCGACCCTCCGCTGCCCCTGCCCACTGCCGCGGCTCCTGCTCCTCATCCCTCCTGTCCTCCTACCCCGGGCGACGAAATCTACACATAGCCACTGCCCCCTGGCCAGGCCCTTCCTGGGCCCAGGAGCTGTGTATACGCCCTCCTGGCCAAGCCAGGAGGGCGTAGCGTATACACCGCTGCTAGGTGCAGGGTGGGGTTGGTCAGGGAGTTGTGGATATATATATATATATATATATATACACATAGAGATCTCGTCACCTTGCTACCCCCCTCCTCGTCCTCCTCGGTTGGCACTGACGCTCAGCAACGTTTGCGTCTGTAGCCTGTCGCGTCGCCAGATCTGGCCCACCACGCCTCGGCGCGACGCGCTAAGCACGTCCCATTCCCCAAGTGTCAACGTCTTGAGCTTTTGCCAGCCTCCCGCCATGCGAAGCGGAGCGGCACGCTGCCAGCTTGCACGGGATAGCGTGTCGCCAGGGCCGCCGCGACTCGCTAAGCGAAAGCGCCCGACCGCACCCGTGCAAGGTACAAGCTGGACGAGGGCGCGGCCTCCAACCTCCTGAAGGCGATGGAGGCACGCGGCGCCCCGAGCCCTCGGATCTTGGCCCGCGCTCCAGGCCGTCGTCGCGCGGCGGCGGCGCTGCACAAGGCGACGGCATGCGATGCCCACGGTGAGCGACGACGAGGACGTCCTCCTTTCGGAGGTCGCCACGGCTGCACCCAGCTCGAAAAAATAGCCAGGATGGACCCTGAGGGATGCTAGGGGGCCGTCCCAACCCCGACCGGAACGGGGTAGGGTAGCTTTCCTAGCGTGACCCCTCAAGGTGGAGATGGGTGCTGCGGCACGTGGATTACGGCATCTACCTCCACCTAGGGGGGAGGTCGACCAGCGGGGCTAAGGTTTCCTTTGTGGGGTTGGGGATGGCTTTTCTTGTCAAGATTGTGTCAGGCGTCACCGCACCGTTTGGGGACCCCCAGAGATTGTTGTCGAGGACGAGGCCTCCATTCCGCCCTCTCCTCGCTGTCCCGAGCCGCTAGACTCCAGCCTGCACCACGGGCTCTCAGGTGGACGAGCCCTGAAACTTGGTTGCCACGGCTGAGCGGGGGCACTGCTAGATCCAGGGGTGGAAACGAAGTGGGGAGAACGATTCGAACCATGGACTTGTTTGACCCCCTCTGGGCCGATGTGAGGCCAGCCTGCTCGTTGAACTGGCTGTCGCTCCAGCAAGCCGCAGCTGCTCTTCCCATCCCTCCTGTATGCCACCCTGCCCCCGCACGCACTTCACTGACTCGTCTCCTCCGCTTCCTGCCGTCTCCCTCCGTCCCACCCCTCCCGACCCTTGCCTGGTTCACCTAGCCTCCCCCTCCACAGCATTCCTTGATCCTCGCGAGGTGGAGAGGGGAAGGGGGAGATTATGGTGATGACGACGACGACGATGGGGATGGCGATGACGATGACGATGTTCGTTTTTTGAAGTTTAATGTCAGACGAGGGGGGGAGAGGCCGAATGCTTGCTTTTGTATTCACAGCCTTCGGCTCTCGAGCTAGTGCCGCGGGTGACCCGGCGGTGCATGACTGGGTTGGGCCTCCTGGAGAGCTTGATGGGGCCAGTGGAATCTTTCGGGTATCTGAGAGCCTTTGAGAGTTCCTGAGAATCCCGAGAGATTCTGAGAGATTCTGAGAGTTTCTTGTAAATGCTGAGAGATTCTGAGGGATCTTGAAAATTCTGAGAGAGTCTGAGAGATTCTGATAGATTCTGAAAGATTCTGAAACTCTCTGAGAACTTCAGAGAGATTCTGAAAACTTCTGAGAGATTCTGCAAGATCCTGATAGGTTATGAGAGATTCTGATTCGGAGAGATCCTGGAGATCTTGAGAGATTTTGAGAGATTCTGATAGATCCTGAGAGATGAGGGACAGGAATCTTCAGCCCACCCCATAGGATTTCATGAGGGAACCCATGGGAAACCTTTTTGGGGTCTTGAGGAATCCCGTGAGATCCGTAATCCTTAGGATCCATAGGAATCCCAAACAATCCCTGGGAATCGGGGGGTCTGTCTGGGAATCATTGGGGGTCCTTATGGGACCCCTGAGAATCTTCAGGGGTTTTGGCGAATCCATGGGAATTGTTTCATCCATGCTGGCGAATCCCAAGGTACCTTGGAGACCCCGAGGAATCCTTAGGGATCTTTATCATTGCGACTGATACTACTACTACTACTACTACTACTACTACTACTACTACTACTACTACTACTACTACTACTACTACTACTACTACTACTACACTACTACTACTACTACTACTACTACTACTACTACTACTACTACTACTACTACTACTACTACTACTACTACTACTACTACTACTACTACTAACTACTACTACCTACTACTACTACTACTACTACTACTACTACAGAAAGTAATACCAATCAAAATATATATGAACTACTGCTACTAATACTCCACTGCACTACTGACTACTACTACTACTACTACTACTACTACTACTACTACTACTACTACTACTACTACTACTACTACTACTACTACTACTACTACCACTACTACTACTACTACTTACTACTACTACTACTACTACTACTACTACTACTACTACTACTACTACCACTACTACTACCACTACTCACTACCACTACTACTACTACTACTACTACTACTACTACTACTACTACTACTACGGCTACGACTCCGATTACTACTACTACTACTACTACTACTACTACTACTACTACGACTACTATTGCTACTACTACGACTACTACCACTACTACTACTACTACTACTACTACTACTACTACTACTACTACTAATACTACTACTACTACTGCTACCACTACGTCTTCTTCTTGTCATCACAATCAACAACATTAGCAGCATCGCCACCATCACCCTTAGCATCATCAGCATCATCAGCAACATCAGCATCATCATCAGCATCATCATCGTCATCATCATCAGCAATCATCATCGTCATCATCATCAGCAGGATCAGCATCATCATCAGCAGCAGCATCATCAACACCGTGATGATCATCATCATCAGCATCATCATCATCCGCATCATCATCAGCATCAGCATCATCATCGTCTCCACCACCACCAACATCATCATCATCAGCCGCATTATCATCATCACCATCATCATCATGATCACCATCACCATCACAATCATCAACACCATAATCATCATCACCACCACATTCATAATAAATATCATCAAGCATCAGCATCAGCATCTCCGCATCAGCATCAGCATCATCATCATCGTCGGCAGCAGCAGCATCAGCATCAGTATCATCATCATCACCACCACCACCACCACCATCATCATCATCATCATGAGAAGCAGCATCAGCATCAGTATCAGCATCATAATCAGCATCAGCATCAGCATCTTCTTCAGCATCGACATCATCAGCCGCAGCACCATCATCATCGACATCATCACCAGCATCATCATCATCAGTATCGTCATCATAATCAGCATGAACATCGGCATCCTCATCATCATCATCATCATCATCATCCGGGAACATCATCATCATCATCATCATCATCATCATCATCATCATCGTTGTCGAACTCGTCGTCTTCGTCGTCATCATCCTCGTCATCATCATCGTCAGCATCATCACCATCATCATCATCATCGTGAGTATCGTCATCATCATCGTCATCATCACCATGACCAACATAATCAATATCAGCATTGGCATCCTCATCATCATCGTCGAAGTCGGATCATCGTCATCATCACTATCATCATCACCACCATCATCATCATCATAATCATCATGAGCATCATCAGCATAATCATCACCATCAGCATTGTCATGTGCATATTCATCTGCTTCATCATCATCAGCAGCAGCATCCTCATAATCGTCATCACAATCGGTTTCACCATCGTCACCACCATCATATTCATATAGCAGCAGTACAATCCGTAACATCAGCACCACGACCACGATCACCACAATCACCATCAGCAACAATCATTATCATCATCGTCATCATCACCATCACCATCACCATCATCATCACCATCACCATCACCATCACCATCACCGTCGTCGGCGGTGGCGTCGGCGTCGGCGTCATCAGAATCGGCGCCGTCGTCGACGTCCCCACCATCGTCATGATCATTACCACAACCATCACCATCATCACCATCAGCACCACCATCAGCATCAGCATTACCCCCTCGTCGTTTGAGCTCATGCCCTCAGTCCCTCCCGTAGAGAGAGAGAGAGAGAGAGTCCTCGTTCTTCAGCTCCGCGATCCGTGCGGCCAGGGGCTTGTACGAGGTCGCCCACCTCAGAGACACCCCCTCCCCCCAGGACCAACCAATCTCGCTCCGGGCTTGGGGCCCGCAGTTCGACCTCGAGCGGAAGGGGGGGGGGAGGGGGGGAAGGAGGGAGGAGGTTCGAGGGTGTGCGGCCCTTGCGGAGGAGGGAGGAGGCTCGGGGGTGGAGGGGGGAGTGCGGGAGACCAGCTCCTCTCTGTCGCGAAGCTGTGGGACGTCGCCAGTCAGGCATGATTGTCACGGGCAAGGACCGAGTAGGACGCAGCCGCCACAAGCAGGGAATGCCCGCCCCACGCAGGGCACGAGCAAGGCGCGAGAAGTAGAATTGGAAATCTAAGAAGCCGAGGGGAAGGTTGAGGACCAGGGACAGGATCAGAGAAAGGAAGGAAGAGAGGAAGATAAGCAGAAAACAAAGCGAATGGAGAAAGGACGGTGCGGAGGCAGAGCGAAGGGGAAGGGATCCACGGAGAGAGGAGGGGCAGGGGAGGAGGGAGAGAGGATGGTGGGGAGTGAGCATCGGTTAACCGATCCCTATCCACACTGGCGTGACCTTCGACCAATGGCCGACTAACCCACCCAGGTGTGGGTATATACCTGTTCCTTCGGATTTCGCAGGGCATACCCCCACCTGGGAGGGTGGGGCGGTGGGGTTGGGATAATGTGGCCAGGTGGGGATGGGGATAGGTTATCTCTACCCCTGAGTTGGCCCCTCTCAATTTTCCGTCGCTCCACCACATGCAAGCGAGAGCAATGGCCTCGAAGGCGTGTCTAAGCGAATCCCGAAACTCCAGCGGACCGAGGCGAATCCCCTGGGGTCCCTCAGAAAACCGCGGCGGACCCCCAAGACCCGCAGAAGCCGCCAGCGGCCCTGAGAGCTTCAGGTGCTGGTGCGACACGACGAAGTTGAGAGAGAAGACCCATCACCCAAGAGCCCTTCCTCAATTAGGGAGCCGCGAAGCCCGGGGGCG
Source organism: Prorocentrum cordatum (assembly GCA_963575745.1). NCBI lineage: Eukaryota > Dinophyceae > Prorocentrales > Prorocentraceae > Prorocentrum > Prorocentrum cordatum. Next base: position 959,095 of record CAUYUJ010015216.1, read on the forward strand.
GGAGCACAAAACGAATCACGAGGCGGCACGAGAGACAACGGGGAGATGGGAAGCGAGCAGGACCACGAAACAGAAAGCATAGGATGCGAGTGTCTATTTCTACCCCTGCAGTGGCCCCTCTCTTTTTCCGTCGCTCCACCGAAGGTAAGTCAGAGCAGTGGCCTCGAGGTCGTGTCTCGCGGAGTGCCTGGATCCCTGTGGACCCGCACCCCGTGTCATTCTTCTGCCAACGCTTGCCAACCCAAGCGAATCCCGAACCCCCACGGACCGAGGCGAACCCCTCTGGGGCCCTCAAAGAACCGCGGCGGACCCCCAAGACCCAGAGAAGCCGCCAGCGGGCCTGAGAGCTTCAGGCGCTGGTGCGGCACGACGAGGCTGAGAGGACACCAATCAACCAAAAACTCTCCCACGACTCCCTCCCTGGCTTACTTTCGTGGAATACGATGCTTAAGAACGATTATAAAACAGGTTCCGCTTTACTACCGCCGAGTAGTGTCCATCAGAATCCCTATCAACGGCTATTAGCACCTATGTGCGCATTTTCGTGCCGACCAGCGCCTACTAGCGACCACAAATAAGCCGGAATGAACGTTAACCGCCGGGGAAGACAACAACGAATGCTTTAAATGAGCTTCACGCACAACATACCCCAGTCCCACCGTTCGCAAACACACTAATGACATCATACGCTACACACTGGCAAATGAATTCGAATTTGGCCAACTGATCTGGAAAAAAACTGAATATCTGCCACAGCCTGATGCCCTTCGGCAATATCGAGTCGAGTAGTCAGCGCATCTCGCAATCAACCTCCGTCAAGCGTGGCGGGCATATTCCGTGAACGCTTGAAGAAAGAGGTGGCTGCGCCACTCCTCAAACTATGGGCTTGAAAATGGATCGACGGCAGCACAAATGGCGGAAGCTGGGCAAGCATATACGACAGTAATCTGACAACAACGAAAACATCAACAAGGGCGCTGTCTTGCTGGTAAAATCTGAGGCAGCCTTTTGTCACTGACACGAGCACAACCAAACAAGCCCGAGTCCCGTCGAATGCAACCTGACACTGGTAAGCGTCAGAATCTCGGCGGCCCACAAGAATGCTGCGAAGCCTAGCGCCAGCAGCGCCGCCATGTCGTTGCGGCCCCAGCCCCGCGCAGCTGCCGCCATCGCGAACAGCACCACTTCTGGCAGCGACAGGACGCACTGCAGGACTTCCAGGACGCAGTGCAGGAGCCGCCACGAGGCTGCCAGGATTCTCTTCCTGCAGACGAACTGCACTGCGGACAGAGCGTTGCCTGCCAAGCCTTACGCGCGTCCCTGTCCAGGGCCACTCGACCCATTCAGCCACGAACGGGCCTAGCGCGTCTGCGTGATCTGCCGCGCCTGACCATGCGAGGCCACGGGCTGTCACCCATGCAGAAATTTGACGCGCTGCAGTATGGCAAGTGTCGAGCGCGCGCGGCTGCGACAAGCTGTGTGGCAGGCGGCCAGTCACAGCTCTTTGGCTTTGGCGTGTCCATTGGTCCTCGGCTGCCGGCATCCTCCAGCCACCTCGTGTCACCATCGCGGGACTTCTCGGCGACCGTCGCCACCCTGGACGGCTTATCCGCGGGGTTGCGGTCGGTCTCCGTGCAGCCGTAGATAGGGCGAGCAAGGGCGGCGAGGACAAGAGCACCAATGCGTCGAACCAACACGTGCAGCATCGTTGAAGAGGAACGGCCACGGAACGGCCACGGGTCACCACTACCCGGCCAGCTTGTGAATCCACGAGGTGGCAGAAGCGGGTTCGCAGGGGCTGGGACGACCTGAAGCACCAACGAAGGGCGCCCAGCGTGGCCATCACCTCCGGGTCAATGATGCGAGAGGGTGTCCGCCACATCCACACAGCAGTGGCGTTCCACGGCCGTCGCCCGACACTGATGAGACGCCGCGGCCACAGGTCAGGCCGCGCCGCCTCGAACGTGTCCAGGCGAACGCCACTCCCTCTGGACTCCGCTCGCCTGCCCAGCTCCTCCACCACGACGATGGTGGGGTCGGCGCGCGTCGTCTCGGACCCCAGGTCTGACTACCTACCAGACCACCCCAACCCAACCCGAAGACCCGAATTTGACCCGAATTTCGGGTTGGCGGGGGTACGGATACCATGTGTTTTTTCAACGTTCCCCGACCCCCCCCCACTGGAAATCGAGGATAAATTTGGGCCTTCGGGTTGGGTTTGGGTGCTTTGGTGGGTGGTGAAGGTCCCGCTGGCGGACCAGCACGCCCTTCTGCTCGGTCTCGTCGTCGGCGGACACATCGGCGCCTCGACGGTGGCGCCGCCCCCCGTCATGCGCATCTCTGCAGTGGAGGGGGGCGCGCGCGAGGCACCCGGCCTCAACCAACGGCCCAGTGCGCCAGGAGCTAGGCCACCACCCCGCACTGGAAGCTGTAACCCAGCAGCGAGCACCGGCTGTGTTCCAGGCTTGCCCTCTCTGCTGTTTTGCGGGCCCTGGTCACGCGAGCCGTGACGGCGTGGCCAGGAAGGTAGCCAAGCATCAGCTCTCTCTGTCTCTCTCTCTCCAGGCCGGTGGGAGGACGACGATGGCCGCCTGTCTCCCTGATGCAGCTGATGTCCGCGAACCGGCAGGGAGAGCAGCAGTACTCGCAGTGCTGCCCTTTCTGGAGCTCCGCACAGGAGCACCCGCGCGAGCCGCGGGGGTGCTTGCCAGGAGCCCGAAGATGAATACACCGCAGAAAGGTCGGCAGACGAAAGCGTCCATCATCATCACCTTGCCACTTGAAACCAGCAGCAAGCCAGCGAGATGCACGCCCCGCCCGCACCGGTTCCACTCCAGCCTCCGCTGCAGACGGCCCCTGCAACGGGCACAGCATTTTCTCGTCGTTCCAGTAGAGTCGATCGCGGCTGCAGCGGGCGATACCCCCTTCCTCGATGAGAACGGGAGCGCGCCCAAGTGCTCGGACATGTTCTGCGAGGGCTCGGAGTCCATCGACGCGACCTTCTCAAGGAGGCCCAGCATCGTGGACCCCTCGCCGAGTACCTTCTGGAGCAGCTCTCGCGCGCGCCCGATCTGGTAGAAGAGTCGAGCTCGTCGGCCTGCCAGTCCTGGTCGCTCTGCGCTGATGCGGGCCAAGTCGCTGCAGGGGCTGCCTCCGACGGCGAAGATCCGCTTGGCATGTGGGGCCCGCCCGCGAATCGCGATCGTAGCGCCGTCGCCGAAGGCGGTAACATACAAGATGTCTAGAGCTTCTGGCCAGGCGCACAGATCGACAACAAAAGAGTCAGCAAATGCTTCGCTCGGGTGTGACCCCACCTCCCCTCCCTCCTCCCTCTCGGAGCCCACTGTTTCGACGATGTCTCGAGCGAAACAGGCCAGACCACCTCGCGCGCGGCATCTCGGAGCCCAGAGTTTCGAGGATGTCTCATGTGCGACGGGGAAGGCGACCTCTCACGCAGCATCAGGGAGGCAAAAGTTGCGAGGATGTCTCAGGCGAAACGGGCTGGACCACCTCGCGCGCGAACTGTGGGAGCTCAGAGCTGTGAGCACTCTGGTGGCGCCCAGATCCCTCCCAGAGCACAATGCGACAACAGAAGTGTAATCAAATGGTTCGTTTGGGTCTGAGCCCTCCTCCCTCCTCCCGCTCGGAGCCCAGAATTTCGAGGATGCCTCCGGCGAATCGCGCCAGACCACCTCGCGCGCAGCATCTCAGGCGAAACGGGCTGGACCACCTCACGCGCGGCTCATCGGAAATAAGAGTTGCGGGGATGTCTCAGGCGAAACGGGCCGGATCACCTCTCGCGCGGCATCTCGAGCTCAGAATTGCGAGGATGTCTCAGCCGAAACGCGCTGGACCACCTGTCGCGCGGCCTGCGAGGATGGACAGGCGGCGCCCAGACCCCTCCCAGAGCACAATTCGACAACAGAAGTGTAATCAAATGGTTCGTTCAGGTCCGACCCCTCCTCCCTCCTTCTTCCTCTCGGAGCTTAGACTTGCGAGGATGTCTCAGCCGAAACACGCCTGACCACCTCACGCGCAGAATGTCGGAGCCCAGAGTTGCGAGGATATATGGTCCCGGGCTCCAGGCCCACGGGCCCCCCCCCCAGATGGTATGGTCCCAGGATTCCTCGGGCCCCCCACCCCCCCAGATGGTATGGTCCCAGAGACGACGACGATGACGACGACGACGACGACGACGACGACGACGACGACGACGACGACGGCGACGACTACGACGACGACGACGACGACCACGACGACGACCACGACGACGATGACGGCTGCGGCGGCGACGACGCCGGCGGCGGCGGCGACGACGACGATGACGACGATGACGACGGCGACGACGACGACGATGACGACGACGACGACGACTACGACGACGAGGACGACGAGGACGACGAGGACGAGGAGGACGACGACGACGACGACGACGACGACGACGACGACGACGACGACGACGATGACGACGACGGCGACGACGACGACCTCTGAATCACCACAGCACCACACCACATCCACAGGGGGGGGGAGGGGGGCACCGTAGCGCAGCACCACGCCACGCCCACCTCTGAACCACCACAGCACCACACCACATCCACAGGGGGGTGGAGGGGGCACCGCAGCGCAGCACCACGCCACGCCCACAGGGGGGGGCGGGGGGGACCATCGCGCGGGGGGGGGGGCCCAATGGCATCAGGGGGGGGGGGGGGTGGCCCAAGCCCTGGACCACGCCACCTCGCGAATCGGGCCGGACCACCCCGCGCGCGGCATTTTGGAACCCAGACTTTCGAGGATGTCTCAGGCGGAAATCGGCCGGACCACCTGGCGCGCGACATCTCAGAGCTCAGACTTGAGGATGTCTCAGGCGAAACGCACTGGACCACCCCGCGCGCGGCAGCTCGGAGCTGAGAGTTGCGACGATGTCTTAAGCGAAACAGGCCAGACCACCTCGCACGGTGCAACTCGGAGCTCAGAGTTGCAGGGATGTCTCAAGCGAAACGGGCTGGACCACCTCGCGAGCAGCATCTCAGAGCACAGAATTTCGATGATGTTTCTCGCGAAATGAGCCGGACCACCTCGCGCGCGGCTCTTCTGAATTCAGAATGGCGGGGATGTCTAAGGCGAAATGCGCTGGACCACCTCTCGCGCATCATCTCAGAGCCCCGAGATTCGAGGATGTCTCAAGCGAAACGCGCACCGACCACCTCTTGCGCGGCAGCTCGGAGCTCAAAGTTGCGAGGATGTCTCAGGCGAAACGGGTCGGACCACCTCACGCGCGGCTCATCGGAATTAAGAGTTGCGAGGATGTCGCAAGCGAAACGCGCCGGACCACCTCTCGCGCGGCATCTCGGAGCTCAGAGTCGCGAAGATGTCTCAGGCGAAAGGTGCTGGACCACCTCTCGCGCGGCCTGCGAGGACAGACCAGGCGGCGCCCAGACCCCTCCGAGAGCACAACTCACAACAGAAGTGTAATCAAATGGTACGTTTAGGCCTGACCTCTCCTCCTCCCTCCTTCTTCCTCTCGGAGCCCACTGTTTCGACGATGTCTTAGGCGAAACGCGCCAGACCACCTCGCGCGCAGCATGTCGGAGCCCAGAGTTGCGAGGATACATCTCAAGCGAAACGTGCCACGCCACCTCGCGCGCAGCATGTCGGAGCCCAGAGATGCGCGGACGCCTCAGGCAAACTGTGCTGGACCACGTCGCGCGCGGCAACTCGTAGCTCAGAGTTGCAAGGATATCTCAAGCGAAACGCGCCAGACCACCTCGCGCGCAGCGTGTCGGAGCCCAGAGGTTCGAAGATGTCAAAAGAAACTCGCTGGACCACCTCTCGCGCGGCATCTGGGAATGCGGAGCTGCAGGGATGTCTCAAGCAAAACGGGCTGGGCCGCCTCGCGAGCAGCATCTCAGAGCCCAGAGTTTCGAGGATGTCTCTGGCAAAAATTGACCAGACCACCTCTCGCGCGGCATGTTCGAGTTCAGAATTGCAAGGGTGTCTCAAGCAAAATTGGTCGGACCAAATCGCGCGGCATCTACGAGCTCAGAGTTGCGAGGATGTCTCATGCAAAACGGGCTGGACCACCTCTCGCGTGGCATCTCAGAGCTTAGAGAAGTGAGGATGTCTCAAGCAAACGCACTGGACCACTTCGCCCACGGCAGCTCGGAGCTCAGAAATGCGAGCATGCCTCAGGCGAAACAGGCCGGACCACCTCTCGCACGGCATCCAGGAGCTTAGACTTCGGAGGATGTCTCAGGCGAAACGGACCAGACCACCTCTCGCGCGGCTTCTGGGAGCTCAGAATTGCGAGGATGTCTCGGCCGCAACGGGCCAGACCACCTCGCGCGCGGCATCTCGGAGCCCAGAGTTTCGAGCATGTCTCAGGCGAAACGCCCAACCCTGGCCAACTCAAAAACGAGAGGTGTGAGGATGTCTCAGGCGAAACGGCATGGACCACCGAAAATTTCTTGAGCATGCCTCTACGCGCCCGTCCCTCGACCGGAACAGATCATGAACACAACAGCACCCCGTGCGGCAAGCTGTTTGGAGAAGAAGCTCCGAGACGACGGCGGCGGCGGCCGCGGTGGCGATGACGGCACCAAGTTTCCAAGGGCTCCCAACTTCGCGCTTCGCGCTGCGCGAAGCGCGAAGTGCGAATAACTTCGCGCTCTCGCGCCGCCTCCCAGGAGAGAAGAGGAGGATGAGGAATCGAAGCCGAAGCGCGAAGCGCGAAGAACTTCGCGCCCTCGAGGGCGCCCTTGAAGTTTCGCCCTTGGGGCGGCTCTGGCGCAGGGGCGGCGGCCGCGACGCGTCCGAGGCGCCGACGCCCTGGCGGCGGCGTCAGCGCGGCGCTGCGTCTCCTCTCCAGGGGGGAGGGGTGGGCCGCCAGGCACCCGTCGTCGACACAAGCGCCTCGTCCCTCCCTCCACTTGTCCTCCTCCTCCTCCTCCTCCTCCTCCTCCTCCTCCTCCTCCTCCTCCTCCTCCTCCTCCTCCTCCTCTCCCCTCCGACTTTCCTCAGTCCCTCCCTCCACTCCTCCTCCTCCTATCCTCCTTCCTCCTCCTCACTCCTCCTCCTCCTTCTCTCCTCCCCTCCTCCCTCCCTCCTCCCGCCTCCTCTCCTCCTCCTCTCTCCTCCTCCTCCTCTCCCTCTCCTCCTCCTCCTCCTCCTCTTCCTCCTCCTCCTCCTCCTCCTCCTCCTCCTCCTCCTCCTCCTCCTCCTCCTCCTCCTCCTCCTCCTCCTCCTCCTCCTCCTCCTGGCCCGGCGCGCGGCGAGGCGGCCGGGCGCTCGCCTCGATGCGCTGCGAGAGGCTCTTGAGCCTGGCGCCGCGGCGTGGAGGGAGCGGAGGAGGAAGCGCCGAGGCCGCCCTCCCAAGGAGCCCAGAATCCCCCTCGGGCAATGAAAAACTCATGAGGGGAGGTTTTTTGCTATCTTCGGCATCATGACGGGAGGTTTTCTGCTATTTTCGGCCTCTGGAGGCCCTTCCCGGCCCTCGGGGCCGTCAAAAAACGGCTCAGGATGAAGAACCGGTCCAGGGGAATGGGTCGAGACCTCCAGGGGTCGACGCAATGAAAAGATCATGACGTCGGGGGTCTGGGAGGAGGGAGGAGGAGGGAGGAGGGAGGAGGAGAAGGAGGCAGGAGGGAGAAGGGAGGAGAGAGGACAGACGAAGAGGGGCGAGAGGGATCGAGGAGGACGAGAGGACGAGGCAGGCGCTGTTCGCACCGCAGAGGCACGGAGGAGCGCCCGCCCAGGACACGCCCGGACGCCCCTCCTGGGAGCCTCCGAGGACCGCCTGGGCGGGAGCTGGCCGACTCGTGCGCCGGCGAGGTTGGAGCATCGCGGACCCAGGACCGAATGTTCTGGAGCGTCGTCCCTCTCGTGGCGCGCCGCCTACGAGCAGAGGGTCATATCCTGCGTTCCTCGCTGCTGCATCTAGTTGGGTCCTTCGCCACGTTGAGAACTGGCGCTTTGGGCACCCATTGGCTGGCCCTTCTTTGGCCCGTGGGAACCTCTGGGGACCTGACCTGCGGAGGCCTCAGGAGACCGGGGCGGGTGGCCCAGACCTCCGACGTCGTGACGTGTCCAGTCCTGGCGCTTCTTCCCCTGCTTCTGCCGCCTGGGGATGATGTCGGGAGTTCGGGGACCAACGGATTGAAAGACAACCGTAACGAAAAATACAAAACAACAACAACAACAACAACAACAACAACAACAACAACAACAACAACAACAACAACAACAACAACAACAACAACAACCACAACCACAACCACAACAACAACAACAACAACAACAACAACAACAACAACAACAACAACAACAACAACAACAACAATTACTAGCACGTGGGGACACTCCGTTCTCACCAGTGCCAGGGTTTTCATAGGAGGCGGGCAATACCCCCACTTTGTGGGGGGGCCGGTTCAAGCTCTACCAAATTTCCAAACGACTCTTCGCCACCACCCACACCCAGCTTCCCGCCCTATGACGTTCGGACACTTCACTTCGTGGCATGCGGACGACCGTGGCTACTATTCAGGGCCCCGCGGCCGACGACGACGGCGTGCGCGCGCGAAGAAAAAACGAATGTGTCCCGCATGGTATTATTTGACAGGGATGATGGCCCTGGCAGGTGCGCAACCGTTGTTGCAGAAGTTCGAAAAAGTTGCTCGCAAAAGCCCGTTTGACAGAAATGTTTAAAAAGTGTTGGGTTTCCTACGAATCCGCAAGAGCGCGCGGGATGAAATTTGACATTTTTTTTTGAAAAACCATTGGTTTTTTATGTTTTTATGTTAAAATCGCTACGAACACTAAGGTTTTGGAAGGATTTCGTCTTGCGCGCGCGAATGTCCACTTTACCTTATTTTTTGCAAGGGATTCTTGAAGTTTGGTTATGTTAGAACAAGAAATGTCCACTTTAGCTTTTTTTTGCAAGGGAAAACGGGGGACAACAAAACAACCGGATCTGGACCACATCGTTTTGCCTGAAACAAGCTGCGGCCTAGGCGCGGCGATGTTCAACAACAACAACAACAATTACTAGCACGTGGGGACACTCCGTTCTCACCAGTGCCAGGGTTTTCATAGGAGGCGGGCAATACCCCCACTTTGTGGGGGGGCCGGTTCAAGCTCTACCAAATTTCCAAACGACTCTTCGCCACCACCCACACCCAGCTTCCCGCCCTATGACGTTCGGACACTTCACTTCGTGGCATGCGGACGACCGTGGCTACTATTCAGGGCCCCGCGGCCGACGACGACGGCGTGCGCGCGCGAAGAAAAAACGAATGTGTCCCGCATGGTATTATTTGACAGGGATGATGGCCCTGGCAGGTGCGCAACCGTTGTTGCAGAAGTTCGAAAAAGTTGCTCGCAAAAGCCCGTTTGACAGAAATGATATATATATATTATAAAAAAACAAAAAAAAAAAAAAAAAAAAAAAAAAAAAAAAAAAAAAAAAAAAAAAAAAAAAAAAAAACAAAAAAAAAAAAATGTTGGGTTTCCTACAAATCCGCAAGAGCGCGCGGGATGAAATTTTGACAATTTGTTTTGAAAAACCATTGGTTTTTTATGTTTTTATGTTAAAATCGCTACGAAAACTAAGGTTTTGGAAGGATTTCGTCTTGCGCGCGCGAATGTCCACTTTACCTTGTTTTTTGCAAGGGATTCTTGAAGTTTGGTTATGTTAGAACAAGAAATGTCCACTTTAGCTTGATTTTTTGCAAGGGAAAACCGATCGTAACAACACAACCGGATCCGGACTCCCCCGTTTTGCCTGAGACTTCCTCACGGAAATGATGAAAATGAGGCTGCGGCCTAGGCGCGGCGGGGGGGTCGTGCACCAGGGGCCCCAACAATAATTATTCTTAAGAAGAAATAATGTTCAACACAACAACAAACAACAACAACAACAACAACAACAACAACAACAACAACAACAACAACAACAACAACAACAACAACAACAATTACTAGCACGTGGGGACACTCCGTTCTCACCAGTGCCAGGGTTTTCATAGGAGGCGGGCAATACCCCCACTTTGTGGGGGGGCCGGTTCAAGCTCTACCAAATTTCCAAACGACTCTTCGCCACCACCCACACCCAGCTTCCCGCCCTATGACGTTCGGACACTTCACTTCGTGGCATGCGGACGACCGTGGCTACTATTCAGGGCCCCGCGGCCGACGACGACGGCGTGCGCGCGCGAAGAAAAAACGAATGTGTCCCGCATGGTATTATTTGACAGGGATGATGGCCCTGGCAGGTGCGCAACCGTTGTTGCAGAAGTTCGAAAAAGTTGCTCGCAAAAGCCCGTTTGACAGAAATGTTTAAAAAGTGTTGGGTTTCCTACGAATCCGCAAGAGCGCGCGGGATGAAATTTTGACAATTTTTTTTTGAAAAACCATTGGTTTTTTGATGTTTTTATGTTAAAATCGCTACGAAAACTAAGGTTTTGGAAGGATTTCGTCTTGCGCGCGCGAATGTCCACTTTACCTTATTTTTTGCAAGGGATTCTTGAAGTTTGGTTATGTTAGAACAAGAAATGTCCACTTTAGCTTATTTTTTGCAAGGGAAAACCGATCGTAACAACACAACCGGATCCGGACCAACCCGTTTTGCCTGAGACTTCCTCACGAAAATGATGAAAATGAGGCTGCGGCCTAGGCGCGGCGGGGGGGTCGTGCACCAGGGGCCCCAACAATAATTATTCTTTAGAAGTAATAATGTTCAACAACCACAACAACAACAACAACAACAACAACAACAACAACAACAACAACAACAACAAAAACAAAAACAAAAACAAAAACAAAAAAAAAAAAAAAAAAAACGCAGACACGAGTCGACGGCGGCGACGCCGCCGCGCCGAGTGCCGCGGTGGGCCTGGGACGGCCGTGCCCCCGCGCCCGCGAGAGGGGGAACGCTGGGGACAGGTCGGGCACGCCCCCCTGCGGGCGGATGTCGGACGAAAAAGAATAGTCAGGGGGACGTAAGACCTGGGTACAGGGGACTCGGAAATCCCCGACGAGATCGTCAAAAAAATGACGAGGCCGAGCCTGCATTTTGACGAGGCCTCCCTCTGCAGACATCCCACGAAACTCCTCCTCGTCAAAATCCGAGGCGCGGTCGTCAAAAAACGGTGGCGAACCCGAGTCCCGGCAAACCCGGGTCTTACGCTCCCCCGAAATAGCCTCGGCTGGTGTGGGGCCGGCAGCGCTGCAAGCAGCGGTGAATCGCGCGCAGGGCCACCACCGAAGTTGGCACGCCGCCAGAGGCAGCCGCCCTCGGTCGGAGCTGCTCCTCGGGGCTCCAGGACCTCGGGACTTCAAGGCAGACCGTGAACCTAGGGTCAGGTCGGGCATGTTCCCCTACGGGCGGATGTTGGACGGAATAAAAAATCAAAAAATGCACCAAAGTGGCCAAAAATACTAGAAAAATCGTCCCCAGGCTGTTTTTGTAACTATTTTTGAATATTCCTGCCGTAGAGGGGCAGGACCGACCTAACGACAGGGGGGGAGCGGCTCAGGGGGCGAACAGCTGCCTGGAATCGGCGACACGTCGCTCATGGATCGGCCCCCGACAGCGCCTCCGCACGCTCCCGGGCGAAGTGGGCGATCGTGCCCCGATCGGCGCTTAATGAGCGAGGGGGAGTCCCAAAGACCCAGCGTATTGAAAAAATCAAGGTAATGAAAAAATCGAGACGGAAGTTTTTCGCCGTTTCGGCCTCTATAGGACTTCGCTGGGCCTCGGGACCGTCAAAGACCGACTCAGGACGAAAAGCCTGTCCCGGGGAATGGGTCGAGACTTCCAGGGACCCCGTAATAAAAAACACGACACCACCCCTGAGCCTATCCCCCCGCTAACGTTGCACCTGAGCCCACCGCGGCTTCGAGCACTCGGGAGCGGAGGCGCTTGCCCGGCTTGCCGGGCATCGTCCAGGCAGTTGCTGGGCGTCCCTGTCTCGGAGGCGTCCAAGAGGGGGGCGTCCAAGAGGGGGGGATGCAAATTATGGCCAGCGGCACGTGCGCGCCTCAAGGGAGGGCCAGGGACGCATTGAAATAAAAAGATGGGCCATGAAATCTGGGGAAATGTCATGGCCCCCGCCACGATATCCACCCCCCAGCCATCACCCCCCTCTCTTGGCCGCTGTCTCCCCCCTCGCCCTCCTCGCTGCCTCTGCGATTGCCCGCTCGTCACTACGCCCTCGGCCGCAGCTCGAGGACTGCGTGCCCCCCCGTGCCGTGGCCGCCTGCGTCGCCGCTGACACCAGAAGACGTTGGCGCTTTTGGTGGCTGGCCATAGGTCGGCGCCCGTGGGCTCTGGGCCAACAGGCGCTTCGGTGCTGGGGCCGGCGAATGCTCGCGGGGTTCTGCTCACGCGGTCCTGGACTCAGCCACCTCCGCGTGCCAGACCTGATGGTTGCCCATGGTGGAGGCACCCCAAATGGGGTCCCAGTAGACGGGGTCGGAGGATCGTGCCATGCGTCGGCGACGTCGACGTGGAGATTCGGCCTCCACATCGTGCGGCGTCGCCGACGCATCGGGGATGCGGCGCGATCCTCCGACACCATCGACTCGGACCCCATCAGGGCGGCGTGGACATGAGGCCCACTGGCCGTAGTTGCACATGCGCGCCGGGGATGATGTGATTGCCCACAAGGGTTCCGCCCATCGGGTCGCAGCTCTTCTGCTTTGCGTGTCCCTCGTGCGCCAGGGTAGAGTGCTGCCCACAGGCGCACGCTCATGGGTTCCCGGCCTCGGTTGCGCGTGTGCGCCTGGGGTTGGTGGTTGACCATCGGGGCCTCGCCCAGGAAGAGAGGAGAGAGAGAGAGAGGGAGAGTCAAACAGGCGGACGGACAGAAGGACAGACGGACAGACGGACGGACGGACCGACAGACATCGGACAGACACCCACACACACACACACACGCACACACACACACAGACAGGCAGAAAGACAGACAGACAGACAGACAGACAGATAGACAGACAGACAGACAGAGCGGGATGAGAGAGCAAAGTAGATTTCCAAAACAGTGCTTGCAATTAGGGTTTCCTACTTTTCTGAAGAACTGAGCCTGCGAGCCGTCGCCGCCTCGTCGCCGCCCGTCGCCTGGGTCTGCGAGCCGCTCTGGCAGCCGTGTGGCCGCCGTCGCCGCCCGTCGCCGCCCGTCGGCTGGGTCTGCGGGTCGCTCTGGCCGCCATGTGGCCACCGTCGCAAACTCGTTGCCGCCCGCAGCCTCGTCGCCGCCGACTTTGCTTTACTTTTGTATTGTTTTGCATTGCGTTGCATTAACTTACATTGCTTGGCATTGCTTTACATTGCTCTGCTTTGCTCTGCATTGCTTTGCGCTACTTTGCATTGGTTTGCGCCACTGCATTGCGATCGCAATGCTTTGCAATCGCATTGTATTGCACTGCTTTGCATGGACTTGCATTGCGCTTCATTGCTATGCCGTGCGTTGCATTGCCCTACAGTGTTTTGCATTGCATTGTATTGTTTGGCATTGTTTTGCACTGCTTGATATCGGCTTGCATTGCTTTGCATTGCTGTTCATAGCTTTGCATTGTATTGCATTGCATTGCATTGCATTGCATTGCGTTGCGTTGCGTTGCGTTGCGGTGCTTCGCATTGCTGCGCATTGCTGTGCACTCCTTCGCAGTGGTGTGCACTGCGTTGCATTGTGTTGAGTCACATGCCAGTGCACTGTGTTACGTTACAGTACACTGGTTTTCGTTACGCTGCATTACCGTGCATTTATGTGGTTGTGTTGCGCTGCTGTACAACATTCGTTTCCTTTGCGTTGCATTGTTTTGCCTTGCACTACTTTGCGGTGCATTCCTTGGCATTGTTCGACAGTGCTCTGCACTGTTTTGCACTGCTCTGCATTGCGTTGCATTGCTTTGCATTGCTTTGCATTGCTTTGCATTGCGCTGCATTGCGTTGCATTGCTTTGCACTGCTTTGCATTGCGTTGCATTGCGTTGCAGTGCTTTGCATTGTTTTGCATTGCTTTGCATTGCTTTGCATAGCGTTGGATTGCTTTGCATTGCTTTGCATTGCGCTGCATTGCGATGCATTGCGATGCATTGCGATGCGTTCATGTGCAGTGCGTTGCACTGCTTTGCATCGCATTGCTTTGCATCGCCTTGCATTGCTTTGCATTGCGTTGCACTACATAGGTTGCAACGTATTGATTGCACCACCTAGATTGCAGCACAGGGATTGAACCACCTAGATTGCACCGCATGGATGTCAAGAAATCACTGTTTGGGGTCCACGCTGGCTAACATGTAAACATGTAATAAAAACAGGCGCGGAATCAAACGGCGAGGCAGGCAGGACAACCGGGGCATCCCTTGGGCGCGTCAGCGGCCAGACGGGAGACACGGTAGCGTCGGCGGCCGTCCGCAGGAGCCTGCTCTCGATCTGGACAGCGGAATCGAGGCCAACTCTCGCCTGAGGCCGGCGCCACAAAGCACCAGGAACACAGTGGCGAAGCATGAACGATCATGGGGGGTTGCTAAAGCCCCTGGCCCAAGGTGCCCCCAGCTTTTCGCGTCATCTTCGAGCCCCTGGGGTCCTCAGGATCTCGTGAGGGGTGCTCTGGTGGCCGCGGGGTCCTCCTTGGAAATCCTGGGGGCACCTTGGTCCAGGGACACCTCTGGCAACACCCCAGCAGTGGTGAAGCATGAACGACCAGAAGCGTGACCGATAAGCTAGATTCCAAGGCGGTTGCAGGCTGACCCGACTGCCCGCCAGCGTCTCCATCATCATCGCACCCACCCTCATCAACATGACAACAAGCATGACGACCTGAGCCGAATTGTCTGGAACTCGGTGCCCATGGAGCCCAACGTGCAGCTACGCAGCCACGATCCAGCTGGCCCCGTGGGCGAAGGTGCCCATGAGCTCACCACAATCCCAGAAAGTTGCCCTCTTGGGCTATCATGTAAGAGGTGGCAGGGAAGAAGAAGGATGACAGTATGTTTCAGCCCTCGCAGATAGTACGCGGTAGTCTGCGTAGGCATGTGGGACGCGCGTGATTTTTCGCACCAGAGCCCACAGGACAGCGGTAACAGACTATCCTGCACCCCTACCCGTCGGTCGGAAGAAGTGGGTAGAAGCATGAACTCGGATGGCGTTGGAAGTACATTGGGCTTCTGCCCGCCCCCCTGATGAGGAAGGCAAAGCTGAACCCGGTCGATCGTTGAAGCAGGAAGGCGCCTAGAGTAGATTGGGATCCGAAAGTCCAAAACGACCTGCGTACTCTCAACGACCGACGGGCAACGGGGCTCCCTTGAGGTACAGCCGGGGCCTTGACCTCATGAACCCTAAATGAGGAAGGAGGCCCCTTTTTCCAAATGTTGAACTTCGAGTTCTCATCGAAAACTCAAAGAAAACCGAAGGCGAACTGTAAAACAACTACTCCGAGTTTCTTAATAAGCGTCGGGGAGGAGGGGGGGGGCGTCACCCCCGCCGACAGCCCTGCATCGACCCCCGTCGCGGGCAGCCACCGCGCGCCGAAGGCGCTCCGACCCCCGTCGCGGCGCGACGACGAGGCGAGGTTGACCCCCGTCGGGGGGTACCCCCCCACGCTTATTAAGAACCCCAGAGTAAGGAACACTGAGCCCCTCCCAAACGAAAAGGGTTCCTTCTTCGGCGCCCCGAGTGTATCCCCTCCCCTGCAGGGCCCAGCAGCGGGGCGCCAGAGCGGCGTCGCCGCCAGTCCCCCTGCGCGCAGAGCCCCTCGCGCCAGAGCGCGAAGACAGCCCCGGCGCCAGTCTTGAAGGCCTCCTGACAGCCCAAGATGGCTTCCGAGAAACGAGGGGGGGGGCGGAGGAGGAGGAGGAGGAGGAGGAGGAGGAGGAGGAGGAGGAGGAGGAGCAGGAGGAGGAGGAGGAGGGAGGAGAGGAGGAGGAGGAGGAGGGGGGGCAGGGGGAGGGGGGGGGGGGAGGGGGAGGGGGAGGGGGAGGGGGGAGGAAGGGGAGGAGGAACAGCAGGACGAGGAGAAAGCAACGAATAGATACAAGGAGCAGGAAAAGAGGGGGCGGCAAGAATAGCAGAAAGCAAGGAACCGCGCGGGGGGCGGATGGGGGAGGTCGCCAGCGTCGGCGCCAGGTCAGCATGGTCGGCAGGCGGTACGGCCCAAGGTAGCTGTTTCAAGAGGGTCAGATCACCAGCATCAGTTCCACGCGCTTTCTGCGCCTCGCCTTCATCGCCAGACAGCTCGTGTGAGTATCCACGACGACAGCACGACGACTCTGGCCCCCGATACGGCCTGAGCCACCCCCAAATTGGCGAGGCCCCTCGAAGCCCTCCACAAGGTTTCTCAGAGGCTTGACGCTGACCTCTGGACGGGCCCGTGGGACGCGCGAAGCGATGATTACAGCCCTGCTTCCGAGGGGGGAGGAGGAGGAGGAGGAGGAGGAGGAGGAGGAGGAGGAGGAGGAGGAGGAGGAGGAGGAGGAGGTGGAGGGCTATTAGGGTTATAAGAACTTGGTTCGGCGGAAGCAGCTCATCGACTCGCAGGAGGAGCGCGAGCCCCGAGGGAATCCTACGCTGCTGCCTGGTCGGAACATTCGCCCGGGGCGGCTTGCTCGCACGGGGCCCCAAAGCGCGCACCGGCCCACCCTGTGCGGACACAGTCTCCAGGAGCCTGCGGAGGTCCCCCTGAGGTCTCCAGGTGTCTCCTGGAAGCCCAGCAGGAAACCCTGGGAGACTCGAAGCGAGGGAGACCACCTCGAACCGCAAATCTCGAGGATCTGTGATGATAACAATGAACGTAAGATTAGCTTTATTAATATCCCTATGTGTACTACGATTTAGTAAGTGTTAGCAGTATCCGTCTTATTGTTAAAGATCCCCTGGCCCCCTTGCGGGCCCACAAGGCTGTAGGGCAAAGGTTTGCTGCTCCCTGCACCAGTTCCCGTCTCCAGTTTCCACTGTTACAGTTCTGCCTTATGCTGCTTACTGTTCCTTGTTGTAGAACGCCGCGCGATGGGGGCAACCGAAAAACGTCTGGATTACCACGCCCGAATCGCGTGCTCTGAATTCCTGGGGGGGCGTGGGACACGTAAAAATACATGAAATTCGCTCCCCAAAAACCATACACGCTCGTAGAATATGCGATATTCGCGTCCCCGAGGCCACAAACCTTCGTGAATTACAAAATACTTGGGTCCCCGAAACCATAAACCTTTGCAAAATACTCAATGTTCGTGTCCCCAAAGCCGTAAACCCTTGCAAAATACTCAATATTTGCGTGCCCAAGGCCACAAACGCTAGTAAATCATACAATATTCGAGTCCCCGAAACCATAAGCCCTAACAAATTACGCTATACTCGCGTCTCCGAACCCATAAATCCTCGAAAATTACGCTATAGTTGCGTTCACGATGCCATAAACCATTGAGTAGTACCTGATAGTTGCGTCCCCGAAGCCATAAACCCTAGCAAATTACGCTATATCCGCATATCCGAAGCCATAAGCCCTCGTAAACTACGCGATATTCGCGTGTCCGAAGCCATAAACCTCTATAAATGATGCAATATTTGCGACCCCGAAACAATAAACCCTCGTAAATTAGTCAAGAATCGCGTATCCGAAACCATAAGCCCTCGCAAACTAAGAAATACTCGCGTCTCCGAAACCATAAACCTGAGTAAATGAAAATAGACTTGCGTCCCCGAAGCCATAAACCCTTGTAATATACGCGCTATTCGCGTAGCCGAAGCCATAAACCCTCGTAAAGTATACGATATTCGCGTCTCCGAACATGTCAATACTTCGTGGAAAAGCTTTTTGCACAGCATACGCGAGCAAGCTCGAAATACAACACCGAATTCAACAATACCATCAGAATCTCAATTTGTCTTGCCGATTACTCATCATCTTCGCGTGAAGTCCCGACGCTGCTTCACGGTGGCGCCAAGGCCTCATGATTTCGCTCTTGCATTGCCCATTATCCGAGAGAGGGGGCCAGCGGCAGGGGGCGAAGCCCATACGGATATGAAAACTGTTAGCATTGGTGTGGTTGCAATTCCATTTCCTTTAAATGATTCAATTCCTTCCCCCCCCCGCCGGCTTTGCCCCCTGCTGCCAGCCCCCCCCCCCTTGCCGCCCCCCCCCCCCGACCGGTTTTTTCCCGAAGGGCGTTCCCGGCAGCTTGGGTGCTTCATTTTGCGCCCCCGACGGTTCAACAGAGTTCCAAAAGAAGCCCGGGCTGCCCCCAGAGGACTCTGGGACGGCTTCAGAGAGCCCAATACGGCCCCAACGCGACCCAGGAAACCTCCAAGACGGCCCAAGAGGCTTCGACGAGGCGCCTCAACAAGGCCTGAAGAGGCCAAAATCATTGATTTTCCATAGGAAAACGTACATATTTTGCCCCAACGTTTTTTTGGCCTTCGCGGCGTTGAGGGCGGTCCAAAAGGCCCCCCAAACCGCCCCATGACGGCCAAAGAAGCTCCCAAGAGGCGCCCGAAACGGCCCAAGAGGGCGCCAAGACGCCCCAAAAGGCGCCCAAGCGGCCAAAACCGCCCAAGCGGCCTCCAAACCACCCCAAGACAGCCCAAAAGGCGCCCAAGGAAGGCCCACGATGGCCCAACAGACCCCCAACCCAGCCTAGGAGACGCCCAAGAAAGCCCAAGAGGCGCCAAAGACAGCCCCAAGGACGCCCAAAGGACGAATCACGAACTGGAAAATCCGAGCCTTCCGCTCCAAGATGGCACGGTGTCATCATCAGCATCGGCATCAGCATCAGCATCAGCATCAGCATCAGCATCAGTATCATCATCAGTATCATCATCATCATCATCATCATCATCATCATCATCATCATCATCATCATCATCATCATCATCATCATCATCATCATCATCATCAGAATCAGGATCAGCATCATCATCATCATCATCATCATCATCATCATCATCAGCAGCAGCATCATCATAATCAGCATCATCATCAGCATCATCATCAGAATGAGGAGGAGGAGGGGAAGAGGAGGATGCCTATGATAACGAAGATGGTATGATGACGATAATGATGCTGATGCTGATGAGAATGCTGGTGATGATGCTGATGGTGGTGATGTTTATGATGATGCTCATGATGATGGTGTTGATGATGCTGATGATGGTGATGATGATGCGTATGATGATGTCAATGATGATGCTGATGATGATGGTCGTGGTGATGATGATGATGATGATCATCATCATCATGATCAGGATCATGATCATGATCATGATGATGATGAAGATGGGGATGGTGATTGTGATAGTGATGGTGATGATACTGGTGATACTGATGATGATGATGGTGATGGTGATGGTGATGGTGATGGTGATGGTGATGGTGACGGTGATGGTGATGATGATAATGATGACGATGAGGATGTTGATGATAATGATAATGGTGGTAGTGTTGGTGGTGGTGATGATGCTGATGCTGATGCTGATGCTGATGCTGATGCTGATGCTGATGCTGATGCTGATGCTGATGCTTATGATGATGCTGATGATGGTGATGATGGTGATGGTGATGGTGGTGATGGTGCTGGTAGTGATGATAATGACGGCTATGATGGTGACGATAATAAATGATGAGGGCTATGATGGTGATGGTCGTGATGACGAAAACGATGACTATGACGCTGACGATAACGATGATGGTGGTGACAATTTCGATGCTGATGACGATAGTGATGATGACGATGGTTGTGGTATGTTGCTGGCTATGGTGACGTTGATGATGGGGCTCATGATGACGATCGTGATGATAATGGATGGTGGATGATGGATGATAGTGATGGTGACGGTGCTGGATGCGGAGAAGGAGGAGGAGGAGGATGGGGAGGAGGAGGAGGCGTATGATGAGTATGATAATGATGATGATGCTGATGATGATGATGGTAGTGATGATGATGCTGCTGATGATGATGATAATGATGATGGTGACGATTATGCTGATGATGATGATGATGATGATGATGATGATGATGGCGATCACGATGATGATGATTGAGAAGTTGACATTGATGATTATGGTGATGATGGTGACGATGATGACGACAACGATGGCGATGCCGATGATGATGACGATGATAATGATGATGATGATGATGATGATGATGATGATGATGATGATGATGATGATGATGATAATGATGATGATGATGATGATGATGATGATGACACTGACCATGACGATGGCGATGACGAAGAAAACGATGGTGATGGTGATATGGTGATCTGAAACATGGGCTGGACGGCCCAAGAGGCCCCAAGATCGCTCCAAGACGGCCCAAAAAGCCTCCAAGAGGGCAGGGCCCCCAAATTGCCCAAGATGGCCCTAAGACGGTCCAAGAGGCCTCCAAGACGGCCCCAGGATGGCCCCAAGAGGGGGCCCAGAGGGGGAACCCGAACGGACGGTTCGAGCTCTCGGCCCCAAGAGGCGCCCAGGAAGCCCCAAAGAGGCTCCCCAAAGGCCTCAAAACTGCTTCTCAGAAGCTAACGAGAGCCCTCCGAAGAGACCCCAAGAAGCATCCATCAGGACTCTGACCCACAACCCAGGTACGTCTGGAAGCTCTGCTGGAGCTCTCTTGAGCCGTCTTGGAGGGGACTGGGGAAGTCTTATCGGCTCTCTGCGACAGGGTGGGAGCCACATCTCCAAAGATCTCCTCGAGAACATTCCTGCCTGCCCTACCGTTCCCCATTGCCACGAGCACACCACCAAGCAGCCACAGTGATGCGAAACGGCCGGGCTCTTCGTTTCTCGCGTGTCGCTCAACATGTATACCCCAAAGCATCGACACCCGCCCTCTTCGTCTTCGGAGAACAGATTGCTTGCATGCCAGACGGGCGGGTCAGGCGAGCCGCCCCTACCGGGGGGGTCGGACGGATGGACCCGAACGGGCGGGCCGAACAGGCGGACCCTGACGGATCGGGCGAATGGGTCGGGCGGGCGGACCCTGGCGAGCGGATCGGGCCGGACGTTGAAGCGGGCGGGCGGGCTTCAAGCAGGCGAACGTGCGAACCCTCATGGGCGGGTCGGGCGGGCGGACCCTCACGGGCGGGTCAGGCGGGACGGCCCTAGCGAGCGGGTCGGGCGGGGCATTGGAGCGACCTTTGCAAATTGACAAGGAACCCCAGGCGAAAGCACGAGTCCAGAGTAAATTGACAGGAAAATCGCGTGCAAGAGCGCGATTTCTGGGCGTCGAGGGCGCGTCGCCTGAATTAATTGCAATAAAGCCCTGAGCGAGAGCGCGAAGAGCACATTGTACGGAGGTCTCGCGCGAGACCGACTTAAAGTTAACTACGAGGAAGTATCAGGCGGGAGCCGTTGTTGTAAACTACAAGTCAACAGCACCGGTTGGGGCCCAAGACTCCTCCCTCAGAAGAAACAGGGTGCGAGCCCTATGGGGGCATTCACTGAAAAATGCAAGTGGCATTGGGGCTGATCAACAGTAAGTCTGACATGAGAATCAACCAAACAAACAAATAAAAAACGGCCATCGAACCTCGAAGCCTCAGAAGCCCCTGGGGGGGCCAGAAACGCCTTAACACAGCGAGCTTCCGATCATCGCACCTCGTGTTTCGAACTTCGAACGACGACTGTCACCATCACCATCACGACCAAGACCACAACAACGACCACGACCACAACCATCACGACCGCGACGACCACGACAACCACGGCCACGACCACCACGACGCCGACGAAGACGACCATGACCACGCCGACGCCGACGCAGACGCCGACGCCGCCGCAGACGCGACGCGGCCGACGAGGAAGACGACGAACACGACGAACACGACGACGACGACGACGACGACGACGACGACGACGAACACGACGAACGCGACGACACCGACGACATCGACGACGACGACGACGACGACGACGACGACGACGACGACGACAGCGACGACGACGACGACGACGACGGCGGCGGCGGCGGCGGCGGCGGCGGCGGCGGCAACGGCGGCGGCGGCGGCGCCGGCGCCCGCGCGCGCCGCCTCCGCCGCGGCGGCCGACGCCTTGGCGACAAAGGCGGCGCCGCGGGCCACCGCGGCCCCGGCGCGGGCGCCGCCTGGGCCAGGGCGCCGCGCACGCGGCGCTGCGGCCGCGGCCGCGCCTGCCGGGGGGATGGGATGGCGGAAGGGTGCTGTAGCAATAAAACATTTAAGGAAATGGGCTCCCAACTCACGGATCCTTCCAGGTTGATCCTGCGGGGCGGGGCCGGCGGGCGGGAGCGAGATCTGTCATTCTGCCTGGGCAGGGCGCAGCTGGGCCGCTGGTTGCTTCTACTGGTCGCAAAAAAAGAAACACCCCATTACATCTAACACCAAGAAACACACACACACACACACACACACTTTTGCGGTCGCGGCCTCGCGCACACCGTCGAGGCGGAGATAGTCACCGAACGGGCGGGCGCACGAGCGCGGGGGGCCGCTCAGAGCGTGAGGGGCCCACATTGGGTCGACCAGCCGTCTGAAAACCCGTGCGTGAGGTAAGGGTTGACCGAAGGGCCGATCCCGTCCCGAGTATCCGTTGGTAAAGGCGGTAACGATGAATGAAGGCGATGATGAATGCTCTACCCCTTCACAAGTACGTAACTCGCGTGCGTGTGTGTGTATGACATTACCTGCGAGCCGAAAGGGGTAGCGGTACACTAAAGGGTAGGAGAGGTTGGGAGGTCATACACCCCCGCCCCGAAACCCGACCCACAAGACGCAGAGGCGAAACGCAAGGGAAGGGATTCGGGAGCGGAGGAAATGGACCCCTCTCCTGACCAGACTGCAACCGTGCTGTAAAGCCCAACACGACAAGGGAGGTAAGAAGGGACTGCCAGCCACGACACACCTTCGTGGCGTTCTCACCTTTCCAGGCTTCCCAAAACCCCAGACGGCTCCAGAGGCCTCCAAGCAAGCCCCAAGACGGGATCGAGGCGGATCCAACCACCTCGGGCCGACCGTCACCCACTTCGGACCGATCAGAACTGGTTGTGATCGGGCCGATGTGGCTGGGATGTTTGAGGAGGCCGCAATACTGTTCTGGTGAAGGGAATGCTCTCAAGAGCTCCTCTGAACGCAGCGAACTCCCTAAGAGCCCCCAGATGAATTTCGAAAAAGCGATTGCGATTAAGCGGATAACCGACGGTCCACTACATCTATATTGCACAATATATGTTGTGAAATCGATGGTGTGCAGTATTTGCGGTGCAGTGTCTGTATGCGGTGCTATGTGGCGCAATCCACGCGGTGCAATTGACGCGGTGCGCAATCTACGCGGTGCTATCGACGTGGTGCATTCCAACTGGTTCAATGTGCGTCGTGCTATCTTCGCGGTGTTAGAGAAGTGGTCCAGTATATGTGGCGCAATCTATTCTGCGCACACTATTGGCTATTGGTGCAAACTGTGCTGTGCAATTCACGTTATGCAAATGTTACGGGTGCCATATAGATTGTCCAATCCATGCGGTGCAACCTGCGTGATGCAAGAAAGGTTGTGGAATATACGCGTGCGTTCTACTGGTGCAAGTTGCGTCCTGCAATGTAACGGCGGCCAAATTCCTGAGTGCAGAGAGGATAACCCCTAAGCGTCTGAGGAACACGTAATAGACACCTGTTTGAATATGTATGCGTGTATGTACATGTGTGTGTATGTGT
>CAUYUJ010015216.1:992776-997776 GCA_963575745.1 Prorocentrum cordatum
TCCTTTTACTACTACTACTACCACTACTACTACTACTACTACTACTACTACTACTACTACTACTATAACTACTACTACTACTACTACTACTACTACTACTACTACTACTACTACTACTACTATTACTATTACTACTGCTACTACTACTACTACTACAACGACTACTACTACTACTACTACTACTACTACGACTACGACTACGACTACGACTACGACTACGATACTACTACTACTACTACTACTACTACTACTACTGCGATTACGACTACGACTACGAGTAAAACTACGACAACGACTACGACTACCGCCACCTCCACCCCCACCACCACCAGTACTACTACGCCTACTACTCCTACTACTACCACTGCTACTATTACTACTACTACTACTACTACTACTACTACTACTACTACTACTACTGCTACTACTACTCTACTACGAACGACTACACTACTACGACTGATATACTACTACCGACCTAATTCTACCTGCTTCTTCCTTCTACTACTACTACAACTACTACTCCTACTACTACTCCTACGACTAACTACTACAACTACCGCTACTAACTACTACTACTACTACTACTATTACTAACTACCACTATAGAACATTACTAACTACTAACTCTACTTACTACTACTAACTTGTCTCTACGAACTACTACCACTATCCACTACTGCTACTACTACTACTACTACTACTACTACTACTACTACCAAACTACGACTACTACTACTACTACTCCTACTACTACTAACTACTACTACTACACTACTACTACGATTACGACTACTACAGCTACCACCAGTACTCCATCACTCCTGATTTTATGACGACTACTACTACTACTACTACTACTACGACGACGATGACTATTACCACTACTACTACTACTACTACTACTACTACTACTGCTGCTACTATTACTACTACTACTACTACAACTACGACTACGTCTACGACTACTACTACTACTACTACTACTACTACGACTACTACTACTACTACAACTACTACTAGTATTGCTACTACTACTACTACTACTACTACTACTACTACGACTACGACTACGACTACTACTACTACTACTACTACTACTACTACTACTACCACCACTACTACTTTCTATTACTACTACTACTACCTACTACTACTAACTACTACGAACTACGAACGACTACGAACACTACTACTACTACTACTACTACTACTACTACTACTACTACGCTACTACTACACTACTATAGAACAACACTACTACTACTACTACTACTACTACTACTACTTACTACAACTACTTCATTACTACTACTACTACTATAACTACTACTACTACTACTATTACTACCACTACCTACTACTACTACTACTACTACGAATACTACTACTACTACTAATACGACTACTACTACTACTACTACTACTACTACTACTACTACTACTATTACTACTACTACTACTACTACGACTACAACAACTACTACGACTACTACGACAACTACTACTACTACTACTACGACGACGACAACTACTACTACTACTACTACTACTACTACTACTACTACTACGACTACTACTACTACAACTACTACTACTACTACTACTACTACTACGACTACGGCTATCACCACTACAACGACAGAAGCTTCTAATTGCTCATACTGCTCTGCGACCAAGCGCTTCGATCACAAAAAAGAAGCACTGACCCCGCTAGATGTAATTGTCCATACGTCATGAGCATACTAAAACTATCCGTACGTGTGTATACTTACATCACAAATACATACACACACAAAAAGAACTTCGGACGACGACAGAGTAGAAGGACAAATTAACAGTAGGACCCAAGCAGGACAGGAGGAGCAGCACAGGCGGCAGGAAGAGAAGCAGCAACCACAGCATGGACGAGCAGCAACAGCAGACGCGAAGGCAGAGAGCGCCAACGGCCACCGAGCAAACGCGACGAGCACGCGCGGCGGAAGAGCGGCCGCCGCACGCCTCCTGTGCACGTCGCCCCCCGCGAGCAGCTCGTACACGAGGAACCGCTTCGACCTGGCCGCCGCCGGCGCGTAGGCGGCCGTCGGCCAACTCTCCTCGGGGAGGCACTCGCCCTCGGAGGCACTCAGGAGGCCTTCGGGAGCCATCGGAGGCCTCAGGGGCCCTGGGCCTTCGCAGAGCCCGCGGGGGGGAGGCGGGCTGGGCGGCGGTGGGCGGTCGACGGGGGGGCATACACAGTGTAACTACTGCAGGTGGGATGGGCAGGATTGCGGCAGCGCTTCGCCACCCCCGGCCCGTAGAGGGCCGTGCTAGCAGCACGCTGCGAATTGCCCGTCGAGTCTCGCAAGCAAATCGTTGGCAGCGCTGGACGGCGGTGGGCCGCCTGTGGATGGCACGCGCGACCGCGTCATGGCCTCGAGGCGCTCCGCACCGATCGATATGGAGGTGAAGGGCGGGAGGCCAGGAGATGAGGAATGCAGGAACGCGGGAAGAATCGCCCACCGATCCTGCGCGCGCGACCCGTGGCTTCCTCCTCTTTTTCCTCCTCCTCCTCCCCCTCCTCCTCCTCCTTCTCCTCCTCTTCCTCCTTCTTCTCCTCCTCCTTCTCCTCCTCCTCCTCCTCTCCTCCTCCTCCTCCTCCTCCTCCTCCTCCTCCTCCTCATCCTCCTCCTCCCTCCTCCTCTTCCCCTTCCCCCTCCCCCTCCCCCTCCCCCTCCTCCTCCGCATCCTCCTCCTCTTCCTCCTCCTCCTCCTTTTCCTCCTCCTTCTCCTCTTCCTCCTCCTCCCCTCCTCCCCCTCCTCCCCCTCCTCCCCCGCCTCCTCCTCCTCCTCCTCCTCCTCCTCGCCCTCCTCGCCCTCCTCCTCCTCCTGCGCCTCCCTCCTCCTCCTCCTCCTCCTCCTCCTCCTCCTCCTCCTCCTCCTCCTCCTCCTCCTCCTCCTCCTCCTCCTCCTCCTCCTCCTCCTCCCCCTCTGAGGAGCAACGTAAGGGGGAGCAGCTCGGTGGGGGAAGCATCGAGCTGAAATCGGCGACACATCGCCGATGGATCGGTGACATATCCCCGATAGCGAAACCGTACATTCCTGGAAGGGTAGGCCATCGGGCCCCCATCGGATAGGAGAGGAGAGAAGAGGAGGGAAGGGAAGGGAAGATAAGAGAAGAGAGAGAGACGAGAAGAGAAGTGAAGAGAAGAGACGAGAAGAGAAGGCAATATTAGATAAGTTGAGATAGCATAGGAGAATGTAGTGTAAGCCCCCAAAAAAAGGCCAATGGTATATCAGATAAGAAAAGGTAAGAAACTAGTATATAGTATGTAATATGATAAGACCATATCAGATAATGTAAGATACTAAACGATTAGAGCAGAACATCTAATATAAGATCATAGTAGCTCATACAGGGTAAGGTATGATATGATATGCTATGATATGATATGATATGATATGATATGATAATGTGAGGTACGATAAGGAAACATAACATATTATAAAACAAGAGCAGAGAAGAGAAGAGAAGATATGATAAGGGAAGATAAGAGAAGAGAAGAAAAGAGAAGAGAAGAGAAGAGAAGAGAAGAGAAGAGAAGAGAAGAGAAGAGAAGGTATGCTATGATATAATAATGGAAGATAAGATCAGCTAGTGTAACAAACTATTAGATCAGATGTAATGAGATAAGACAGTATATAATGATATAAGATTAGTTCAACTAATGAAACTGATAATATGGTAATATATTACTATGTTATATGATGTAACACCTGATACGATAAGAAAAATAGGATATCATAGCAGTATATATAATGTGAGAGAAGAAGATAAAGAGAGATATAAAACTTATTAAGAATAATGATGGTAATAATACATATATATATATATAAACAAAAAACAACAACAACAACAACAACAACAACAACAACAACAACAACAACAACAACAACAACCAACAAAAAAAACAAAAAAAACGAGAAGAGCAGAGAAGGAAAGAGAAGGGAAGAGAAGAGAAGAGAAGAGAAGAGAGAACAGAAGACATGATAAGAGAAGAGAAGAGCAGCGAAAAAAAAGAGAAGAGAATAGACGAGACGAAACGAGAAGAGACGAGAAGAGAAGAGAAGAGAAGAAAAAAGAGCAGAGGGGAAGAGAAGCAAAAAGAAGATAATAGATGATATGATACGGTAACAAAAGAGAAGAGAAGAGAAGAGAAGAGAAGAGAAGAGAAGAGAAGAGAAGAGAAGAGAAGAGAAGAGAGAAAAAGAGAAGAGAAGAGACGAGACGAGACGAGACGAGAAATGAAGGGAAGGGAAGGGAAGAGAAGAGAAGAGAAGAAAAGAGCCGTGGGCAGAAGTGAAGAGAGGACAGGAGGACAGAAGATAAGAGAAGAGAAGAGATGAGAAGAGAAGAGAAGGTGAAAGACGAGAGGAGAGAAGAGAAGAAGAGCAGAGAATAGATAAGAAGATACGAGAAGAGAAGAGAAGAGAAGAAAAGACAGAAGAGAGGAGGGGATGAAAAAAGAGAAGAGAAGAGAAGATCATGTACAAAAGAAATGAAAAGAGAAAAGACGAGAAGATAAGAAAAGAGAAGAAAAGAGAAGAGAAGAGAAGAGAAGAGTTGAGCAGCGAAAAAAAGATAAGATAATAGACGAGACGAAACGAGAAGAGACGAGAAGAGAAGAGAAGAGAAGAGAGGAGAAGGGAAGAAAATATAAGATAATATACGATAATATCTGATATGATACGAAAAGAGAAGAGAAGGGAAGAGAAGAGAAGAGGAGAGGAGAGGAGAGAAGGGGAGCGGAGAGGAGAGGAGAGGAGAGGACAGGAGAGGAGAGAAGAGAAGAGAAGAGAGGAGAAGGAGGAGGAGGAGAAGGAGCAGGAGGAGGAGGAGGAGGAGGCGGAAGGAGGAGCAGCAGAATGAGGAGAACGACGCCGCTGCGGGGCCGCGCGCGCGAGCGTGAAGGGGGACGTCAAGGTGGGCCGGCTCAGAAAAGAAACCTCGCCCCTGGAAT
>CAUYUJ010015216.1:1002776-1072295 GCA_963575745.1 Prorocentrum cordatum
TTTTGGAAGAAACATAAAAAATTGACAAAGAATACTCCCACTGAGCCAAAAAATAATCAAAAACTCATCCCCAGAGTATTTTTGCACTACTTCCAAATGTTCCTCCTGTAAGAGGACATGCCCGACCGAATGGTAGGCCCACGAGTCTGAAGAGCCGCCTCTGAGCGCTCTGGAAGGTCAAGGGTGACTGGGAGGGCCCAGACCCGCCGCGTCGTGAATCAAATCATGACGGCGGGCTTCCCTAGAGGCGGAGGAGGAGGAGAAGGAGGAGGGGGAGGGGGAGGAGGGGGAGGAGGAGGAGGAGGAGGAGGAGGAGGAGGAGGAGTAGGAGGAGGAGGAGGAGAAGGAGGAGGAGGGGCAATGTCCGTCCGCCGGGGAAGTGTCAAACAGCCACACGATGCACGAAGCAGAGCAGAAAGACAACCTTTGAAGAGGTTGAGCTCCTTGGGGATCCGCGTCACGAGAAAATGCGGAGGCGGAGGAGCAGGAACAGAGGAGAACCATGCATCGATGATGTTGGCGTTTAGCGTCCTTTCGTGTTGGCCTCTGAGGAAGAAGGGGGACAGTGAAAATGAAGGGAGGGGGAACGGGGGAAGGAGAAGATAAGAAGGGGGAGGCGGACGAGTTGTGCCAGTGTCTTCGAGGGGTGTTGGGAAGTGCGGTGGCGGCTTCGGAAGACGTTCCTCCTCCATGTTCCCTCCTCCCTCTTCTTCGTCGTCCTCTTCCCTCTTACTTCCTCCTCCTCCTCCTCCTCCTCCTCCTCCTCCTCCTCCTCCTCCTCCTCCTCCTCCTCCTCCTCCTCCTCCTCCTCCTCCTCCTCCTCTTCCTCCTCTCTGTTTCTTGGGATGTGGCTCGGCGCCGCAGGTCCTGTCGCCAGCTCGAAGATGAAACGCGCCATACCTCGACCCTCACCCGAGGGACTACCTGAGAGGCACACTCGAACGGGAGGAGGAGGAGGAGGAGGAGGAGGAGGAGGAGGAGGAGAAGTTCTGAAACATCGTGCGGGAGAACGGAAGTTCTGAAACATCGTGCGGGAGATTACACCCTGCGAAATGCTCAAGAAAGCATGGGTTAAGAAATTCATAGTCTCAGAACTTGAATAAAAAACCGGAAATTCGATTGAAATCTTAGGATTTACATTGAAACGTTAAAGAATAATCAAGACTCTGGCCAAAAAAATAGGTTTTCTTAAGCATCACCTAAGGTGTACCTAAGAGGCACACTCGAACGGAAGTTCTGAAACATCGTGCGGGAGATTACTGACATGCTTGAACGAATGGAAAGCGGCCGCTCGCATGGCGAGAGAGTCGAAGGAGGGAGGCGAGAGGCCGAAAAGCTCAGCGGCGGACGAGGGAAGCGGACGACGAAGAGCAAGAGGTAAGAGACGCTAGAACTTGCTAGACTGTAAGTAATGGCGAATGGAATAGGGGTCCTGGCACCCAAGCCAACATAAAAAAAGGCCAGGGGTTCCGTTGTCGGACCCGTGGAACCTAGCTGCTGTAATCCAATCCCCGCCTAAATGTTTGAGAATCGAACTCGCCCAGGATCCAATGATCTTTTTTAATTTAGACTGAACACTCTGCCAAGGGACATCCAGGATCTTACGCATCACCTCGGTGAATATGTTTTGTAACCGGGCCTGAAAGAGATCCTTGGAAGGGTCCGGGTAAGGAGAGGATAAAAGAGCGAGGGCGGTCCTTCTCTGAATCTTCCTGTCGCCCGACTCGCGAGCTTCTGTCTCGGCGACAATTCCCACGGCACCAGCTTTCCTCCACTTCGAGGGGGGCGCAAACCCTGGCGAACCTTGTTTCAGAGTCTGTACGAGCGGCTTCGATTTCCAAAAAGATGGGCGGAGCTGGCCGCGACATACCTCGACCAACAATAAGTGTTCGAGGGCCTTTTCATCGAGATCTCTGAAAATGTGAGCCCGTTCAGCAAAAGTCGGAATAGAACACCGGCTTTGAGCCGTAATTTGTGTGAACGTCGCACTTCGGAACTTCGGACCTCCCAAGCCGGAGAACGCTGAAACGCATGCATAGCTCAGGGCGCAATGCGGAACACTGAAGAGCATTGCCAGGTTCGCGTGATCACGCTTCTGGCGCCACTTGGGCAGCCACTGAAATTGGCCGACATAGGAGAGAGTTGAGAGGGCACGACGGTCGTACGACAAATCAGTGACATAGAAGGAGCAACAGTGTCGGCCAAAAGCATGGAGCGGGTCTGATATTTCCTCATCAGGGCTTGCCACAGTCCTCGTCAACCGTTGGCCCCAGACGAAAGCCTAAATGCACAAGGGGAACCCGCGATCCAGAAGTTAGCCCATGCTGGCACATGCTCCTGCAGCCGGGCACAGATCTGCGCAACAAGATCGAGTGTGCAGGACCCCGAGAGGGGTACGACATAGCACTAGAGCGGCTTCGAGCACAAGCCTGCCACACGATCAAAATCAGAAAATAAACTGTAAGGCCGCACCAGAGATTGAATCGCATACACAGCAGCCCCAACGTCGTCGGCACATGCTCGCACTATGCCCAACTAGTCTCTATGACAAGCTCTCTATGACAAGTTCTCTAAAGTGCTCCTCCTTCTCCTCCTCCTCGTCCTCCTCCTCCTCCTTCTCCAACCTCCTCCTCCTCCTCCTCCTCCTCCTGCTCCTCCAATTCCAGCTCGGCCCTGGAGCAACCGAGTGGACCCCCACCCCCGTCGCCAAGGGGGAACCCCAAGCTCCAGGGTTCGACGATCCAAACACCAGCCTCTGGCCTTTAGCAGGCATGCGATGATCGTCGACCCTGCTGGGCAATTGGGTCTGCCGAGGCTGAAGGTCAAAACGGTGGCGGTCCCGGCCGGCATCATCATCATCATCATCATCATCATCATCATCATCATCATCATCATCATCATCATCATCATCATCATCATCATCATCATCATCATCATCATCATCATCATCATCATCATCATCATCATCCTCATCCTCATCCTCATCCTCATCCTCATCCTCATCCTCATCCTCATCCTCCTCATCATCATCATCATCATCATCATCATCATCATCATCAGCGTCATCATCAGCGTCATCATCATCAGCAGCAGCATCGTCATCGTCATCGTCAACATCATCATCAGCAGCAGCAAACGCAGCATCAGCATCATCATCAACAACAGCATCCTCATCATCAGCAACATCATCATTATCATCATGCTCATCATCATCATCATCATCATCATCATCATCATCATCATCATCATCATGATCAGCATCATCAGCATCATCCTCATCATCATCATCATCCTCATCATCATCATCAACATCATTGTCAACATCCTCATCATCGTCATCGTCGTCATCGTCGTCATCGTCATTGTCATCGTCATTGTCGTCGTCATCCTCGTCGTCGTCATCGTCCTCGTAGTCGTCCCCATCATAATATTATCCCACCTCCTCCTCCTACTCCTAAACCTCCTCCTCCTTCTCCAAGGCTCCATGCACGAGCTGCCCCCATTTCCCAATTCCCCTCTCGGGTCTTGCCCTAGTGGCGGAAGAGGCGGAGGAGCTTCCCCTTATAAACATGTGTATATCTGTGCATATATACACAGACGTATATTTTATACACATATATATAATATATAGAGAGATGTTCGCTTAAAGCCATTCCCGCGAACGGAATCCAGCGCGGCGGCCTACACAAGGCCAGCCGCGTTATCCTTCCTGTAACTCGCACTGCATCTTCACGTCAAGTGGTTCAGACTTCCGCTGGCGGCTTCGCGGTATGCAGTCTCACTGGCCTGCGGAAAGCCTGTTGCCTACACCGCCGCCGGCTCAATCACACTCTCAACAGCCAGCAGCAGAGGGGCAATCGCCAGTGGCTTCGTGAGCAAGTGGCGCAGTGCTCCTTCCCACACTGCCTCTCAACCTTGCTCTATTGAAGCCACCAGTTTGTGCTGTTCACGCTCATCGGGCGCCGACGAGCAGACAAACTTGGCCGTGTACTACTCCGCTGGCTCCTCCACCTGGGCAGTTCGATATCCAGGCTCCGCCTGTTCTCCCAGAGCTTGAAGGAGGTAATGCACAGGAACCGGGCGAGCAACAGCCAAACCGTCGGCTCAATAGATGGGCCAGGTTTAGCCATGAGGGCAGACAAGGACGACATGAACATCCTGAGGCAGGGCGAATGGAGGTGTGGTGCCGAGGCCCCCCGGCGGGCCTTGTCCAGGAAGCCAACCCTCGCCTGCCCCCGTGGGACTCCCTCATTCGCGTTCGCGCTGCCCTCGGCGTTGTTTCGGTGATCTGGCAAATCATCTTCGTCGAAAGTAGGATGGGAGCTCCAATTCAATAGGGAAGCGATCCTCCTCCTCCTCCTCCTCCTCGCTTCATTTGCCAACCAGTAAGTCCTGGAAGGGGAGAGTCGACAGCTTCCCTTCGGCCCATTCTCAGAAAGACCCTTCCGCTGACTAGCAAAATGGCGCATTGAGCGCACTTAGACAAGCTCTATGAGTTGGCCACTCCTTTGTCAAAGCGTGCGAATGCGGCACGCTTCCACCAGAATTACGTCCTCCTTTTTCCAATTGATGTTTCTTCCCTTAGACAGGCCACAAGTGAGCGCCATCATTGTAAACCGTCACAGGTGGATAGATTATCTATGGTCCCGTCAACTTGTAGCTCATGTCATAGATGGCCTGTCATCGGAAGCAACAGCGGCAGCTACCACTGCTCGCAGCGCAAACCATCTGATGTGCAGCAGTGCGTTTGCTGTGGTAAGCGCGCGGCTGGCGGCCTTTGGAAATGAGACAGGCCGTGCAGGCTGGGCAACGGAGTTCGTTGCAAAGGGAGCTGGATCCCCCTCTTGCTGTCAGCTGAACAGGAGCCGTGAGCCCAGCGCCTCGCCAAGGGCGCCTGAGAGTTTCCGCATGTTTTCACTGGGTCGCCTCGGCAAGGGCAGTGAACTGGGGCAGCATCACCAAGCTGAGTTTATGAAGTGGTCATCCTGCTTCCTTCCCCCTTGGAGTTCCCCGTTCGCTCGTCACTCTATGTAGTCCCCATAATCGGTTTCATTCATGTGCTACCGCATCGGAATTGGTTGTCCGACTTCTCCCGTTGCCTCAATTCGAACTTCAGTCCAGGATGCCCAAACCTGTTGATCCAATTAGGGGCATCGGTCGCCGTCTCCCCCATGGAGCATATTCATCGTCTCAATACACTTTCGCATCGGCTCCAGGTTTGTCATTGTATACCCTGTTGCCTGTTTTTCTTGGCGTTGTGTGCGGTGCCTTTTCCATCTGGCCCAAACCTGCTCGTTCCGTTAGGGGCGTTCCCCCCTTCTCCTGCGCAGGCCGCCGGGCGCTCCACCCGTGGCGTAAGTGGCCCGCGGCGGGCCGCGGGAAGCAAGTCAGGCGCCTTGCCCAACCGCCAGAAAGCCTTGGACATCCAGGCGGGCGGCGGGCATGGCGAGAAATAGAAGAAGTGTTGAGCTCGACCACGTCTCCTCAAGGGGGGGCGGTCCCCACCCCCTCCTCTCCGCCGTGGGTCTCCTTCATCCCGACACCGTGGTTTGCACCTCTGGGTGGCAAGTGGGTACCTCTCTCGGTTAGTTTGGGGTTGGTTGGCTGGGGGAGGTTATTTGGGGTAGTGTTTCTTGTTCGCTCAGGAGTTCCCCTTCTCGAGGAACCATCTGCGAATGATGGCCCCCCGAGGCAGGTTCGGAGGGCAACGCCGTCGTTTCGTTCATAACGTAGGCGAACGTCTTTTTTTCCGCGCTTGCTTGATCTATACAAGCTCATGTCTTCCTCGTTTGACCTCCTCTCTCCCGTCCTCACGCTCACGTTCGCTCGCTCTGGCGCACGAATTGTGTCAGGTCGCTGTCTAGGGTGGCTTTCTTTGGGTCGGCGGGGGTTGGAGAGAGGACACGGCCCACTGGAGTTTTTAATTCGTCTGTGTGCTCCTCCTGTATGTGTCTCGGTTTCGGGGCTTGACTCCCTGAACTTTTCCTGGCCCCTGTAAGGGGCCAAACCCGACCGTCGAGCACGATTGAACTCTGAGCTCGACCGGAAGTAGGGGTTTGATGCTTCCTTCGTGACCAGCCGACCCGATCCAATCCTTCTCCTCCTCCTCCTCCTCCTCTTCCTCTCTCTCCTCCTCCTCCTCCTTACCTTCCTCCCGCTCGTCCTCTTCCTCTTACTCCTCCACCTCGTCCTCCTCGTCGTCCTGCTTCTCCTCCACCTCCTCCTCTGTTTATCATTACTAGCAATAGTAACATTATTTTTCGTCTTATGATTAAGATCAGTATTATTCGTATTACTGTTAGTATTAGTCTTCACATGTTGGTCATTACTATGATCATTCGTTGTGTTAGTATCATTCGTATGTAAAGCATGCTTATTCGTATTATTCTGAATATTGATATTGTTAATACGATTGGTTCAACATGGGTGTTAATAGTAATAATACTACTAGTACATGTGCTTTATGTCCTTATTAGTATTAGTATACTTGGTGTTATGACTGATATGTGTATGTCAGTCGTGTTCTCATTCGTCGTTTAATCACTCGTATAAGTAATGTTAGTATTACTCGTCTCCGCGTCTTATGATTATTGGTACTCAAAATGTTAATACCACTACTATTATGATTGATAGTATTAGTCGTCATCGTATGGTTACTCTTGACATTTCTAGTAGCACTATGTGTAGTCTTCCTCGTATTCGTATTAGTAGTGTTGCTATTCTCATACGTGTTAAAATATGACTGAGTGTGCTTATCATTAGTATCATGATTAATCATCTTATCATTATTATTAATATCATCATCATTATTCGGATGTGTGTTCGTCTTGGTATAAACAGCGATCCTACTAGCACTAAGATTATCACCCTTCGAACTATGATTCGTCATGTTCTTGTTATTGGCATTATGAATATTATTGTTCGTCTTATTATTATTCCTCCTCCTCCCCCTCCTCCTCCTCTTTCTCCTCCTCCTCCGCCTCCCCCTCCTCCTCCTCCTGCTCCTCCTCCTCCTCCTCCTCCTCCTCCTCCTCCTCCTCCTCCCCCTCCGACTCCGACTCCGACTCCGACTTCGATTCCGTTTCCTCCCCTCCTCCTGCTCCTGCTCCTGCTCCTCCGCCTCATCCTCCTCCACTTCCTGTTCCTCCTCCTCCTCCTCCTCTTCCTCCTTCGCCTCCTCCTCCTCCTGATCTTCATCCCACAAATCCTCTTCCTCTTACTCCTCCACCTCGTCCTTTTCATCCTCCTCCTCCTCCTCCTCCTCCTCATCCTCATCCTCATTATCATCCTCATCCTCATCCTCATCCTCATTATCATCCTCATCCTCATCCTCCTCGTCCTCCTCCTCCTCATCATCATCAACCTCCTCCTCCCCCTCAGCATCATCATCATCATCATCATCATCATCATCATCATCCTCATCGTCATCATCATCATCATCATCATCATCATCATCATCATCAGCAGCAGCAGCAGCAGCAGCAGCAGCAGCATAATCATAAGCATCATCATAAGCATCACCAGCATCATCAGCTGCAGCATCATCATATCAATCAGTATCATCAGCATCCTCATTAGCAACAGCATCATCATGATCATCATCATAATCACCATCATCATCAGTCATCAATCATCATCAACATCATCAGAACGGTCATCATCATCAGAATCATCAGCATCATTACCATCATCAGCAGCAACATCATCATCACCATCATCATCAGCATCAGCATCATCATGGTCATTATCATTATCATCATCATAATCATCATCATGTTAATCATCAGAACCATCAGGAGCAGCATAATCATCATTATCATCACCACCACCACCATCAGCATCATCATGAGCAGCAGCATCAGCATCATCGTCATCATCATCACCACCACCACCATCAGCAGCATCGTCACCATCACCATCAGCAGAATCATCATCAGCAGCATCATCATCATTATCAGCATCAGCATCATCATCATCATCAGCAGCAGCATCATCATCATCATCATCATCCCGCTCGTCCTCTTCCTCCTCCTCCTCAACCACCACCATCATCAGCAGCAGCATCATCACCCTGTCATCATCCACCTCCCTTTGCCTCCACCCCCCCCCTCCTTCACCCGTCCTCCTCCCCCGTCCTACTGCACCACACTGGACGCTCCGAGGCTCGCCCAGTGTGGCCCCTCTCCGCAGGCGGCGTGGCCGTCGGGCAGAGGAGCGGCGGCCTTGACGGCCACCTCCGTGCCGTCCCTCTGGATGCCGCGGAACACCTGGATGGACCACTTGGGGCGACGAGGAGGGGGAGGAGAAGAAAGAGGAGAGGATGAGGTGGAGGAGGAGGAAGAGGAGGAGGAAGAGGAGGAGGAGGAGGAGCAGGAGGAGGAGGAGCAGGAGGAGGAGGAGGAGGAAGAGGATGAGGAGGAGGAGGAGGAGAAGGAAGGGGGAGGAGGAGGGGGAGGGGGAGGGATAGGAGGAGGGGTGGGTGGAGGAGGAGGAGGAGGAGGAGGAAGAAGAAGAGGAGGGTTCTCAGAAGCCCTCCCGGCTCTAAGAAGCCGTCTTAGGAAGCACCGGTGCCCCTTGTAGGAAGGCCCCTACTTTCCGACCAATTCCCCGCCTTCTTAGGAGGTCCCCCCCTCGCGCCGTCCACATTGTGAGCGCCGCCGAACAAGAGCGCGACTGAGTCCGAGTCTGAGTGAATCTGTGCATGCGTGAGTCCGACGGCGAATGCGTCCGAATGTGAGCGGGCGTGCGTGAGTAAGCACGAACGCGAGCAAGCGGGCGCGAGCGAGTCTGACCATGAGTGCATATAGGCAAGGAGGCGGGTGAGTGAAGGAGGCGGGGGCGCGGCACGAATAACAAGAAGCCCACACCCAGGGCACGGGGAAACACGAGACGGAGAGGAGAACGAGGACGACGAGGAGGAGAGAAACGCAGGGCGAAGACAACGGAGACAACGGATGCCCCCAACGCCCCCGCGACATCTTCGAGCTTGCTCAGCCGCGGGCCGGCGGACGGCACCGCACCGCTGCCGCGGAGCGGTCCGCGGCGAACCCCAGCGCGGCCGCCCCCGCCGCCACCGGCCAGCGTCCGAAATCCACGCTTTTTGCCGTCGCAGCTGGGGAGACCAAAAGGTACCAATACCGCTACTCCCCTGGACCTCTCCTGAGGTGCGTTCTGACCAGGACTTCGAGGCGCAAATCCAGCGGTGGCGACGAGGGCCGCCCAGGAGGCCCAGAAAGGGGAACACGGGCGGGGGGGTAGAGGTATGGGTACCTTTTCCTCCTCTGAGCTGCGGCCTGGCGCCAAGCCCCTGTCGGAGGCAACCGAGGGGCACTGCGGGGCCCGATCGGACGCAGCGGGGAGCGGAAAGATCGCGGGCGGGGAGCGAGCAAGATCGCGGGCGGCGGAGCAGTCTCAGAGCACGAAGTTTTTGTGCGTGTGTGCCGGAGCGCTGGCCTGCTAGGCAGTGGGAGGGCGTCGTGGGCGGCCATGGACGCAGGCTGAACGCGCTGATCCCGAGGACGAGGAGGACGAGGACGAGGAGGAGGAGGGAGGAGGAGCAGGAGGAGCAGCAGGAGGAGGAGCAGGAGGAGGAGCAGGAGGAGGAGTGGAAGGAGCGGGAGGAGGAGGAGGAGAAGGAGGAGAAGGAAAAGGGCGGAGGAGGAGGAGGAGGGAGGAGGAGGGACCCAAGACACCAGGGTCTGCGTGCCCAAATCACGCAAGTGATCTAAACAAGACAGTCTATCTGATATTTGGACATGGTTGTGGTGTGCTCCCGAGCCCGAGCCCCCTGGCGCCCAAGAAGGGCCACGAGGCCTCCTCGCGAGGTTTCACCACAGGACGGGTGCGGCCGACACCACCTCCACGTAGAACAACTCGAGCAACGCAAGGAAGGCAAGCACAAGGAGGCCCGAAGGCGGCCCAAGAGGACCCGGGCACGACCCCAGACATCTCGGAGCGGCTCCCGAGAGGTCTCCCAAAAGCGCCATGGGACCCAAGCAGCGCCCCAAAAGCCATCCCAAGGGCCCCATCCCCTGCATCCCCACCCCCACCACGCCCGTGCCCCACCACCTTGGAAACCGTCCTTTCTTGTTCTTGATCGGGGCCATGGCAGGGAGGGCCTCCGAGAACCAGCCAACTAGTCGGCTGCGCCAGGCACCGCACCGGTGCCCGGAGGCCGGCAACATCGTCCTGAGAAGCGCCACGCTGCTCGCTGGCAGGCGTTGCTGCCCGGCGAGAAAAGGGGAGACGAGGGGGCGGAAACCGTCCTCCCCACAATCACCCTCTTGCTGCCTCTCCCTCTCTACACCCTGCGAAATGCTTAAGAAATCATGGGTTAAGAAATTCGTAGTCTCAGAACTTGAATAAAAACCCAAAATTCCCATTCGAATCTTAGGATTTACATTGAAACATTAAGAATAATCGAGACTCTGGCCGAAAATTTAAGTTTTCTTAACCATCGCCTAAGGTGTACAGTGAAAGTCCGACCACAAGAAACCTTCCACAAGAGACCCAACCCGGAGTCCCCAGAGCGTCCACCGATCTTTGGTGTGGGAGCGTCACGCTTTCCATGGCAAAGCCATGGGAACCCAAGAAACCCAGGGCACCCTGGAGGCAAGCAGGGTGTTTCTTGGCATGGGTCCCCTCTCTAACACGCTCCGCCGGCCCCTAGGACGCCAACCGGTGGCAGACATCTGCCACTTCCACCGACCCCGGGGATCTCCTCGGGGAGTCGGCGGTGCGGCTCGAGCCAGCGATGAACCAGAAAGAGCGTGCTGGTGTCATGCTTGTGGCCTCTTCCGCCTCTTCGCCCGCAGGTCGGCCTGAGAGGCTTCGAGGTGGCGCCGGGGACGGCCTCAGAGAGCTCCGAGAGGGCCCCAACAGGTTCCCACGAAGACTGGGTGCTCCGAACTCGTGCTTGGGCCTCTTCCCGAAGGACAGTGCTCGTCGCGGGCCGTTCTTCGATGGCCTCGGAGCCCGAAGCGGGTACCCGGAGGCCGCAGGGCCAGAGAAACGTTCGCCGCGACGTTCTGTTTCACGACGCCTGGAGGGACGGGTCTGCCACTCCAGCGCTCGAGTCAATCCCTGCAGCCCTTCCGCACAGTGCCCCAGCCGGCTGTTCGAGCTGCGCACAGCCGTGGCCACGAGGGCGCTCCACGAGGCCAAGCAGAAGCCGAAGGCCTGCAAGCCTCGATCCTGCATCGCCGACCACTCCCAGCCCTGGGGCTCCCGCCGCTGCTCCGCACAACGCGCACGACGATGAGCGATGATGACGGTAAGGATGACGACGGCGATAAGATGACGTCGCCGACACTGATGGTGGTACTGATGGCGATGCTTTGTCAACTCCTGACAGCGGAATTCGAAACGCGAGGGGCAGAAGATGACGACGACGACAGCGACAGCGACAGCAACAGCGACAGCGACGACGACGACCAGCACCACCACCACAGCGACCGCGCCGAGGCGAAGAACCTAGATTTACCCTGCGTCTCTCCTCCCCGTGTTCCTCCTCCCCCCTCCCCCTCCTCCTCTTCCTCCCCCTCCTCCCCCTCCTCCTCCACTTCTTCCTCCTTCTCCTGCTGCTCCTGTTCCTGCTCCTGCTCCTGCTCCTGCTCCTCCTCCCCTCCTCCCCCTCCTCCTCCTCCTCCTCCTCCTCCTCCTCCTCCTCCTCATCCGCCTCCTCCTCCTCTGGAGGGACTCAGGGAGACACATATGAATAGACACAAGTTCAAGGATTCCCCATGTTTTCCATGCGTTCTTGATTGTCATCTTCCCCTCCACCTCCCACACTTTCCCATGCGTTCTCAGGAAGTTACTTTTGTTTGTGCCTGTGTATACTTGTTCCCTCCTGCTCCTCTTCCTCCTGCGCGTCGGGGTGCTCGCGCTTCATCCGCACCACCGAATGTTCAACACGGAGGTCGACGACAAGGTGGAGCAGCACGACAAGAACGCATACGCGCAACGGCAGCAGACGCGAGGCCAGAGGAAGTGCAAAAGTCGGGGGCGCGCAAACATAGATTAGCGATCCATGGATTTGGCGCGCGGTCGCCAAATCCATGGATCGGGGGAGGTGCCCTCCCCAAAAGGGGGCCGGGGGCGCCTCGCTCGGCGGCGGAAATCCTCGATTTCCCACGGAAACGGGACCCGTCGCTGATCCACGCCCCCTTGATCCATGTTTGCGATCGCCAGATGGACGGGCGCCCAGTGCGGGCACCCTCCTCGGCGGTGGACAGGAGCCCCCTCCGCGCAGCCCCCCTCTGGGT
Organism: Prorocentrum cordatum; assembly: GCA_963575745.1. Taxonomy (NCBI): domain Eukaryota; class Dinophyceae; order Prorocentrales; family Prorocentraceae; genus Prorocentrum; species Prorocentrum cordatum. The sequence continues at coordinate 1,015,040 of CAUYUJ010015216.1, forward strand.
ACCAGACGCGGCGGGCGCAGGCTGCAGAAGAGCTGCGGCCGCCGCTTACCTCTCGAGAACCGACAAGGGCAAGCCGCTGATCGGCCTGGCTTTTGGATGGCTCAAAAGGGGGTCCAGCTGAAAGGGGGTGGTGCAATAGATTTGGGGCAATTGTATTGCAAATGTATTGCTCTGGGGAATTGTATGGCATTGCAGTGCGAGTAATGCATTGCACGCGAATATCCAGCAATACATGTGCGCCCCAGAAATGTATTGCACGCCCCACATGTATTGCAACCCCCACAAATCTATTGCACCGAATCTATTGCACCACCCCCTTGTCCCTGAACCCCCTGTTGGGTCAACCCGAAGGGAGTGCCCCCACGGGGACCCCAAAAGGGACGTATCCCAATAGTCCTCCAAGAACATCTCACAGCGACGTATCCGCAAAGGCTGCCTTGTCCTCGTCCGTTCCGTCCCTCCTTCCTCCCTGCGATCGCTCGCGGATGGGCCGGTGAGGACACATTTTTGATTCGCGGCCCGCAAGGAGAAGTCCAGAGGGCGGTATGACCGAGGCTGGGGCACAGCGACAGATGCCGGTGGGGACACGCGAAGCCCCAAGAATTGGCCAGCCGACCTGGCAGGGAGGGGATCCTGTCAACCTCGGCTGCCCTCAGGTCGGGCATGTCCCCCTACAGAGGATTTTGGACGGAAAAACTAAAATAGTCAGGAGATGCGCAAAAAAACTGACAAAAATCGTCCCCAGACTATTTGTTAACTAGTTTGAATTTTCCTCCTGTAGAGGGACAGGCCCCACTCAACGATGGCCCCTCGCTGCGACGGCGGAGGGCGCGGGGCACCCCGCCGAAGGACCCGTGGCCCAGTCGAGTGGTGGCGTCGAAGCAGCGGGTCGCCTTGCGCCGCCCGGGCTGCCAGGGGGAGGACAGGAGAGAGCAGAGAATCCACCCCCATGGCAAGCACCCCGACGGGTGAAGCCGTTTGGCAAACGCACCCCAGGAGGAAATCGAACAGGGCAGGGCTGTTCAGTAAACGCCCAGGGCCGTTTAGTAGACGCCAGTTGTCGGGGTGGCTTGTCCTCCCTTGAGACAGCCCCTCTGGCAGGGGAAGAAAAACAGGCAAGGCGAAGAGTGGCACGGACACCAACTTTCCGAGCTCCGCGCGGACTTCTCGGACCAGCGCTGGACCCCCCTCCCCGGCGCGTGGAGCGCGCCGGGGGCGGCGCCGGAGGCGCCGCCAGGGGGCTCCAGAGCCGATCCAGAAAAAATCCGAACGGGGCTCCGACAGGTTTTTTTTCCTCGACTTGTTTTCCCCGATCCCGTGCCGACGACGACGAGGATTGGGGTTCATGAACATTTCCTATAGGGCCACGAGTGCAACGTCTGAGCGAACGGCAGCTTGGACTTCGATGCAAACAGCCCCTACGTCCCCTCTTCTGGCCTGCGAGCCGCAGCCCGCGACCTGGGCATGGCCCCACGATTGTTTCCAGTCCCTGCCTGGTCCCCGGATGCCTCCAGGGGCCTCCGCACGTCTCGGGGCGCCTCGGGGGGACGTCCGCGGAGACCTCGGGAGACGCACTCCTGTGGCGACTCGGGAGCATCGAGCCAGAGATTGTTCGCCGCTTCCGTTTTTTCGCCGTCGAGTCGCACCGAAACCCAGCCAGTCGCAAAAGCCGATTCAACGGGTCGCTGAAATTGGAAGGCTGCGTTTGGAGCGAAATCCGGCGGCCGCTGTAGATTGCCCTGCGGCTCTCACGCCGATCGCCAGACGCCACTTCTGTTTTTCGACTCGCCGCTTTGGGCGTCAGGACGCCGTTTTCGTGCCCTGGGGCCAGAGCAGACAAGAGTAGGGAGCACCGGGGCCCACGGCTGCATACAGTCTAGGCTCACCCACCCGCATTCAGAGCCTCGAGTGAGCACGGGGAAGGCTGGCCAGGCACACTGATCATAGCTAGACATAGAACGATATTTTCGCAGTCTGTTCGGAAGTAGCATGACAGGGCCGCCAGAGGCTCAAGCGTCCGTCGCAGTTACACTGAGATGAGGGGCTATCCATGCCTTCTATGAGGCCAGCCGCTGGTCGATCACGAAATTCTACAGACACACACACACACACACACACACACACACACACACACACACACACACACACACACGCATACACAAACACACACACACACACACACGCGCGCGCGCGCGCGCACGCGTATTGCGCATGTTCGCTCTAAAAGTCAGTGCTTGCACTAAGGGTCCTTGCCCGTTCCCCAATCAATACTGACACTAAGGTTCTCTTGCTTTCATCTTCCACGACCCCTCTTCCCTTCGGGGAGGGTCCGACCCCATCTAGGAGGCCTAGAGTCTCCCAGGGTGCCCGCGGCCTCAGGTCCACCTGCCTCGGGGCCAGGGTGGCGCTAGCGGGGCTGGGCAGGAGGAACCAAGCTGCTTCTGCCCGTGGTAGGCACCCGAGCAGAGCCCGCAGGTTGGGCCCCTGGCGATCTCTTCGCTCCTTCGGCTCGGGAGATGTTCGGGGGGCCCCGCGAAGAGCTGGGGGCCCGGCCTGTCGGAGCCAGGCACGTGGCTCCACCAGGCCCTGCGAGGCCTGCGAGGCACGCGCCGTGCCTCGCAGGCTGCCTCTGGGCGCTCGGTTCGAGCGAGGAGGAGGCTCGAGGCCCCGGCAGGCGCCCCAAGGAAGAGCGGCAGGACGGCCTGCCCGAGGCTGGCAAAGACGACGGCATGCCCGAGGTTGGTCGCTGCGCGCGAGCCTGCGCGCGCCAGCGCGGCCACAGAGGTGCGCCAGCCATGGCGAGGCAGCCATCACAATCGCCGCCGCACTGGATCTGCAAGCCAATCTGCGGGCGGGAGGGCGGGATGATTGCGCGAGCAGTGGAGTTGACGACGCACGAGCTGGCAAAAGCTGATCGCACCCCATAGATCGTACCACACAGAATGCACCCCACAGCTTGCACCAAAAGTCACGCACCGCAAATAGCGCACCATATTGCTTGCACAACGTAGCTTGCAACGCATACCTTACACCATATCGCATGCGGCACATACATTGCTCTGTATACATAATTCCTCCTGTCCGCTGGGCGGAGGTGGTTTGGCGCACTTCCTTGTCCATCATCCCCACTTCCTCCCCTTCGGGGAGGGGTCTACCCCTTCCTTCACCACGCCGCAGGACTCCCTCCGTTGCCCAAGCCATGATGTTCAAGTGAACAGGGCACACAAGGCCGAGACACAGCGCGAACGAGACAGACGAGGGAGAGAGACAAAGGAGTAAGAGAGCATGCACAAGGCAAGTGCCTACCAGCAGTGCAGCTCAGCGCCGGCATAGCATTACGGCAGACCAGCACAGCAGACATGCACGCCAGGCCCGATCCGCACGGCAGGCACGGCAACGTGGAAGGGTCTGGGGCCATCTTGGGGCCCTCCTGGGCCCGTCTTGTGAGCGTCTTCGGGGCCTCGGGGTCCGTCTTTGGGGGGCAGGATTGGCCTTTTCGGCATCTGAAGGGCTCAACCTCTCCTGGGCGTGTGGGCATTGTCCTGGTTATGTTAGTATGTTCGCGACTTGGAAGGGTCGGGGGCCTTCTTGGGGCCCTCTTGGGCCCGTCTTGGGGGAATCTTTGGGGCGTCTGCGGGGCCTCCCTCGGGGGCTGCCTTGGGTTTCTCCCAGGCACCTCCTCAGCCCCTCATGCTGACAATGTACGAGTTCCGAAGGGAATGGGATGTGTGCATATTTGTGATATCCTGCAGGTCTTCTTGGAACGCCTCGGGAGCCTCTTGGGCCATCTTGAGGCCGTCTCCGGCGTATTCGAGCGGTCCTGGACAATCCTGGACCTTCTGGAACGCCTCTTCAAGTCGTCTTGGAGCGCGGGTACCCCTGGCACACCCGAGTGTCGTGCCCTTCCGACGACAGGAGGGGTCCACCCGCCCTGTCAGGGGAAATCCTCCCCATGGGTCCGGGGAGGAGGTCGCGAGCGGTCAGAGCGTCCAAAACGGCCTCAGCGAGAAACGCACTATCATGGATTATCCCCGAAATGTGTTGGGCCAGCTTCGGCTCGCTGGGGAGACCAGGCTAATCCACGCCGCCACCTTCTCTGATTGGTAGCTTCCAGGAGGCCCTGAGATGACCCGAAAAGCCACTAAGAAAGCCCCCAAAAGGGCCCCAAGAGGCCGCAAAGAGGTCCCAAGACCCCAAGAGGCCGAGAAGAGGCCCCCGAGCGGCCCGAAAAGAGACACCCCAGCCGCCCCAAGGAGGTATCCGAGGGGCCTCTGGTCCACGGAGGCTTCCCGAGGTACCCCGACGATGCCGCGCCCACCCCCCCTCGAGAAGGGCAGCTCTCCTCGGCATCGCCCACGGATGGGCTGATAGGGGATATGTTTTTGCTCGGTCGCGGCCGCGAGACGACGGTCAGGCGGCGAGAGCAAAGTCTGGGACGCGAACTGGGCGAATTCGCAAGAAGGCGTGGTGTGCACACGCACTGAGCAAAATGCTCCGCATTAAGGCGAACGCACATATAGGCGACGAGCCCAGGGGGGAAATGAGAAGGAGAAGGCCTTCTCAGAGGGCCGCGGGACTTCTTGGAAGTCCGGGGGGCTTCTGAGACGTCTCCCTGGCCTGTTTCGAACACAGGCAGAACTTCTCAGAAGCCCTCTCAGAAGTCCAGAAACTTCTCAGAAGCCTCGGAAGTCCCGCCCCTTCTCATTTCCCCCCCGCGCCCGCCGCCGAACATAGGCGCCAGCCACACCGAAGTGAAACAGACCGCAGTGCGAGTGCAACGGAGAAGTCGCCCTGCCGGCGCCAAGCTGCAAGCAGCTCTCCTGGCCGAAAGCGGGCAGGCAGAACGCTGATGGGGATGCGCAAAGCGTTGCGAATGTAGAAGCACACCTCCAGCGTAAGAGCTCACTGAGTGGGTCCACGCTGGCACATAATCAAAACATGCCCACGAACTGAAAGCGGCTCCTGTTGAACTATGGGGTAGCGCTTAAGTCCTCCTCGAGTCTCAAGACCGCAAGCTTCAGGCAGCGCTTCAGTGCCACACATGTACGACGGCTCCTCGTCAAAATGGTGCCCCCCCTTGACACTCCCTCCATCTTTGCTGCCACAGGCCAAACACTGTGGCAAGTCTGCAGAGCTGAACTTGACGGCCTTGCTTAGACGAGCGCGTTCCACTACTCGCAGAATTGACTACTCGCACATCGCCTGGATCCGCCGCGGGCGGGTCTACGATCCATTACATACAGGAATGTATGTTCTTCTCGGACGTTTGGAGTAGGCACTTTGTGAGTAGCGGGACGCGCTCGGTGATTACTTGCCTACGTATAGAAGAACAGGATGGAGGCGGCTCGTGTTCGAAATGGGGCTCTCCGGTGAAAGGCCGGCCCACGAGACGCTCGTCTTTCAAGGGGGACGCGTCCCGCGGTGAAAAGCAAGGTTTTTAGGCAGTATGGGGCTTGCGAAGACGAGAGGACGTTTTGTTTTCAGCCATCATGTGGTGCCGGGTCCTCGCTTTGAACAAATAGATCCCGCGTCTCTTCCTCCTTCCTTCCTCCTCCCCCTCCCTTTTCCTCTCATCATCAGCATTGTCACCCTCGTTTCGGCACACCCCTCACACGTTTCGTGGCCCCACAGGGAGCTCCACCTGAGACCCCAATGGCGCAGCCCGCATGTGGGCGACACCCCCTTTCCGGCACACCCGTCACACGTTTCGTGGGTCGGCAGAGAGCTCCAGCTAAGGCCCCAGTGGCGCAGCACGCATGTGGGCGACAGCCCCGTTTCGACACACTCCTCACACATTTCTTGGCCGCACGGGGAGCTCCACCCAAGGGCCCCAGTGCCACCGCCCGCATGCGTCCCCCACACCTATTTCGGCAAACCCCTCACACATTTCGTGGTCCCAGAGGGAGATCCACCAAAGGCCCCAGTGAGTGCAACCGGCCGCATGCGTCCCCCACACTCATTTCGGCACACACACCCCACACGTTTCGGGGCCCCATAGGGAGCTCCACCGAAGGCTCCAGTGCCCCCGCCTGCATACCCCTCCCCCCCCCGCATTTCGGCACACCCCTCACACGCTTCGTGGCCCCATAGGAACCTCCACCGAAGACGGTATTTACAACTGCGGTTCTCACACCTGCACATGGCTGGGTCCTTCGCCAAGCTAATTTCGGCATCGCTACTGCATCCTGAGTGTGCTCTGGGCCAACTCCTCGTCCAACTCGTCCTCTCCGTCCTCGTCAAAACTCACCCGCGAAACTCCTCATCCGCCATCTCAACCCTCATCAACCTCCTCAGCCCCCTTAACCCTCTTACTCCCCGCTATCTCCTTATGCACCAGGATCGCACACCATCAGTGCGCCAAGCCAGCCGCAAGCAGGTCCCCAGTTCGCGCGGCCGCGAATGTCCTGCTGGAGCTCAGCGTAAGAGTACTCCAGGCTGATCTGGCAGCGCCCTCCTCCTCCCCCTCCTACTCACCGTCAGTACTCTTCCGCCCTCCTGGCACTGTCCATGCTCAACATAAGCCTCGTCCTCCTCCTCATCCTCCTCCTCCTCGTTCGTCGTCTGCCCATCCACCATGTCCCTCATCATCATCCAACTGTCATAATCGTCGTCATCACCATCAGCATCCTCATCAGCAGCATGGACGTCATCGATGCCACCAGCATGGCAATCGCAAGCATCAAGCAGCATCATCATCATCATCATCATCATCATCATCATCATCATCATCATCATCATCATCATCATCATCATCATCATCATCATCATCATCATCATCCTATTCACCAACATCCCTCGTCCTCACCCGTATCCGGATGCTCAACCGTCTTCGTTCCCTGTTGTACTTCAGCATGGCATCGAGGCACCGTCATCCGTATGTATTCGTCCCCTCCTTCCTCGTCCACCTCCTGGCCCTCCTCTGGATACGTACAGGGATTACTGCAGGCTGATGTGGCAGCACATTCCACTCCCGCATGCTCTTCCACCTCCTCATTTGCATCATCAACATCCTCCTCATCATCATCAGCATCAGCATCAGCATCAGAATCGTCGTCCACATCGGTGTCACAATCACCACCGCTTCCTCGTTCACACCGTATTCGTCCTCCTCCTCCTCCTACTCCTCATCCTCGTCAACATCACCAACGTCATCGTCTTCACCCTCATCCGTTTCGTTTTCATCATCTCCATAGAACCATCACCCTTTTTCCTCCTGCAACTGTTCCACCTCCTCCAACCCAGCAGTCCCCCCGTCTTCTCCCCTTCATCAACCTCCTCCTCATCATCATCATCCTCATCCTCAGCCTCATCATAACCATCAAAATCACCACCCTCATACGAATACTAATACTAATACTAATAATAATGCGCATACTCATACTAATACATACTAATACTAGTACTAATACGAATACTAATACTAATAATAATACTAATACTAATACTAATACTAATGCTAATACTAATAATAATACGAATACTGAATACTGAATACTAATACTAATACTAATACTAATATTAATACTAATACTAATACTAATACTAATACTAATACAAATACTAATACTAATACTAATACGAATACTAATACTAATACTAATACTAATACTAATACTAATACTAATACTAATACTAATACTAATACTAATACTAATACTACTACTACTACTAATACTACTACTACTACTAATACTAATACGAATACTAATACTAATACTAATACTAATACTAATACTAATACTAATACTAATACTAATACTAATACTAATACTAATACTAATACTAATACTAATACTAATACTAATACTAATACTAATACTAATACTAATACTAATACTAATACTAATACTAATACTAATACTAATACTAATACGAATACTAATACGAAAACGAAAACGAATACGAATACTAATACTAATACGAATACGAATACTAATACTAATACGAATACGAATACGAATACGAATACGAATACGAATACGAATACGAATACGAATACGAATACTAATACTAATACTAATACTAATACGAATACTAATACTAAGACTAAGACTAAGACTAATACTAATACTAATACTAATACTAATACTAATACTAATACTAATACTAATACTCATACTCATACTCATACGAATACTAATACTAATACTAATACTAATACTAATACCAGTACTAATACTAATACGAATACGAATACGAATACTAATACTAATACTAATACTAATAAGATTACGACTACGACTACTAATTCTAATACTAATACGAATACTGCTAATAATTATAATACTAATACTACCACTCATACTTATACTAATACTACTACGAATACTGAATACTAATACTAATACCACTCAAAATACTAATATGAATACCTATATTAATACTAATACTGATACAGATACTAATACTAATACTAATACTGATAATAATACGAATACGAATACTAATACTAATACTGATACGAATACTAATACTGATACGAATAGTACTAATAATACTAATACTAATACGAATACTAATACTAATACTAATACTAATACTAATACTAATACTAATACGAATACCAATACTGATACTAATACTAATACTAACACTAATACTAAGACTAATACTGATACCAATACCAATACCAATACCAATAACAATACCAATACTAATACTAATATTAATACTAATACTAATACTAACACTAACACTACTACTACTACTACTACTACTTCTACCACTACTACTACTACTACTACTACTACTACTACTACTACTACTACTAATAATACTAATACTAATACTAATACTAATACAAATACTAATACTAATACTAATACTAATACTAATACTAATACTAATACTAATACTAATACTAATACTAATACTAATACTAATACTAATACTAATACTAATACTAATACTAATACTAATACTAATACTAATACTAATACTAAATACTAATACTAATACTAATACTAATACTAATACTACTAATACTGAAACGAATACTAATACTAATACGAATACTAATACGAGTACCAATACCAATACCAATACAAATTCTAATACGAATACTAGTACTAATAATAACTACGAATACTAATACTCATACTAATACTAATACTAATACTAATACTAATACTAATACTAATACTAATACTAATACTAATACTAATACTAATACTAATACTAATACTAATACTAATACTAATACTAATACTAATACTAATACTAATACTAATACTAATACTAATACTAATACTAATGCTAATACTAATACTAATACTAATACTAATACTAATACTAATACTAATACTAATACGTACTAATACTAATACTAATACTAATACTAATACTAATACTAATACTAATACTAATACTAATACTAATACTAATACTAATACTAATACTAATACTAATACTAATACTAATACTAATACTAATACTAATACTAATACTAATACTAATACTAATACTAATACTAATACTAATACTAATACTAATACTAATACTAATACTAATACTAATACTAATACTAATACTAATACTAATACTAATACTAATACTAATACTAATACTAATACTAATACTAATACTAATACTAATACTAATACTAATACTAATACTAATACTGATACTAATACTAATACTAATACTAATACTAATTCTAATACTAATGATAGCAATAATGAATGATAATCAGCAGCATCATCATCATCAGCAGCAGCAGCAGCAGCGCCAGCATCAGCATCAGCATCATCATCATCAGCAGCAGCATCATCGTCAGCATCAGCATCATCATCATCACCATCATCATCAGCATCATCATTATCAGCAGCATCATCCTCATCCTCATCGTCATCATCAAAATCAGTATCAGCATCATCATTATCAGCATCATCATCGGCATCATCATCATAATCAGCATCAGCATCAGCATCGGCATCTTCAGCATCTTCATCGAAATCATCATCATCATCATCATCATCATCATCATGGACAGCACTATCATCATCATCATCATCATCATCCTCATCATCATCATCATCATCAGCAGCAGCATCATCATCATCATCATTATCATAACCATCATCATCATCAGTTTCATCATCGTCATCGTCGTCATCATCACTGTCAGCATCATCATCATCATCATCATCAACATCAGCATCAGCATCATCATCAGCACCATCATCATAAGCATCAGCATCAGCATCATGATCAACATCAGCATCAGCATCAGCATCTGAATCAGCATCAGCATCAGCCTCGTCATCATCATCATCATCAGCATCATCACCATCCTCATCATCATCACCATCATCAGCACTATCAGCAACATCATCATCAGCATCATCAGCATCATCACCATCACCACCAACAACAGCATCATCGCCATCATCGTTATCATCATCATCCGCGTCATCATCCTCATCATCATCATCGTCATCATCGCCATCGTCAGCATCGTTATCATTAGCATTATCTTAACCAACATCACCACATAATCACATCATCACCATCATCGGTATCATCATCAGCAGCATCCGTATCATCATCATCATCATCAGCAGCAGCAGCAGCAGCATCACCATCATCATCACATTATCATACTCATCCTCATCCTCCTTCTCCTCGTAATCATCATCCTCATCATCATCCCATCGAACCCCTCATCGCATCATGCTCATCATGTTCCTCCTCATCCTCTTCATTCTCATCCTCCTCCGCCTGCCCTTCTTCGCCTCACACTCGCCTTAGAGTCGGTATGATCTCCCTCGTCGCATAATCATTTTGTTCCTCTTCAACTCCCGCTCACCAGTCACTCCCCATCCCCTAGAGAAAACGGGTCGTCACCCTCGCCCACTGGGAGTCACTTGCGGCTGTCGGGGCCTTGCCATAAATATCCGTGACTGTGCCTTGTGCGCGTTGAGGCGTGGAAGGCCGCGGGCCATGTGGCAGGGTTTCTGCATTCTAAAAAGCCCCCCCCCTAGCAGCGTCTCTCCGCTTGCACCGCCCTCCCTCTTGAGGTCACGGCCCAACAACAAGAACAGGTTGTTTTGTGGATTTGTGGGAAACAGTTCGCTAACGTAAATATAGATATGTATGTAACCACGAAGAAACATGCAACTATATATATATATATATATATATATACAGAAATGCAAATGCATACATATGTGTATGCATGCATACATACATACGTACACACAAACAAACAAGCAAGCAAGCAAACAAACAATCATACATACGTATATACATACATACATATGCATACATGCATGCTTGCATTCATGCATACATACATACACGCATGCACGCCCCCCATGCACCTACGGTGACTAGAAACTGTACTAAAGAACTGGGCTGTGTCTTCGGTCTGGCGGCCATGTGGCCGCCGTCGCCGCCCCGTCGCCGCTTCGTCGCCGCCCGCCGCCGCTGGAAGCTGCACCACATAGATTGCACGAAAAAAGTGTCGCGCATGCGGCGCGCTTCTTGATCGGCCACAACACAAATTGCACCACAGAAATTGCACGCCATAAATTGCACGACCACGTTGGCTGCATCAAGCACATTGAACTGCATATATTTATTACTACACAACCGCATGAACGACCCGACAGATATTGCTCATCATTTTTTGACACTAAAGATTCATTCTCCTATCTAAGGAAGAGAATAGACTCTACCCCCCCCCCCCCCGGACTTATCAGCTCCCCCCTGGGATAGTATGATTTCGTATATATATAAATATATGTATATATATATACATATATATATACATATATATATATATACATATAAATAAATAATTATATATAGATATATGTGTTCTGCACACTTGTCCATCCTGAATATGACATCATACCATCCTAGCTAGGCCGGGTTCCCCCCCTGAGGTTCCCTTGTAAAAAACACTGTGCGGTGACATTCTTCGTTCTAACATAACACGTTTTCGCGAATCCCTTGGAAAAATATTAAACGAAATGCACACGCGCGCGTCGTCGCGCGCGCATGCCGAAATCCTTCAAAAACCTTCGGTGCGGGAAGGATTTCGCAATCGAGTTCCCAAAAAACATACAAAAACACAGGGTTTCGCAACACAGAGTTGCTAAAAAAAACTGCCGCTAAAGCTCTTGCGAAATCTTTTTGCTTTTTTCTTGCGAAAAAATTTTTTTTTTTTTTAAAAAAAAAAAAAAAAAAAAAAAAAAAAAAAAAAAAAAAGTTTTCAAGACTTTCACAAAATGCTACCAAACGGGCTTCGCGCGGGCTCATGTCGAAATCTGTCGAACGCCCTTGCGCGTGTGCCGTCGCGAGAATCCCCTGCAAAAAGTACGACGAAGTGCAGACGCGCGCGTCGTCGCGCGCGTATGCCGAAAACCTTCAAAACCCAGCGGTTTCGGAAGAATTTCAGAATCGCGTTCCCAAAAAAACCTACAAAAACACAACGTTTCGCAACACGGATTTTCAACAAAAGCGTGCGCGCGCGCTCTTGCGTCGTCGTCGTCGTCGTCGCCGTCCTCCCTCCTCCCGCGTCGTTGTCGACGTCGTCGTCGCCTACGTCGTCCTCTGTCTTTCCTCGTGTTCGTCGTCGTCGTCCTCTTTGGCGTCGTGGTCGTTTCCGTCGTCGTTGTCGCCGTGGTCGTCCTTCCTCCTCCTCCCTCGTCGTCGTCGTCGTCCGTCGTCGGCGTCTCGTCGTCGTCCCTCCTATTTCGTCGCCGTCGTCGTCGTCGTCGTTGTCGTCGTCGTCGTCTTCCCTCCACCCTCGTCGTTGCCGTCGTCGGCGTCGCCGTCCTTCCTCCTTCTTCGTCGTTCGCGTCGTCGCCGTCCTCCCTCCTCCCTCGTCGTTGTCGTCGTTGTCGCCGTCGTCGTCCTCCCTCCTTCCTCGTTGTCTTCGTTGGCGACGTCGTCGTCGTCTTCGTCGTCGTCGTCGGCGTCGGCGTCGTTGTCGTCTTCGTCGTCGTCGACGTCGGCGTCGTCGTCGTCGCCGCCGTCGTCGTCGTCGTCGTCGGCGTCGTTGACGTCGTCGTCGTCGCCGGTGTCGTCGTTATCGTCGTCGTCGGCGTCGTCATCGTGGTCGTCGTTGTCGTCGTCGTCGTCGGCGTCGGTGTCGTCGTCGTCGTCGTCGGTGTCGTCGTCGTCGTCGTTGTCGGCGTCGTCGAAGTCGTTGGAAACGTCGACGGTGTCGTCGTAGTCGTTGTCGGCGGCGTCGTCATCGTCGTTGTCGCTGTCGTCGTCGGCGTCGCTGTTGTTGCCAAGTGCCATGTGGTACCCACCGTCACGGTCTGAAGAGATTTTGCAGACCAAGTTGCGGGTGGGTGGGTGGGATGTTTGCGCGAGCGGTGGAGTGGACAACTCACTGCGAACAGAAATTAATTACACCCCAAAGATTACACCACAGTGGTTGCACCATAAACTTCCCCACGTAGAATGCACCACATTGATGGAATCATCCGGCTTCGCGAATGCGGCGAATTACTTAATCGCTCACAACATAGAGCGCACCAGATCCATTGCACAGCAGAAACTGCGCTACATCTATAGCACAGTATGAACTAAACCACCTTGTTTCTACAACATATATTGCGCTACGCAAATGTCACAACATAGACAAGAACACATACACTGCACAACATGTACTGCACAACACAATTCGCTAGAACCACACTGGTTTCAGTCCACACGGGTTAGCATGAGAAACAAAACAATAAGATGCACATGCATGAATACATACATATATATATATATATATATCAAACACAAAAAAAACATACCCGCCCCCAGAATCAACGAACCTGCTGAAAACAACTCAACGACCACATCAAAAAAAAAACCCAACAAACACACACGCACACGCGCGCACACACACACACACATCTCCACACACATCTCCACACACACACACGCAAACACACCAACATACTCTCGCGCACACACACACACACACACACACACACGCGCGCGCGCGCGCACGCACCAAGCGCATACGCACGCGCACACGCGCGCATTTTAAGCCGGCGGCGCACAGGGACCTCAGCCACGGTCGGCAGGTGAAGGTGAAAATTGCGAGCGAACTTATTCGAACGCGCCATGATGACAGAATCCAGTCACGGCCATACAAATTGGTGGTGAAAAACGGGACACGCTGCAAAGCCAGACTGCAGCGGCCGACAAAAAAACGAGAATCGCAAGCTCGACGCGGGAAACTTGAACGCAGGCAACAGTCTGGTGCTACCTAAAGCCTCAGAGAGGCAACGAAGGAGAACTGCAAGGCTGTAAGGCTGCCAGGCCAACCAACTTGGTGGCGGTGTATACACGCCGGGAAACTGCGCGCCAGAGCCACCGCACCGACCTTGCAGCGAGCAAGTAGCATATTGAACGACGATTCAGCAGGGTGCTGCAGGTCGGCGTGACGAAGATGATCGCGCAACCGAGGCTGGTTTAGCCTAGGACAACGAAAACAAGGCTGAACGCGGGCGATCGCGAGCAGCTGCGAAACGCGGCGGCGCGCACGGGTGGTGGACAGGCGCGAGCATGGACAACGTGCAGTGCAAACACCAACTAAAAAACAGCGACCCCAGCCCAACCAGAACCGCGAAGGGTTACTGGCGAGGCAGGCGAAACCGAAACCAGGAAAGATGGGGCAACCATCTCGGCACATAACTAACTGTACGCATCACCGCAAAGGTCGCACCACTCCGACCAAATGGCGACAGAGTAAAAGAGAAGACGATCTAAGCGAACCCGCCAACGGGAAACGCCAATGCTCAAATAGAATAAGACAGACCCCCGCGGTGGGGTGGGTACGACCCGGAAGGAGGAGAAGGGTGAGGGGGGGAAACGCAGCAAAAGCAAAAGCAAAAGCAAAAAAAGAGCCTGGAACAACGACGACGAATAACCCCACGACACGGCCGACCCGCGACAGACCGACGATGGCAAGGCGAGCGACCCCCGCGACCCAAAATGGGTAGGACCGACCAACCATCGCGGAGGAACGCTGCCGGCAAAGCAAGCTGACAGACAGCTGCAAGGCCAGCAGGAACAGCGAACTGCAGCCCCAGGTGCGGACACACACACACACACACACGGGTGCGACATCAGGATGCCAAAATTTAAAAACCCCCGGCCATACTGGCTGGCCCGCACCCAATGTCATAACGCAAAGAGCAAGGCGGTAAGACCGCCGCCGCTCAAGCTGACAGAGGGAAAAAGGCGTCGACCACGAACGGTGCCACGTGGGGATTGCCACGCGCACCCAAGGGGGGCGCAAGACAACCAGTACCTCGGTCAACACATGAAAATGTATAGCAACACCCGACCGAGTACCACGAGAGTCCCCGGAGGTACAATCCAGCCAGGCGGCCAAAAAGTCTGCCCGCTCAACGCGGCAAACGAAAGAAATCAGCCCACAAAAGGGTAGCATGGCGCAGCAAGAGGCTGAAGCGAGCAACCCCAGGGCGAAACCTTCGGAGCACGCAAAAAAAATCGAGCCGCAGCCAAGCCGGCCCACAACCCATGCCGGGGCGCAAACAGCAAGGCGGTAAGGCCGAAGCCAGGTCCAAAGGACAGACGGAATAATGGCGTTACAGCACACGACCTGGCTGCAAGGAGCCAGCAGCTAGGACAAAGACGTGGATGGTGTAGGCAAGGCAAGACGCAGCCGAGAACCAAGAAGACTTCCCTCGGGCACAGGGCAGCAAGGCGGCCGAAAGGTCCACACCGCCTGACGCGACGAGGCGAGGCACAAATACCGCACGGCCCCGCAACAGCGCCGTGGGACAGGCCACGGGGCAACTGTGGGGCGCGAAGAAAAAGCCCACCACACCGGCGGTCACCGCGCATAGTGGGGGTAAGGGCAAAGAGCGGCGAATGGCGATGTCGCCACGTCGGAGAAAAATGAGAAATAAACACAACAACAACAAAAAATCCGGCAAGGCAACGCAGTGGCGCGCAGGGAAAAGAGCAGAAGGGAGGAAACGAGGCAGGGCGGAGCGAGGGGACCACCCCGGCCAGCTGCACCGCCCCAAACATGTGTACGGATAGGCCTCAAATCACTCCTTTTGTAGAGTATGGGCGGGGGCAAGGCACGGCGTCAGACCAGCCCACGCCGCCGTTCGCAGCACGATGTCGCCTTCGAACGTCCTGTCGGCCTCGCTCCCCCCCCCCTGGGAGACATTGACCGGCCGAAATATGGGTGGGGGACATGGGCGAAAGTGAAATGGGCCACGGCAGACATGGCATTCGCCCTCCTTCGTGTTGCACATGACGCACAACGGCGTGCGTTGCCCAGGGACCCATACTTCACTGGGCATCCCCCTCATGACCTGACAGCCTTTGCATCCTGCCGTCGTGGCCAGGCCACAGTCCACACATCACACACACACACACACACACACACGCGCGCGAGCACAGACACCCCCACACCCACACACGCACACACACACACACACACACACGCACGCACGCACGCACACACACACACACACATACACACACACACACACACACACACACACACACACACACACACACACACACACACACACACACACACACGCACACGCGCCGCGCGCGGGAACAACAAAAATCATGGCGCCACGCACCCGAGGCCACCATCCCCCGATAGAAACGATAGATACGCGCCTCGAGCTTCCAAGGAGGCCCATGCAGGTAATCAAGGATACCAAGATGGCCCAAGATGCCCCGACGACGGCCCCAGATGGCCCCAATGCGGAAGAGTACGGCTTCAAGCCAGCCCAAGATGCCTCGAAGAGGGCCCACAAGGGCCACAAGAGGACCTCCAACAGGGTCCGATTTCTTTTGGGTTATTGTGGTTTTCGCATACTCGCATTCTTCGGGATTCCGTCAGCTCCAGACGGCCCAAGAAGCCTCCACGATGGACACAAGACGGCGGCCCAACAGGCCTCCAAGAGGGTCCCCGGATGTCTCCAAAGCACCCCGCGATGGCCCAACAGGCATCCAAGGTGGCCCCAAGACGGCCCAAGCGGGCCTCCCGTGGGACAAAAGACGGCCTCACAAGGCCCTTCAATGGCCCAGGACGGCGCCAAGACGACCCCGCGACTGCTCGCAGGCACAGACACTAGGGCCAAGAGGGCCCCAAGACGGCCCAAGAGAGCCCCAACACGGCCCACGAGGGCCCAAGGGACCCACAAGACTGCCTCACAGGAGGCCCAAACAGCCCCAAGACGGCACAAACGAGTTCCATGGGAAGTTCCATGGGAACTCCTCAAACTGTGAAGACGAAAGGTGTCGCAAGCGACGGCCCTCCTGTCTTCCTCCTCCTCCTCCTCCTCCTCCTCCTCCTCGTCCTCCTCGTCCTCCTCATCAGCAGCAGCATCCCTATCATCCTCATAGTCCTCATCGTCCACACCACGGTCCCCCAAAGCCTGGAAACACGAGGTGACACACGCGGCGGCCTCCGCCCCCCCTCGAACAGTCGCCGCCGGACATGTTGGGCTAGCACGGTGGTGTGACTTGCCGCTGGATTGCGCCCTCGCTCCTCGCTCCTCCTCCTCCTCCTCCTCCATTCCTATTCCTTGTAGATAACTCTTCCCTGTCGCACCCGGAGGCTGGTCGAAAGGGCGGGCCAGGCGTTTCGCCCAGGCTGGGCCTTCCCCACCACTTATGACCCTGATGCTGAAAATTGGCAGATGGAGGGCGGGTCGTTTTCAAAATGTGGCTCTCGCCTCAGCGCCGCGCACATTCGTTCTAAAAATTCGCAAGAGCTTCAAGGATTGAGGGCGGGTCGTTTTCAAAATGTGGCTCTCGCCATGGCGCCGCGCACATTCGTTACAAAAAAAACTACCACCAGGGTTTCACGGATTGGGTACGTTCGCTTTCAAAATGTGGATCTCGCCTTGGTGCCGTGCACATTCGTTCCAAAAAAAATGCCACCAGAGTTTCACGCATTGTGGAGGTTCGTTTTCAAAATGTGGATCTCGCCTTGGTGCCAGGCACATTCGATTTTTTAAAAAAAGCCAGGGCTTCACGGATGGAGGGCGGTTCGATTTCGAAATGTGGATATCGCATTAGCGCCACCCACGTTCGTTCAAAAGAATTGCAAGGGTTTCACGGATTGAGGACGCTTCGTTTCAAGATGTGGTTTCCGCCTTAGCGCCGCGCACAGTCGTTCTACAAATCGCAAGGGATTCACTGATTGCTGGCGGGTCGTTTCCAAAATGTGGCTCTCGTCTGAGCGCCGCGCACATTCATTCTAAACATGTGCAAGAGGTTCACTGGTTCTCATGGTCGACGTAACAGAAATGGGGTTCTGGATGGATTGAGGATTGTTAGGGCACGAAAGTCACGTTGACTCGTGGCGTTGACAACCAAAGACTGTGTTCTGGAAGGATTCAGGATCGACAAGAGGTTAAAGGTCAGGTTAACTCGCGGCATTGAAGTCCTGTGCCTTGGCACGCTTCAAGATGTTCACACGGTTGTCCACCAATGGGGCAATTCCCTGTGGAAATGACCCCTTGCTGGGGCCTATGAAGAGGGATCTTGGAGGGAGGGTGTATTTCAACATCGTTGATGAGTCTAGGGTTTGCACTGGTCCTCCTCCTCCTCCTGCTCCTCCCAATCCTCTTCCCCACTCCCTGTATAATCTGGATCACTGCCGTCATCATCACCGACATCGTCACCATCCTCGTTGTCGTCGTCGCCATCATCATCACCACCACCACCATCATCATCATCGTCATCATCATCGTCGCCATCACCAATTTTTATCAGAAGCATCAGCATCATCGTCGTCGTCAGCATCCGCACCACCAACATCACCATCACCATCATCATAAATCTACATGATGATCCCCCCCAATAGAAATCAGACTCATCATCATCGTCATCGTGGCCCAAATCTTAATAACATTCGCAATTATCATCGTCATCGTTATCATTATCGTCACCACTACCATTACCAACCAGCGTCGTCAGCGTCGTCATCATCAGATTCATCATCAATATCGTCGTCATCATCCTCACCACCACCACCATCATCACCATCATCATTAGCATCCACTTCATCATCAGCAGCATCGAATCATCGCCATCGTCATCGTCATCGTCATCGCGGCGTCGGGGATTATGGGATTGACCAAAGCTCTGACATATGACATAACAGCCAAAAACAGGAACTATCTAGCTCCGAACCTCTCACAAAGTCCTGCTGGCATCGGGCATCTTAGATAATCCAATACCGGTTGCCCCGTTCTTCTCGACGACGCCTACGGAGAACCACCGCCGCCCCTTGCGTTTTTGAAGAGCCTATGCGATCGAACGTTGCGGCCAGAGCTAGGCCAAGCTATCGGACTACGTGTTCCCCCAGTCGTCGTGGAAATCATTCGGAGAACACGTGTGGGATGAAGAAGACAAAGAGGAAAGGGAGGAAAAATAACGAGGAGGAGAAGTAGGCATCTTGGGGAGCTCTTTGGCCGTCTGAGGGTGTGCCTGGTCCGTCTGACGCCGTCAGAAGCCGTCTTGGGACCTCTCTGGGCCGACTTGGGGCCTTCAGGGCCGTCTTGGAGGCCATCGTGGGCGTCTGGAAAGTTTCCTGAGCCGTCTTGGGGCCCTCTTGGGGCCGCCTTGGGGTTCCCTTGGGCCGTAAGGAAGCCATCTCGGAGGCATAGTGGGCGCTCTTGGGGCCATCGTGGTGGCCTCTGGGGCCGTCTTGGGCCGTGGAACAATCAAAAATCTTACAAAAACAGTCGGAAATCATTGCTGCTGGCCTCTTCGGCCTTCGTGGAGGTCCTCTTGGAGGCCTCTTGGGCCGTCTTGGAGACCTCTTGGGCCGTCTAGGGCAATCTTGAAACCATCTTGGGCCATCGTGGGAGCATCTCGGCCCGTCTTGGAGACGTCTTGGGACCGTCATGGAGGACATCTTGGGCCATCTTGGCCGTCTTGGAAGCATCTTAGTGGCCATCTTGGGCCATTTAGGCCGTCTTGGGACAATATGTTGTGCACGTTGAGATCTTTACGCGGCTTCAGGTGGCCGGCGGGTGGGCCGCAGGCCCATAGAAACCAACCAAAAATCTAGCACACTGTGCACCCCTGTGGCAAGCAACCAGGGGGCGCCGGATCCGGCTGAAATTCAGCGTAGGAGAACTCTGGACTGGTCCGGATGCGCCCTTCTCCTTCTCGGACGGAGGTTGGTGCTGGGAGGGACGGTGGTATGTTGTGGCTCGCGTGGGTAACTTCAAGATTGATACTCCTCCTTCTCCTCCTCCTCCTCCTCCTCCTCCTCCCATCATCATCATCATCATCATCATCATCATCATCATCATCATCATCATCATCATAATCATAATCATAATCATAATCATCACCACCACCACCACCACCATCATCATCATCATCATCATCATCATCATCATCATCATCGTCATCGTCATCATCATCATCAGAATCATCAGCATCATCATTCTAGTGCTCCTGCCAGGACCACCCCGAGACTCCCTGTGGAGAAAGCCAAAAAATCGCAAGGTCTCAGCTACACAAATCAGCACATATGGCAGTTCAATTCGATCCTTGCGATAATACCCCAGCACCAAAAAACGTAAACAACAACACTTCAAAGTGGTGCAGATGCGTAGAGTGTATAGCGTCTCCAGAACCTGGAAAGCCTCCCAGCTCGCGCATCGAAACACGCTTTCAAGTTTTCGGCAAGCTCCACAGGTGTGAAATTTGATATTTGATCTTAAGTGCCTGGGACCTTTCATGCTTCACAGCCAAAAAATGCAGCTGCGATGCTTTGGAAAAAAAAGGAGGTGCTCGGACACTCTGACTTCAGATTGACATCGGATCAGTTTGGGAAATGGTGTCAGACTGGCCAAAAGCCTAGGCATCCCTGCAGAATTGCACAATGCATCAAAAGTTACCCGCCCCTGTCCAACCCATAGCGAAGCTCCCCAACGATGCGCCTCACCTACACTCACCACAGACAAAATGCAACGACTGAACCACGAAGCGATACCTAGCACACAAAAGCTGTCACTGAAGGACACGATCACTCGTCGAGGCAACCACGCATGCAGACAAGACCGGAATACCAGCCATGGCAAGCTGCGCGCCGAGAGTCCCAATACTATGGCGCGAGAACGGGCAGTAGGCGCCTGGTTCAAGGACGAGTCCGTGGGCCGCAGGGCCGCCGCAGTCATCGCGCGGCTCGGGGGGCAGCAAGAAACTGGCGAGACAGGAGGAGGGGTGACTGTGACGTGACAGCAGCGACGGCACTGATCGAAGAAGCTTGGCCACAGGGGCGCGCCTGGCCAGGTGCGCCGAACCTTTCCCACTGGCTGCGAAGAGCCTCAGCGACCCCCGCAGGCATGCGGGAGACCGCACTAAGGCACGGTGGCGGGATAGGCGACCAGCCTCCGGATCCGCCGCCCCCTGTTGACTTGCCAGGGAGGCGCATCGCATGGCGCGCCGAACTTTTCACTGTTTCAATTTTCAGAGATCCCAGAGGTGTCACGGCCAATCCCGCCAGCCATGTGGGAAGCCGGGTCGGGTCCGCTCCAGATGGCTCCAAGATGGCCTGCGACAGCCGCAAAAGACGGCCAAGATGGTCCCCAAAATGGAGGCCAAGGATGCACGCAAGGCGGTGTCATTAGAATGGCCTCAAGATGGCCCGACACGGTCCTGGAGGCCCCTCAGAGGCCTCCAACGCGGCCAAAGAGTGCTCCAAGAGGCCCCCCTGGAAAGCCCGAGGGCACCAAAAACCGCCGACCCCTTGTGGGTCTCCAGGCGTGCAAGACGGCCCCCCCCCCCCTGAGCGAGCGACGACCCCCAGGGATACCCCATCGGAACTTCGACCCCCACCCCCCACCCCCTTGGCCCTGGACGACCCCCAGACGAGCTCCCCCGAGGTCTGCTCCGGCTTGCTCGGGTTCCGGAGCCGAAGGTGGCGTCTGCGGAGCGCCACGAGCCACCAAGGCCACAGAAGGCGTTCAGAGGGCCCCAGGGCGCTCCGAGGAGAGCCCACGACAACCCCAAAGGCATCCCAAAAAGCCCGCGTGACGCCACGGAAGACCCGAACCCCCAGGAAGCAAAAGTCGCCCCATTCTATGCGAAAAGCGCACATGGTTCGCACAGTCGCTGCCTTGTTGTCCAGAACGTCCTGGACGGCCCAAGAGACCTTCCAGAGTGTCCCAGGACGGCTTCAGACGCTTCAACGAGAGCCACAGGACACCCCAACAGAGCTTCAAAACAGCACAAGAGAAGCCCATCACGGCCCACGACGTGCTCCGACCAGCCCCGCAATGCTCCCAGGAGAGCCCCAAACGAACCAGCGGAGGCTCCCAAACGAGCCCACGAGGGCCTCAAAAGAACGCCAAGACGGCGCAAGCCTCCCAAGAAGGCCCAAGAAAGCCCCAAGACGCCCAACAGCACCCCCACCAAGGCCCAGAGAGGCCATGATCAACGATATCCGAAGGGGTTTGTGCACCACGTCAGAAACCCCTGCCACCCCGACGGCCCCAAAACGCTAAGCAAACGATCTCGCGCCGTCAAAAAAATAAACGCGCGTTCCGCCCCCCGTTGGTTTCCAGACGACCCACGAGGCTTCGAAAACGCCACAAGAGGACTCCAAGATGTCATCAAAGAGGACCCCCCCGCAGCGAATGTGATTGATGATCCTGACGCAGGATGTTCCTGACGTTCTGACGGCGTTCTCGTGTTGTCGCCCCCTGGGCGCTCCACAAGGTCCCCAGATGCACCCACATCGCCCGAACATGAGCCCCAGGGTATTGCACAGAGGCTCCACGACAATCGCAGGGAACTCCAAAAAGACCCCAGCGGACGCGTCGAGCACCTCCCTTTCGAAGTGACGCCCGCGGCCCCCGCCATGCCCCGAAGAAGCAAACCAGTCGCCCCCAATGCGCCGCAAAAGGCCACCAAGAAACCCCAAGAGGCATCAACCAGCGCACGGGATCTCGCGGCGGCAGATGGGCTCTGCCACCGCGCGGAAACCAAGCAGCGGCAATCGCCTCGTCCGCGCCGGCAGACGGCTTCCCCGATGCCCCCCCGCCCGGGCGCGTCACCCGCACAACTCGAATGCAAGGATTTCCCATTCGATGCAGCCGGCAATGTTCGCCCGCGCGGCCCGCGAGCGCTGGGCCAAGGCCCCGCGGCTCTAGCCCCCCGCCCCCGAGATTTGAAGCGCTCGCTCGCTAGGCAATTACCCGCCCAACCTCTGGACGGACACATGAAATTCTGAACCCTCGAAGAGCAGAGCCCCCCACGCTACCAGATGCACCCCGGCCCAGAGCTCCACCCCATAAACAAACCCGCCCAATCGCTGACCCATAGTCCCTCCTTCGCCCA
Source organism: Prorocentrum cordatum (assembly GCA_963575745.1). Lineage (NCBI taxonomy): Eukaryota > Dinophyceae > Prorocentrales > Prorocentraceae > Prorocentrum > Prorocentrum cordatum. Next base: position 1,038,368 of record CAUYUJ010015216.1, read on the forward strand.
GACCCCAATAATATGCATTGCCTGGGTGGCCACAGAATCGACCCTCACGCCATGCGTCCTTCAAACGCAGTTCTACGAGGCGGCGGGCGGCGCGGCGCGCGCATCGGCGCGCGGCGCGGCCGGCGGGAAGGGCTCCAACGCGGCGGACGGCACGCAGGAGTGGAACGGCGCGGTGCGCGCGGGCGTCTGCGTTCAGACCGGCGGGCGGGATGTCGCGCAGACGTCTTCGAGCGAAGGCACGCTGGCCGTTCGGAGAGCCACTGTGGACGATGCGGATTCGAGCGAATCTGCGGACGCGTCTGCGATTAGTCGACCGGCAGCGACGGTCGCCACGCGCGGCTGCGCGTCAGGGAGCGGGGGCGATTCGGAGGAGGATGCGCCGACGCTTCCAAGGGCAACGGTGGAAGAGCACCACGCGGGGGCTGCCCTGGAGTGATCGGAGCTGTCGCGCCGCAGGCAGCGGTTTCCGGCCGCGCTCGTCGGAGCGCGGCTGCGGCTGCGGCGCCGCCGAGCGATTCTAAGGGCGAGGAGGCGCCGGCGAAACTTGGGAGTGACCGTGGACGCCGGGAGCGCCGGCGATCGCGCGGGCGACGTCGGCGGGCCGGCGGCGCGCCCGCGCGAGGTCAGGCGAGCGCGCTGGAAGCGCGGGGTCGCGGACTGGGCGCTCGCGCCCGAGGAAAAGCCCAGGCGGTTCCAGCCAGACGACGTCGATGAGGACAGCTGCAAAGGGTTGACGTGGGGAAGGGGGGCGGGGGAGGCAACGGCGTCGGCCTCGGGCGCAGACAGGGGGCGATGTTTGCGGGATGCGCGCCCCACGGGCGCGTCCAGGGCGCACTCGCGTTGGACATGTCCGTGCAGTCTGCCCTCAGGCGGAATAGGCCATCGAAACAATGGCACGAGCGCCACACTATGTGACTGTGGCTGCTTTGATGACGCCCGAAGTGGAGTCGTCTGTGAGGCAGACGAGCACGGGCAGCTCGCGCTGTCCAAATGTGAGCACGAGCCATGTCTGAAGCAAGTTCACGATCATTTCAAGGAGCGGACTGTGCAGGATTGCTGCGGGAAGGGCGAAGTTCGGCTCGGGTCCGAGAGGGAGTCGTACAATGGGCGGGAAGGGGGCAGGGCGCTCATGCGGCATAACCGGTCAGTCTCCAACAAGTACTGGGCTCAGACCAAAGAGGTGGACTGCAGCGACAGGGACTGCATGGAGGCGCTGCGCTTGACCAGCGACGAAATTCGCAGATAGCCCATGAAGCAGAAGTAGCTGGCGCAGTTCGCAGGGCCACACCGCCACCCGACCATCGACCAGCTGTCTAAGGGGAACAGGCTGCACGCGAACGAGTGCGGGGCAGGTGCCCGGCGAGGGCCAGGGAACCGACGGCGGCGGCGGGCCCGGGGCGAGCGCGGGGGCCGACGACGGGGCGTCGCACCTGTTCTGCACGCGAAACTGGGCGCAGTGCGATCGGTGCAACTGCGAGCGCCTGCCCCTGCCTGCCTGCGCTGCGCGCGCTCGTGGAGATGAATATCACAAGGTTCGCGACGCCGTCCTGGATTGGCAGAAATACTTGAGAGGGGAGCGGCACCACGGTGCGCGGGAACAATGACTGCGTCGGAAAAACAAGGCGCTGCGCTCGGCGGAGAGGTCGGCGACATTGCCAGCGAGATCCCGCAGGAAGATGGCGGCGCGGAGGGCTCGTGCCAGGGGGGTCGGAGGCGGCGGCCAGGGCGCAAAACGTCGCCGGAGGAGCGAGGCCAGGCGGAGAGCGCAGAGGCAACTGTTGCGTCGGATGACCAAGGCGCTGCGCGCAGCGGCGAGGGCGGCGATGTCGCGGGCGCCGCGATGCAGGATGGCGGCGGCGGGCGCGGGAGGCGAGGGCGGCGGGAGGCGGGCGCGGGAGGCGGGCGCGGGAGGCGACGGCGGGGCGCAAGACGTCCGAGGTGGACACAACCGGGTGCGGCACGAGGCGCGGCGCGCGGACACGGCGGTCGGGGCGCAGGACTTGCGAGGCAGAGGCTTCCAGGGCTGGCGCGGGGCGCGGGGCCTGGGCGCGCCGAAGAGGGCGCGGCGGGGGCGGCGAGGGCGTCAGAGCGGACGTCGCAGTGACAGGCAAGGCGCGCGCGCCTCTCGACGCGGAGCCGGCGCGCCTAGCTGGCGCGGGGCCGCCGACGGAGGCAGACTTGGCGGAGATGCGAGCGGCAGAGGGCGCGGAGAGACGCGCTTCGCGCCGCGCAGGCTTGCCTCGAAATGGAAGGCGGGATGCGCGCGCTGACAGTGGCGACCGCGCCTCGCTTGAAGGAGGAGCGGCTGCCGCAGCTGGTCGCTACTGCGCGCGAGTACTTGACGTCGCGGCGACAGTGCGGTCGCGCGGCCGCGCGCCTCCATCCAGGGGCCCGACGGGGACACGATGCGCGGGGCGCTGATGGAGCCGGGCAACCAGGACGCTTCGGGCGCGCGCTGCTGGAGCTGACGGGTCGCGCGCAGGGTCGCGAACCGATCGAGAAGCGCACAACGTGGGAGGAGGTCGTCGTGGAGGGAGACTTCTATTGCCGCTCGCGGTGGCACTGGGTGCGTTTCGAGCGCAGGACGTCACAGACGCCATTCGTGGGCGAGATCGGCGCGACGCAGCGGCAGGCGCGACGAGCCAAATGGGGGGGGCGCGGACGATATTAAGGCGCTGCGGCAGCGCGAGGTTTGCTGCGAACGTGGCGCCGGACGACGACGCGGTCGTCTGCCCGCGGAGCGGCCCGCAGGGTGGCGGGGGCCCGTAGACACGGCGAGAGCGTGGTGCAGGGGGTAGGGCCCGCGCGAGTCCAGGGCGGAGGAGGGGCCGAACCTGGGCCGCGTCTGGGTGGACCAGATGCAGGAGGACGCAGGGGTGGCACGGCTGCGGACGGAGGTCGGCGTAGGCGAGCCCACCGCCAAGGAGTGTCTCGACGCGCTGCAGCAGGCCGCTTCTCAGGGTAGCAGGGGGCGAGGGCGTGGGCGCCCAGCGAAGAAGGGCGGCCAGCACGGCGATGCCTTGCGCGCCGCGATCTGGTCTAGATCGGCCCCGCGTGGCGATGCAGGAGCTGGCCAGTCCGGCAAGCTGCAGGCGTTCGTGTCTGGGGCGGAGACTTGAGATATTCATTCCCGGGCTCGCTGGACGACTCGGGGGAGGGCACGGCAAGTGGGGCGATCGGGCGGATGTTCCGGGCCACGCGGCTTCATGCGACGTTCATAAGAAGTGCATGCTCCTGGCGCTGAGATCGGCGCCGCTGCGCATGGCGAAGTATGACGCGCAGCTGCGCGATGCGCCCTCACAGGCCGCGCGGCGGCGCAGGCGATTCTGGCGCATTGTAAAGTTCACGTGCCACGAATGCCAGGAACGCCAGGAGCGGCCCCCAGCGTTCCACCCCACCTTCGAGCCGCCAGAAAGGCTGGCGGAGGAGACGTTGCTGCTGCGGCGCGGCGGCGATGGGCTGGCCGCGCGAAGCACGGGGAGGCCCAGTGGGACGGGGTTCCGCGGCGCGAGCTCTGGAGTGCATGGGCGCGCGCAAGACGACCTGGATCAGGTTCTGGGGCTCCGCACCGCGCAGCGACACGTGACACCGCGCCCCCGCCCCCCGTCTGATCACCTGCGCGAGCTCTTCGACCAGATCACGCACACGGACAGCCTGCCCATGGCGACCACACAAACGCGACCCTGGTTGCTGTGCCCCGCACGGGACGCAAGTTCCGCAAGAACATTATCTCGCTCCCGCAGGACGTAGCCAGGATCGCGCGGCACCACGAGCTGCTGAAAGAGTTTCGCGTCGGGGACCCCGTGAACTCGGCGCATGACACGCGCCCCGACGACGCCCCGAGCGCGCGGTCGCTGGGAGCACTGGCGAGGAGCGGCAGCGCTTCAGCGCGGACATGCACGGGCGCCCGGCGTTTCCAGGTCGGATCGTGGAGGCGCTGCCAAGCGGGGAGCTGGTGATCGACTGCGATCATGACGGCAGGGTAACGAAAACTCAGGAGAACGTGGAGCCTTTCGGGAGCGGCCAAGAGGGGAGCGTCCAAGGGGGGGGGGTGCAAATCATGACCAGCGGCATGTGCGCGGCCCAGCGGGGGGGGCCAGGGACGTAATGAAATAAGAAGAGGCGTCATGAAATCTGAGGAAATATCAGTGCCCCCGCCATGATATCCACCCCCCCTAATCATCAACCCCCTCTTTTCCGCCCCCGAGCCTTGGGTGGCGTTGCCCTGACACACCAGGAAGGCGCCCCTCCGCCTGCTGTTCCGGCGGAATGTCAGCACCAGGGAAGCAGATGATTGAGGGCCTGCACGCGCGCTGGCGAAACTGCGGGCGCTGGCGCGCTGCGGGCGCTGCGCGCGTTCGCCATCACGCACGGGCCATGGCACCAGGGCGGAACTGTTGAAGAGCCCATGCACGGGTACGACGACCCGCGCCTGCTCAACATGCTGCCCGACTGGGTGCGGGCGGTCAACCGTTAACCAGGTTACCGCCAGGGCCCTCGCAGAGTTCTTCACGCGCAGAGTGCTCAGAATACGACAAGAAAGATGCTTGGACATCAGCTTAGAAACTCGAAACATCCATGTTTCTGGTTCTATGCGAAGTTGGTTTTGCCACGTGTTTTACTACAGTTTCGGACCTTAGAACGCGGCAGCTCTCCGCGCCATGACCTACTACAGGTGCAAGAAAATACTGAAGCTGCGTAGCTCGCGCCCTGCTTGAATTGAGTTTACGAAATCACTATAATCTGACAAAATCTACCCCGACAGTCCTGTACAGGAGCGAAAAAGACGGTTCTCAAAGCGCGAGGGCTCGGTTCAATGAAGGAGGACGCGGGGGAGAGGAATGAGCGAGGAAGAGAAAAAGATGGAGGAGGCTGAGGAAGAAGGAGGCGGAGAAAAAAAAAGGAGCAGGCAGCGGAGACGGAAGGGGGAAGCAAGAGAAGGATGACGAGCAGCTGGGAAGGGTGAAGAAGAAGAACGACGATTGCTGTGGCAAACAGCTCTGTAGCTCATCTGCAGCTCGAGTTATCTCTAGTCATCAGAATCTCATAAACATGAGCAGACGACGAACAGTTTTTCAAACCCAGCTCTGGTAGCAGACGGAGTTCGGGCATCTAGATACTCGAGACTATCGCGTCGGATAATCCCCTTGCTGTGCCAAAGTCTCTGTAGCTCATCTGCAGCTCGAGTTATATCATGAATGTTATCATCATCTCTGAGAAATACGCAGAGTAGCTGTTCGAACCGAGCTATGGAATCAGATCGACTTTGGGAATCTAGATATTTACGACTAGCGCGCATTTGATAATTACTTTTTGATTGAATGCCGAACAGCTCTGTAGCTCATCTGCAGCTCGAGTTCATAAAGAAACGCATCATCATCTCAAAAACAACAACCAAAAAAGTACGAATAGTTGTTCGGGCCCAGCTCTGGTAAAATACAGAAATCGGACATCTAGATACTGGGGGCCGGCGGTAAACCGTCGACCTGGGTTTTTTTTGCTTTGCGCAGAGCCACAGGCCTGAGTTCAGGCCCGCTCGAGTCACAGCCTAACGCAGAAGGGGGGCAACAGGCCAAGCGCCTGCAGGACCGCCACCACACCTTTGAGTAGGTGCTTTGCAGCAAAAAGTTCAGCCTGGGTCACTGTACACGAGGGCGGGAGGAAAAGGGCTCCAGAGGCGACATCGCACCACCGGAAGCCACTCGGGGAGGCGGAGCCGGCAAGATTATTAAGATGACTAAGATGAAAGGGGAGCGATGGGAGAATGCACAGATCGAGGACCCAGCCGCCGCCGCAACCCTCAGAGGAGCGGCCTCCGTCGAAGAAGCCCCTCACACCGAGCACGCTCGAAGCATTCATTGTAAATAACCTGTCATCGATTGTCAGGTGGTCCTGGCCCCTCCGAGCCATCCAAGTCTGTTCATCAGCTCTCGTGTTCCCTTCCCGATAAATCCATTTCATCATATCACATCCCCGTGAGGGGGCCCGAATGTGCATGGGCATCTCCACAGACATAGAATAAAGTAAGTCCTGAATAGCAGAAACCGTCGTCGAGTACACGTCAGTAGTACATCTAAATAGACCGTTAATCCAGTTACAGATCACCAGAGAGTCCCCCGAGATTTCAATAGGTAAACCCTTGGACCCAAAGTCACACCAAGACTGACGTTGCTCGTTCAGAGCAATACGTCTTGTAGCCTTTTCCTTTTCCGCCCCCTCCTTCCTACGCTTCTCCTCCACCGCAAGGCCTCCGCCCCCCTCCTGTAGGGCCCCTTGGGATCTCTGAGGACACAGTATTGGAGCACGTGCGGTAGATCCCACATACCCAGCAATGTACGGACAAAATATATCCACCCGTCCTCGTCCCAGGTCAAGTAAGCATACCAGTAGACACCTCCCACCGTCTCGAACGGTAGCGACCATGGATGGAAGCCTGCAGGACGGCCGCCCTCGCGGCGCCTGGTGAGCACACGGGCTCCCTTCGAATCGAGTGTGCGAATGAAAGCACCCCTCTCCTCGGTCCAAGGCGACACAGCATACAGCATGCACAAGCGAGAGAGGGAGTGAGGATGGTACGTTTCAGGCCCCAGATCACCCCGTACCCGTCGCCGTTTGTAAGCAGTGTTACCGTAGGAGCTGTCCAAGGGAACATAGGGGCTCTGTGGAGGCTGTTGCGAGGCCACAGGGGGGTCGGTACGTCGTCGTTTTTGGGCCCTTTCCCGCATCTGGCTTATCATCCTGCGTCGGTTGGTCGTCACAGGGGTCACCTGGGACCCATAGTTGGATACCTGGGAATCCGCTGCAACTGATACCGGAGGCGGCACGAGTTGTGATCCTTGAAACAGCACAGAGTCGGGCAGCGGCACCGACAGCGACATCCGCTGGGCAGTGGCACAAACATCTTTGGCCCAGCACCACTGTCGATACAGGAATAGTTGCGGCAGACTCGGCAGACCAGCCGAGTGCAAGGCCCGTCTGGCATGAAGGTACACACGTTGCATGAACGTAGTCCAATCCTCGCCCGCCCCTTTTCTCCTCCACATCATCTTAGCTAAGAGCTTACCCTCACATTTATGCAGTGCAGTTAGAGTACTCTGATCTGACGTCATTCCCTCTGCTCCAAAAAGGATCTTGGCGCGCACTTTGCTGTCGTAGCGTCTGAGTCGGCGGATGAGCGGGATATCCCGACAACAGCAGTACCGTTTCTCATGCCAAAAGGCCCGCTCCCCGCAACTGATACGATGGAGGGCATCAACATGTGTCTGCATCAAAGAATCAATCATCACACCAAGGATCGACATGCGCTGCACTCTCGGCAATTGTATAGTGACCGTAGGCGTCTGAGAAGCATGGCGCTTCTTCATAACTGAAACATGCGGCGGCATCTGGGCACCAAAGGGGGCCACGATCGTGAAGTCAACCAGGATGGGCCCCTGAGGAGCGTCCTGCAACCCACAAGAACATATACTGCAGGGCGCTGGGCTTCCACGAATACCCTCTGGAGTACAAAAGCACCGACATCTGACGCACCATCATAATAAGCTGATCAGTGGAGGAAGCCCCCAGGATAACATTGTCCGCCCAGATGGCGTGGGAAAGAACCAGCGCGCCTGCTTCATCCGCGAGAGGAATGCCAATGCCAGCACGACGCCAGTTGTGACACAAGTCGCTCCACATCACAATAGTCTCGCAGAACCAGCCCATGGGGGCCTCAACTGAACCTGTCTTCACACATCGGTCCCATGGAACCCCCATAACTTCGACATCCTGAAATTTGAAATCAGCAACACAATGACTCTGTGGTTCTAATAGAGCATAGGCCAGATCGGGGGGGAACGATAAGGCACCCGTGGATTCTGAGAGGTTGTTCACCGTCAGGTGGTCGACAGCACGCAGTACATCCAAGGACGCAAAGCAACAAGAGTGGGACTTGCCCCACTCCACACCATGTTGAGCTAACCACTTGACAACCGCTGTAACCTCGTCTACCCTGCGCTCACCAGCAAATCCGTAGAGCATACACCCAGGTGTAGTCAATCGCAGGTGGGGCGCAGCGAGGATAACCAAACACGAATGGTACCATTTTGACATCACACTAAGAAGAAGACTGAGAGCACGCATGTCTGTAAAGTCGGTGGCGCGCTGGTGTTTGGGCATCAGCGCAATGCAAATGGAACGCCACACCGAGGGAGTATCGGACTCGCGGCTGAACAGCTTTCGAAAGGCCTTCAAGATGGAGCAGAGAGCGGACCAGGGCACACATCGGAGCATACTGGCACTGATCCCATCCTGCCCCACCGCACGTCCCACTTTGAGCTTCGCACGGGCTCTCATGAGGATCCCCATTGAGATAGCCTCCCGTCCGAGGCAGCCGTGAGGGCCACCCGATAAATCCTGCAACCGCCTCCTCCTCCTCTCCTCCAGCATTCCTTGAGTAACGCTCCTCTCCTCCTCAACTGTAATGAGTGAAACCGTGTACACGTAAAGCCTCCTCCCAATTCCGAACATCACACGTATCCTCCCCATCCACATGCAGTGTATAGAGATGTGTACGACACTGTGCACCTGGTCGAAACGAGTATTCCGTGAGGCGACGCCGGTGGGCTCGACGCTCACGTTGCTTCTGACGACGGGCAGCCTTCATCTCCTCCTCCGAACAATCCCCCGCCTTCCACCTCCTGCGAACCTCAGTCTACCGAAGACGTGCCTGGATGTAGTCCTTACTGACCCGTGGGAGAGTATCCTGATAGGTGGGGGTGTGGCCAAAATTGGAGGCCTCCTGGAGGATGAGGGTGCCGATCTCAGCCGGTGTCATTCCTGTCGGTCCGTCACACAGCGCACGGTCAATATGACTTCGCAGCTGCTGCAGAGAGTCCTCGTCACACCGCCAGTGGGTGTTGTTGCGAGGACGGTGCCTGGCAGCCCTCGCTGGCCCGGCAGTCTACGGGAGCACGAGCGACACAATCGCATGGTCACTCCACCATGTCTCTAGCTGCAAAGTGTCCTCAGCCATGGCCTCTCGGGGCACCGCCCAAGTGACCGAAGCATAGGGTAGGTTGCCATACCAGTGTCTAGGTACACACAGATAGTCATACACATGTTGATACTGTTGTGCCTCAGGGATATACTTAGTTGACCGCCACGAGGGCCTGCGTGGGCCGTCGAAGGTGTTCGCCATAAACAGACCCAAGACACCCATCGTAGTAATAAGGGCCTCAGAGTAGGCCTGGGAGAACTCGCGGGCGCCCTTTCGAAACCTCCAGAGGCCTTGCGGGGGGGAAGGGAAGTACCATCCACAAACGGGCCCGTCACAGGCAACTGCTCATAGAAGACCCCACCCTCCACCTCCACCTGCCCGTCCACTCCCAAGACGACGTCCCTGATCCCAAATTGTGATTTCAGTCGCTGAATAGTCAATGCAACCTCCCTCAGGACACGGTGATGCTCGCAAAGGGCCTGGAAGAAAGCATCACGGATCCTTCCAAACACATATTTGTGAGGCAGGTACACGCTGATGGCGATCATACTGCGAAATATCACAGCACACCATCGGACGCCTCGATATGAAAAGATGCGGTGGTTGCACCACCTAGTGTTATACAGTACGCATGCACGCCTACACACAGAATGCTCGGCATGCCATGACGCCCCAAGATCCGTCAAATGCTGAGCCTCCTGGAGTAATGCAACCCCAACCCCTAATGTTGAATTCTGAAAATTGTCACGCACAACTTCCTGGCAGAAGAGCTTCCCCAACTTCCGACAGTTCCATGTGGCGATAGATACCGCCTGGGTGTCGAGCCAGGCGTCGGGGACCCGCTACTCGGTGGAATACAAGGCAGCCTTGAACTCCGCGAGCTTGAATGTGGAATCGATACGAAGGAGTGCCGTCTCATCCAACAACCACTGATCCGTACGGTCGGTCCTGAACGATGCAACACACGCTCCGTCCGTGTACTGGAGGCTAGGATACGCCCAGACGAACGTCGTCGGAGGGCCGTACGACTCGATACGCACACATCCGTCCACCAAGCTGCTGTGTCTGTAGAAGCACGCCTTGAACCTCCCCGCTGCAGCAACATGAGGCTGCTTCCATGGAGAGCACTCCACGAGGATAGATACACGGCACTGCACAATACGTTTGTATTCCCTGACGTCCTGGTCCTGAGCAAAGATACGACCGTCCTGGAAACACTGCATCCAAACCTTCCTGCACTCCCACATCACATCCCGACTCACAGTGGATTTGAAGCGCACCCTGATCCGATAGAGTCCGCACGGCTTGTTAGTATTTTCACTGTTGGTGCGAACCTCGTCGATATGTTGGAGACAGCCTGCCTTCTCAAACAAGTATGCCAAACAGCGCTGGGCCGCAGCCTCATTGAACAACAACAACTCAGAACGCTGCGAGATATCACGGTTGGCACCTTTGGCCCAACCCTGAATAGCGATGTACGTCGGAGAGAACGGCGGACGAGGGACACGTCCAAAGTCTTGCGGCCGTGAGGTCTGGAAGAACACCCGTGGGGCACCAACGGTACTCGGGGCACCTGTGGAGCTGTTGGAGCCTGCACGATTCTGGATGACCCGCTGGAGCTCATCAACCTGGCGTTGTTGTTCAGTTTGAGACTTCCAAATATCAACAGTATCAGTCTGATTCTGCTTCACTGCCTCCTCCAGAGGTTTGAGACGAACCTCAAGTGAGCTGTCGAAGAATTGCTGCTGCTCTGAGAACTTTGGGTCCAGGAGGGCCGCAATGGAGGCCATGGGATCCGCAGGAGCCCCAGAGACCCTACGAGCCCTCTTAGTATCCTCTGAAGCACCACCCTCCAACTGACTGACTGTGTGTCTGACATTCCCATGTGCGGGAGCCGCCAGCGCTCTCTCGAACTCATCTCGCTCATCCTCTCCCTCCTCACCTCCCATCGGCATATCCTGTGCACCAGTCGGGGTGCCCATCACAGCCGTCATCCGTGATCGTTGACGCTTAGTGTACCGTGAAAGATTGGCCAGAAAGTTATACTCCTCCGCACTCGTCGTGGTGCGAACGTCAAAGTACACGCAAGAAAGCTATACTCCTCAACACTCGTCGTGAAAGAATTGCAGAAGAACTGCACTGTCGGGCCCGATCCAACAACACTGCCACCACAACAGGAAGAAAGCACCTGCGGCCTTCAAGGGCACGACGATGGAGCACGTGTCGCAGCTGTGCGACCGATGGCCCCGCGCGCCCGCGGGTACAGTACGATACACGAGTGTGCAACACCTGGCCGCACGATGCGGCTCGAGGAGTCCCCGACGGGCCGAGGCCGCGGGAGAGCGGGAGGTAAACTCCGCCTCCGCACCCTCGTTTACCGCCGGGGGACTCGCAGAGCTTCCTCGCGCAATGCGGGCGCGGCAATCTGGCATCCCGCGCGCGCGAGGGCGCGGTTTCATGGAGTGGACTGGAGCAGAAGAAGGAGTGAGGAGAAAGGAGATGGAGGAGGGCGAGAAAGAGAGGCGGAGGAGGAGGAGGAGGAGGAGGAGGAGGAGCAGCAGAAGGAAAAGGAGGAGGGGAAGGATCAAGAGAGGCATCGTGATCTCTGGAAATAATAATAGATTACGCATAGTTTTCTGGTTCCAACTCTGGAATCGTGACGAGTTCGGGCATCTAGATACTTGAGACTAGCGCGTCTTCAGACTTGCGCGGCTGACGGTTCTCGGTGCACTAGCTGTGCCTAGCAGCTCTCTAGCTCTCCTAGATATCGAGTTAAATACAGAAAACCAACAGCACCTCTCAACAACCCATTGACAGTAACAGGTACACGATCGACCAGAGATTAAGATGGCGAGCAGGAATAAGATCTAAGATGGGGCGAAAAAATACGAACGAATGCTTGGAATTCAACTGGGAGCCGGCGGTAGACAACCTTGGTTGCCGCCGGAAACTCGTCGAGCTTCCTCGTGCAATGCGGGCGCGGCAATCTCGCATGCCGCGCGCGCGAGGGCGCGGTCTCATGGAGTAGGACTGGAGGAGAAGGAGGAGTGAGGAAGAAGGAGATGGAGGAGGCTGAGGCAGAGAAGAGCAGAAAGACAGGGAGGATCAAGAAAGGCATCGTCATCTCTGGCAACATGAGTTGAGCACGAATAGTTAAGGTTCCAGCTCTGGAAACGGACCGAGTTTGAGCATCTAGATAATTCAGACTAGCGCGTCTGATCATTTTCTTGCGATCGCTGCGCCAACGCACTCATCTGCAGCTCGAGAAACCTCAAAAAACACAACCATCTAAATAAAAAGCAGAGTGAGATGGTTCTTTGGACCCAGCTCTGATGGCAGATCGAGGTCGGCATATGGATACTTTAGATAGAATAGCAATTCTCATTATGCTCTTTCGATTGACCTGACGAAAAAAACTCTCTAGCTCATCTGCAGCTCGAGTTTAGTCAAAAAACCATCGCTCGATCTCAGATTCAGATGGTGGGCGGGAAAAAGATCTGGTACGACAAGACAAAATACAAGAGCACTAATCAATTTTTCAATTCCGAGAAAGTCATTTTTAGTCGGTCGACAAAAAAACAAAACTTCGGTCGAGATGTGTTTGCCAACAAGTCCCCCAGCGCGCCAGAACTCTTCTAGCTCCGCCGAGGCTCTTGGAAAAGTTACGAGTCACTTGTCCAAAACCCGCACAGCCCAGAAGCCGCAACCGGACACGCTCCCACACCGGCCGTGGACAACCCCGCGCGGGAGTGCGGCGCAACACGCACGCGAGAGCTTCTTCTCTAAGAACCCTCGCTGCTCGCCAGCTGATGATTCTGCGGCTTCTGATGGTTCACTTTTGCTGAAGAGCCATCTCGAATCGTGAGCCAGAAACGCTTCCCCCCGAGCAGCAATTCAACAACTAAGAGCCGGCGGTAAACCGTCACCAAGATCACCTCCGGGACCTCGTCGAGCTCTTGAAACATCGGCAATGACGAGAATAGAGCGCCCTTGAATGCCAGCTGAAAACTCCGAAACATGTGTTCTTTTAGATTTATACGACGCCGGTTCCGCCAAGTGTTTTACTGACAGACGCGACATGAGAAACTGGCAGCTATAGACCTGCGAATTTCATTCGTACATACGGCATAACCGAGAATGGGTGCGAAAAACACCGGTTCTCAAACGAATGGTCAAATCTCTCACAACTCAGAGCCAGCAGTGAACTGTCAAGCAGGTTGCCGCCGGGACCCTCGCAGAGCCCTTAAAAACCAAAATAATTTCAGGTAGCTAGAAGAGAGCATTCTCTACGTCAGCTAAAAAACTCGGAAAGTGCATGTTTTTCAATTCTATAAGAATTTGGTTAATACTTGGATCAAGATACTTCGCTTTCTGCCCTGGGAATTACAGGATGTAACACCCCATGATTCACTACAGCAGAGAAAATTAAGGACTCTTAAAAAGAATTCTGTTCTCACAACTGGCACCGGCGGTGAACTGTCAACCTGGTCGCCGCCAGGATCCTCGTAGAGCTCTTCCTATGCGTGAGAGTGCTCAGAGACGGAGAAGAGAGCTTCTGGAGACATTTTTTTTGACGTCGACATAAAGTTCGCTCCTCGTGTTTCATAGTAAAAGTAAGCCTACAGAGCTCAGATTAAGGAGGTCCTCACAGCTATAGGCGCAAAAAATCTGGTTTCTCAAAATGAATTTGCTTTCTGTCTTTAAAATCTTCGTAAAACCGTCCTAAGAATTACCACATCTTCTTTTCTGGCCGGATCGACCAACTAGCTCCACCCCGCGCCAGAATTCCTCTGGCTCATCGATACCGAAGAGCTCTACGAGGTACTGGAAACCAGCGGTAACCGTTCACCTTGGTCACCGCCGGGAACTCGTGGGCTTTCTTGTCTAAAGTGGGCGCGGCAATCTCGCATTAGGCGCGCGAGGGCGCGGTCTCATGAGAAAGAGATTGGAACTGGCGGTGAAGCGTCAACCCGGTTACCGCCGGCCACCTCGTAGAGCTCTTTCCTTGCGCGGCGCTCCTCGGGGCACATAAAGAAGCTTCTGATGCGAGGGCCGGAAAATTCGATAAATCACGATTTTTCAGTTTGTATTAAAAATCTGCTCTGCCAAGTGTTTTAAAAGTAATACTGCACCTACGAACCTGAGAACTTGACTGGCAGACGCGACGTAACCCACTGCAGGTGCGAAAAATCTGGTTCCTTAAACAAATGGTCGAATACTTCCCAATCTTCGCAAAACCACCCACAAGTTGTCACTTTGTCCTGTCTGGCCGGGGCAGCCAACTAGCTCCACCCCGCGCTGTAAATCCTCTAGCTCATCGATGCCGGAGAGGTTGACGAGGTAAGCAGAAGAAGTGAGGGGAAAGCATCCGGAAAAAATCATAAACATAGCAGACCCATTTCAGGCGGCTGGACACTGTAAACAAGCGCGCCTGTTGATTTCCTTCCGATGGCTGCGCCGAAGAGCGTGAAGAAAACATCACCATCTCTTAAAGATTGAGCAGAGAATGAATAGTTGTTCGGTCCCAGCGCTGATAGCAGACCGAGCTCAGGCGTCTAGATACGTTAAACTAGCGCGCCTCATTAATTCTGTTCGATTGCTGTGCCGAACAGCCCAGTAGCTCATTTGCAGCTCGAGTTAAATCATGGAAACGAATACCATCTTCAAAGAATAGCAGAGTACGAGTAGTTTTTCGGCCCCAGCGCTGATAGCAAACCGAGATCAGGCGTCCAGATACTTTTAACTAGCGCCTGTCATGACTCCCTTCCGATTGCTGTGCTGAACAACTCTGTAGCTCACTGGAACCGGCGGTAAACCGTCAAGCTGGTTACCGCCGGGAACCTCGTAGAGCTCTTTTCTTGCACAGCGATCGTCGGAACACAAAAGCTTCTGGAGCGAGAAACAAAAGAATCGAAAAATCACGATTTTCTGTTTTTATTCAACGTCGGTTCCGCCAAGTGTTTCAATAGTAATACTGCACCTATTGGCCTGAAAATTTTACTGGCAGACGCGCCATAACCCACTACAGGTGCGAAAAATCTGCTTTCTCAGAATGAATTGTCAAATATCCTTCAATTTTTCGCAAAACCACCCAAAAGTTATCACTTTGTCCATTCTGGCCGGGTTGGCCAACTAGCTCCACCCCGCGCCGGAATTCCTCTAGCTCATCGATGCCGAAGAGCTCTACGAAGTATTTACAGCGCGAGTTAATCAAGAAAACCAATATCATCTCCAAGAAATTAGCAGAGTACGGATCGTATTCAGCCCGAGCGCTGATAGCAGACTGGGCGCCGGCGGTAAACCGTCAACCTTTCTTACCGCCGGGGGACTCGTAGAGCTTCCTGACAATAAATAATGAAGAAAATTGCAGAAAACGAATAGTTTTATAGCCCAAACGATTTGAGACCTCTCGATGCAACAGCCGAACGCCCCCCGATGCTTCTTGATTGTCTTCCCTACGAGCTCTGCAGCTCTCCTGCAGACCGAGTTACGTGCGTTAATCGACAGCACCTCTCAAGATGACTCGAAGAAAACGAATAGTTTGGCAAACCCAGCTCGAGTATCAGACCGAGTTCAGACCTCTGACTGCGACAGGCGGACGCGTCTGATGTCTCCGAACCGACTCCTGTGATTACCAGCCCTGCAGCCCCCTACTGCCCGGGTTAAGTGCAGAAAGCCGACAGCCTTTCGCGGACCTAGTTCGGGCAGCAGACTGAGTTCCGAGCTCTGGATTCGACAGGCGGACGCCCCTGATGTCGCCAAATCGATTCCTGTCACCACCAGAACTGCAGCCCCCCTACAGCCCGAGTTAAGTGCAGAAAGCCGACAGCATCTCTCAGGACGACTCGAACAATAGAAATAATTTCGCGCACCTAGTTCGGGCAGCAAACCGAGTTCAGAGCTCTTGATTCAACATACAAACGCGACTGATGATTCTGAATCGATTTCTGTAAGTATCAGCTCTGTAGCTGTCCTATAGCTCGAGTTAAGTACAGAAAACCGAGAGCGCCTGTCAAGATGCCTCGAATAATACGAATAGGTTTACGGACCTAGCTCGGCTAGCAGACCGAGTTCAGACCTCTAGATGCAACAGACGGACGCGCCTGATCATTCTGAATCGATAAGGTGTGCTTACCAGCTCTATAGCTGTCCTGTATCTCGAGTTAAGTCCAATATACCGACAGCGCGTATCAAGATGACTCGAAACGGCCGATCCCGCCCGTGCGCTTTTTGGCAGTTAAAGGTACCCGATCGAGCTGAGATCAAGATGCCGAGCGGGAATAAGATCGAATAGCATGGGAAAAAACTGGCACCGGCGGTGAACCGTCAACCTGGTTTTTTTGGGTTTTCGGACCGATGCTCCAGCTGGGTCAACTGGCGGCCAGAATCTGCTGCGCCAAATGCACAACAGCGCTAGTAAGCGCCTCAGCAGCACTAAGTTCGGCGTCGGTTATCGTAGCACCCTCTAGGCACCACGCGGCTTCGCACACATCCCTCCAAACGAGAGGCATATTAGAGGACACGGAGTAGGGGGAGGAGGAGGGGAGAGGAGAGCACGAGACACTCTTATTACAATCATATCTGTGATTGATGAAACCCACTTGAAGCCAAAAGCCGCACCCCGTCCCTTTGCTGCAAACTCCCCCATCGTATCCACCACGACAGGCGATAGGTTGTAGAAAGTCCTCAAAGCTAAACATGTACTCATATTGGTTGTAGAAGCAGTGGCCCTCGCGGGCCAAATGTGTAAGTTCATCAGCTCGTGTGTTATCTTCCCTGAATTCATGCCTATATAAGTCTTTCCCCAATCCAGAGCTTCGAATGCCCAGATCCCCCGCAGCTCGATCTAGAACGTTAATACATCGGTCCACACGTCTCTGGTATTGTTTGTTGTCGCATCGCCATCGTCCCGTCAACCAGTTATTCACAAGTAAACTATCCCCTTTGATTTCTACCCCGAATCCTGGACTTACAATGTCCCACACCGTCTGCCTCTCGTTGATAATCGCCAGCCTCTTAGCAAGTTTTTGTGCATCTTTCTCACTCGGTACACGCTCAGTATCACCCACCATCTCGGGAGGTGTATAGTACGCCGCTGTGCCCTTCCAGTTCTGAACAAAATACAGGAATACCTTTGGTTTATCGTACATGCACAAAAGATTCTGCCACATCTCCAGGAAAGAACGATAGCTCGTCTCGACACTCGACCACCAGGAGCTGCCATATGTAAGAATGTATGGATACTGCCAGCTACGCTGGCCCACTCTCTCTGGGCCAGCTCTCAACCTCTTGATCGTGGATGCCTGAGTACGGTTCCCGTGTAGTCGGCAACATTCTGCCATAATGTCCCTGCGCGTAGTCCACTCAACATTGTACATGAGCAATCCCCTTCTGCTGTCCACGAAAGCCCTGTTATCAGGACTGCAGTGATCAATATCATGACCTGGCAGGGAGAGTGTGGGCAGTAGAGCCGCCGACCCACTCCCTGAATCAATATTCTCAGAAGCCAAAGAATCACCACCAAACCCTTGTCGTAGTCCCTGCAGTCGTCGTCTTTTCAAGGTCTGCCTGTTGAAGCTGGCGTCCTGGGTCGCAATGTGCCTGGCGAGCTCCTGTGAAACATCCTCCAGCCTATCACTCAATGCAATACTCTCAGCAACAACTTGTGAGATGGCTCCCGCGAAAGATTGCGAGGGTGTATCAGCAAAGCGTACTCTCTTCTGGGAAGGCCCAGGATCAGCACCAAGCGTGGCGACGTGTGCCTGGGGTGTTCCCTCGCATTCGGGGCTTCCCCAGGACTTGCGTCCTGACGCCTCCTGCAAAATTTGGCGACGTTGCCTGAGGTGTTCCCTCGCACTCGGGGCTTCCTCAGGGCTTGCGCTCTGACGCCGTTGAACATGTCGACGGTGACAATCTGACAAGATATACTCCTTGCACGCGTGAGAGCTCCTTCCGCCGGGAACCTCGTAGAGCTCCTTCCACGCGTGAGAGTGCTCAGAGTCGAAGCAGAGAGCTTCTGGAGGCATTTCTCAAAAAAATGCACCTTCTTCTTTTTCATGTCGACATAAAGTTGGTTTCGCCAAGTGTTTTGATAGTAAAAGAGCGCCTATAGAGCTCATATTAAGACGCAGAGGCCCTCACAGTCGCCCACAGGTGCGAAAAATCTGGTTCCTCAAAATGAATTGTCAAATATCATTCAAATTTTAGCAAAACCGACCCAAAGTTATCACATCTTCTTTTCTGGCCGGATCGACCAACTAGCTCCACCCCGCACCGGAATTCCTCTAGCTCATCGATAACGAAGAGCTCTACGAGGTATAAAATACTCGTATTCAGCCCGAGCGCTGATAGCAGACTACTGGGCGCCGGCGGTAAACCGTCAACCTTTCTTTTTTTTGCGGTTTGCGGTCCGCCACTAGAATCCGAATCCGAATCGGCGGAGCAGTGCAACTGAGCCCCCACCAACTTAGGTAGGTCGCAGCAGAGCGCACGCCACCTTAGCAGCAGCTCTCGTCAGGGCAGCCATTCAGCTAGTTCACAGCAGGTTACCGTGCTACCAGGAGGCAAGCTCATCGCCTCCTCGGCCACATCGTGCCAATGGAAGCTGTGCGAGCTGGTGCAGGAGGAAGAGGAGGAGGAGGAGGAGGAGGAGGAGGAGATGGGAAAATCAACCTGCACGCTGGAACCCCTACCTACAACGCCAATCTGAAGCCACCACC
The DNA here is from genome assembly GCA_963575745.1 of Prorocentrum cordatum. Lineage (NCBI taxonomy): Eukaryota > Dinophyceae > Prorocentrales > Prorocentraceae > Prorocentrum > Prorocentrum cordatum. The sequence continues at coordinate 1,057,064 of CAUYUJ010015216.1, forward strand.
CACCTCCACATCCTTCATTACTGACAGCCCCATCGAATGCACCACGGAGTGCAGTCTTACGAGTACCGAGGAACTTATCATATGCAAACCAGCGAGTAATAGTTTGGCCACCTCTGGCCTCCCACGACAATCTATCCGCACGCTCATTACCTTCACGAAAGAAATGCTTATACAGATTCTGTCCCGATGCAGGTGAGGTCAGTCCCCATCCAGACAGCATCGATACCGTATTTTGTAGTGTTCCCACCAGTCGTACATACTGCTTGTTGCGAATCTGCCACTCACCACACATCCAGTTTACAACAGTCTTACTATCTCCCAAGATCTCCATCCCAAGACGCTCAATATTCTCACATCTCCACTCCGCTTCATTCTCAAAATTAGCGGCAATACGTTTGCTCATCCTCTCGTTCATCTCTCTCTCCTCCTCCTCCTCCGCCTTCACATGTCTCACACCAGGCGGCCTGGGTAGAACAAACAAGTCGAACAAGTGTTGCATACCAATCACAGTCAGCAAATGCTTGCAGTATTTCTCACGGGACCCAGCGGAACTGTCGAACGAAAGGTACCACTCGCAACCAAAGAGATCGCACAAGCACCAGTCCCACACAGTATGTCCACGGGGAGGGCCGCCCATGTTCATGCGTGTGAGCTGCTTCCAATCTTTTACAGGCAACGCTAGTATACATGTGTCACGATGCTCCGTCCACTTCCCCCTTCCATGTAACATGGCCAGCCTAGATATCATCCATTCACGTGACATGTCCGACTCCTCAGGTATGGCAGGCTGATCATCTGGTGTCCGCCGGCGACAGCCACTCGACATCTGGGATATCTGAGATACATGATATGTTTGAGAAGCCGCCGCCGCCGCCATCGCCCGAGTTTTCCTCTGACGCCGATTTGGTACCGTCTCTCCCTCCTCCTCCTCTGTGTGTGTTGTGTATCTCCTCATACGAATACTCGCAGCAACTGAGACATCCTTAGCCCAATCCCAACAACGAAATATCCATATCTGCACCGCACTTCGGAATCCAAGCCCAGCAAAACTCTGTCGTCCCGCTTTGTATCGCCTACGTTGAAACTCAGACCAGCCTTCAGTTCTCCGCTTGCGTATACCTGACATTATAGCTAGACATCTGCCTTCAAAATAGTGAACAGCAGCAATGGTAGAATAGTCGGGCGTTCTGCCCTCACAGTTGAATAATAATGCAGCAATCACTTTAGCCTGATATCGAGTAAATCTTTCAGCCAAGTCAATTCCAGAGCAGCGGTAATACGCGATTTCCCCAAAGAACATCCTCTGGGCTTTCTGGAGCATGGCCTCTGAGTCCGAGTGGTCATTCCAGGTCTCCTCCAGAGTGGCTCCCAGGATCTCAAACGACTGAACACGCGGTAGGACCACTTCTCGGGTCCCAGGAGCAGCGTCACTAGACGGCACCAGCACACGGATATCCTGCTCAGGGGACGGCGGGATGCCAGGCGGCGCACCAAAGTAAATATACATCAAAGATTTCGGCTTCCAGGTCATTCCTGCAATCATCAGCGGGATACTCATGTCACGCACCATCAAATCAAGGTCAGTGCGGGTCTTCGCATACAACAGAAGATTATCTGCCCAGAAACTGTGGGTCATACGCTCACCGTTGAACATGCGCTCATCATTTTCCAATTTGATACCGTACTGCGTTTCTCGCCTCCATCTGTCGATGACATCTCTCCAGAGTACAATAGAAACTGCCAGAAAAATCATTGGTCCCTCTACTCCTCCCGTTCGAATAGATTTGTCCCAATAGACCGCTGACGATGCCTCGATGCCCTCGAAGCTGGCCACGCACTGGTTATCCATCATGGGTTCAATCAACGCCACAATGAGATCAGCAGGTATGTCAAGAGCACGAAGGCAGCGCATGGCGAGGCACGGAGTGACATTGTCGAAAGCTTGTAAAATATCAAGGTTGGCAAGCCACAAACTGTCTCCTTTGCCCCAGACAGCGGAGTGCTGGCTGAGCCTCTTGGCAACGCTGGTGATTTCCGATGTTTTACGTCCCGATCTGAATCCATACAGGCATACATAGTGTCGGTGCTCCTCAATCCTCTTCTCAATCATCATCACAATACATGTCATGTACCATTTCATAAGACACGACTGTAGACATAGCACACGTGTATCTGTCAAATGTTGTATGTCCATTTCTTTTGGCATGAGCGTGGCAGCTAGTTGACGCCAACTGTCGGGGCAACATAACCTGCGGGAATACACACCTTGGAAGCTCACCAGAACACGTCGCACAGATGCCCACGAGAGCTGTTTCAACATCGTGACAGTCACGTTGTCGGGACCTGGGGCCTTTCCCGTGGACAGCTTCGCCCTCGCCCGCAGCAGGAGCGACATCGAGAACACCTCTGAGGATCCGCTTCCCGAACATAGACCACGCAGCGACTGAAGCTCACGCAGGGTCACCTCTCTGGCCTCGGGGTCCTCCACCTTAGACTTCATGTGCCCCAATATCTCGTCCCCCCACTCCTCGCGGTTCTGAGACTCCATCCCGTTGGCAAGGATCAACGTCTCCGTCTTAGCCCTCCTCCTCCTCCTCGTGTTCATTTCCGTCCTCCACCTCTGTACTCTTGCCTCAAGCCTCCTTCTTTCTCTCCTCACAATATTTGAGCACCGTTTAGCCTCCTCTCTACCCCCCCGACGAAGTGCTTCGCGTTTACTTGCCTGGGCGGCCCAGTGGATCTCGGATTTCTTTGGCACATTATTCCTGGGATTGATATCTTTCTGGGGGGTCTCCTCGGCGGCCTTTATGAGGTCAGGTCCCAGCATATCCAACATCTCCTGGCGATCCTCTGGGTCAGCATTTTCCTGGCACAAAGCACGGCAACGACTGCCCCGATCGTCCATGTTCTTCGCAAACTCCAGCTGCGACACCGGTTGCAAGTGGATGAATTTTCGAGCAGGCTGGGTCCGTCTCTTCGCAGACGGTGCACAAGACAAGCGAACAACTATGCAGGCGTGGTCAGACAGCGCACGCTCGTATCTGCTGCATGGGTGCTCCGTCCAGGCGTGGCCGACTTCCGAAGGCAGCATCCAGCCTACGGTGAGCTCCTGCCTGTGTAAACGACGGCTGACACCAACATAGTCGAGTACCTTCTCCACCCCCGCACCTGATTTGAAAGTAACCCTCCTCTGCCCAAATGTGCTCTCCATCCTGATGCCCCAGAGCCCGCAGAAGTCCAGTAGGGCCCTCCCCATAGATTGCAGCCTAGACGCCCGTCGAATTTCGAAGCCCGAGACAACCCTATGAGGTCTTGTTTTACGTGCACCACGTTTTGTTTGAGTCATATACGGGTTGCCGTCATCCGCTCCCTCCTCCATCCCAGTATCAATCTCCGTAGAATCCCCAGCAATCCCAGACGCCTCCAGAAGCCCTGATCCAGTAACTCTGAAGCCGTTGACCTCCGAATCTGGCTCGAGTTCGACGTTAGCATCTGTCAAGAAGACCAGGTCCTGCGGCTGCTTCGGGAACTTAGACCTATGTGTGCGAAGCACCTGGGATATATCAAACAATATCTGCTCATACACATCATGCTCATATTGTTCTTCCGTAAGGGCATTGATACTCTCATGTGGCATATATGCAACAATAACCGTAACACTAGAATAACTACAAATGACAAAATCTTTGCCGCGATATGTGGCTCTGAGCGAGTCTCTCCAAGACTTGGACATAATCACCGCAGCCTTTACTCCGAAAAATTGTGTAACCTCGCATGCTGAGATCACGAACTGAAAGGAACTGACACTCACACAACCCCGCGAGTCCCACATCTAAACGACGTAGCGAATTAATTATGTCATGGCCGTTCTCTGCACCTGCCCGACGCACATTCCATGACGCAATGGTGTCGTGGCACCTCTAGTTCGTACTGGAAATCCTCGCTCGCAACTCATCAATGTTGATCCCTGGCTCAAGCTGATTCATTGCACGAGTAATCTCCCAGCCATTCTGCAGAGAGAACTTGGCCACAATCTTCCCTGGAGGTGGTAAGTGGTCACTGGAGCCCCACATGAACGTAATCGGTGGTCCCGTCTCAGCCCTGAGATTCGAATGATGCTTCTTGAAACTCTTGAACTTGGCCTGAAAGATCCCAGCGGCATCCAGATGGGGCTTCTTCCAGGGGGGGGGCCTCCACGTGGACCTTGAGGGCCCTGGGAGCGTGCTGGAGTTTGTTGTCGGCGAGCGCGGCCACGAGTCGACGACGGAGATCCCACAGCTGGTCACTGGTAACCCCATTCTGGAAATAGAGCCGAGCCCGCGAATAACCCCATGCCTCTCTACCAGTGTTGAACCTCTTGGATTGGTTCAGGTCCAGAAACTCCTTCACGCCGCTGAACCATTCTCCAGCCAGGACCTCATTCAGTAGTGAATTCAACGCCTGCTGTGATAACATTTCCTCCTGACGCTTCTCTGCATCCCTCCAGTCCGTCACCCATCCCTTGAGCTCGACGAACGATGGGGTGAAATTCTGCACGGACTGCCGAGTTTCCGCCGAGGACGCTGTCGTAGAGGTGCCTGCTCTGGGGGCCCCACCTGCAGGAGCCTGCTGGAGCTGGATTATCTGGAGCCTCTGATCCTCAACCTTCTTAGTAATAGCATCTATGTCCGTCATCGCCTGCTGTACATTTTTCTCCACCGAATCAACACGAGCATTGAGCTGGGTGCCGAGATCCGTGATGCTTCGATGTGTCGACTGGAAGCCCTCCGTCATCTTACCTCCCAGAGATGCAACAAGCGTCGTGATCTTGTCCATCCCCTTTGTCATGGCCTCCTCGAGGCCTTCAACCGTCTGAACTTTGACACGTTTTCCCTCTGGGACCTCCTCCTCCTTGGCTCCTGGAACGGGCATATCAGTGGCATCCATGGCGAAAACCTCGGGGACCGCAGCAGCTGATGAGGCAGCCATCTTGCCGTCTGAGATGTGACAAGGGATATTCCACTTCGCACAGAACGATCGATCTTCTCGAGTACGTTTGAGATGCGCACTTAACTGATGAAAGTTATTACCGCCGGGGGACTCGCAGAGCTTCCTGACAATATATAATGTCGAAGAACAATTGCAGAGAACGAATAGTTTTTCAGCCCAAGCGGTTTCAGACCTTTCGATGAAACAGCCGAACGCCCCTGATGTTGGATTCTCTTCTATACGAGCTCTGTAGCTCTCCTACAGCCCGAGCTACGTGCGTAAAATCGACAGCACCTCTCAAGATAACTCGAACAATACGAATAGTTCGGCAAACCTAGCTCGAGTATCAGACCGAGTTCAGACCTCTGAATGCAATAGTGGGGCGCGTCTGTGACTCCGAATCGATTCCTGTGATTACCAGCCCTGCAGCCCCCCTGCAGCCCGAGTTAGGTGCAGGAAACCGACAACACCTCTCAGAATGACTCGAACAATACGAATACTTTCGCAAACCTACTTCGGGCAGCAGACCGAGTTCAGAGCTCTGGATTCGACAGACGGACGCGCCTGACGTCTCCGAATCGATTCCTGAGATTACCAGCCCTGTAGCCCCCCTACAGCTTGAGTTAAGTACAGAAAACCGACAACACCTCTCAAGATGACTCGAACAATACAAATAGTTTCGTGATTCTAGATCGGGCAGCACCGAGTTCAGAGCTCTGGACTCAACAGACAACGCGGCTGATATTCTGAATCGGTTTCTGTAAGTATCAGCTCTGTAGATGTCATATAGCTCGAGTTAAGTACCAAAAACCGAGAGCGCCTGTCAAGATGACTCAAATAATACGAATAGGTTTGCGGGCCTAGCTCGGCTAGCAGACCGAGTTCAGACCTCTGGATGCAGAGGCCGAACGCGCCTGATCATTCTGAATCGATTAGCTGTGCTTACCAGCTCTGTAGCTGTTCTATAGCTCGAATTATGTTCAGGAAACCGCCACCGCGTGTCAAGATGACCCGAAATGGCCGATCCCGCCTGGACGCTTTTTGGCAGTAGGAAAAAATACTAGAGCTCTAACGAATGTTCAAATTTTGAGAACAAGATTTTCAACCGAAAGACTCTGGAGCAAGATCCCAAACACTCGAAATATCACGTTTTATGTTTTCATCGAAAGACGGTTCCGGCAAGTGTTTCGATAGCAATACTGCCCCTACGGGCATGAGAATTTGATTGGCGAACGCGAAATGAACCACTACAGGTGCGAAAAATACCGGTTCTCAAAATGAATGTTCAAATCTCTCACAAAGTTTGTCCAACCGACCCAAAGTTCGCACATAGTCCGTCGGGGCCGGGTCGGCCAACTAGCTGCACCCCGCGCCCGAATTCCTCTAGCTCATCGATGCCGAAGAGCTCTACGAGGTACTTGCTAAGGGAAGCTCTACGAGGCCGGCGGTAAGCCGTCAACCTTTCTTACCGCCGGGGGACTCGTAGAGCTTCCTGACAATATATAATGTTGGAAAAAATTGTAGAGAACGAATAGTTTTCAGCCCAAGCGATTTCAGACCTTTCGATGCAATAGCCGAACGCCCATAATATTGGATTCTCTTCTACACGAGCTCTGTAGCTCTCCTACAGCCCGAGCTACGTGCGTAAATCGACAGCACCTCTCAAGATCACTCGAACAATAGGAATAGTTCGGCAAACCTAGCTCAAGAATGAGACCGAGTTCAGACCTCTGAATGCGACAGACGGACGCGTCTGATCTCTGCGAATCGATTCCTGTGATTACCAGCCCTGCAGCCCCCCTAAAGCCCAAGTTAAGTGCAGAAAACCGACAGCACCTCTCAGAATGACTCGAACAATACGAATACGTTCGCAAACCTAGTTCGGGCAGCGGATCGAGTTCCGAGCTCTAGATTAGGCAGACAGACGCGCCTGGATGTCTCCAAATCGATTCCTGAGATTACCAGCCCTGTAGCTCGAGTTGGGTACAAAAAACCGAGAGTGTCTGTCAAGATGACTCGAATAGTGCGAATAGGTTTAGCTCGGCCAGCAGACCGAGTTCAGATCTCTAGATTCAACAGGCGGACGCGCCTGATCATTCTGAATAGATTAGCTGCTTACCAGCTCTTTAGCTCTCGTAAAGCTCGAATTATGTTCAGAAAACCATCACCGCGTGTCAAGATGACGCGAGACGGCAGATCCCGCCGCAGTGCTTTTTGACAGTAATATTTACCTGATCGATCTGAGATCGAGACAGCGAGCGGGAATAAGATCGAATATAACGGAAAGAAAAACTAGAGCTCTAACGAATGGTTCAAATTTCGAGAACGAAATTTTCAACCGACCAAAAGTGACCAAAAGGTCCGTCGAGAAAATCCTTGCCAACTAGCTCTCCAGCGCCGCGGAATTACTCTGACGCTTCCAGCAACAGCTGGGAACCGGCGGTATACCGTCAACCAAATTACCGCCGGGCACCTTGTGGTGCTCTTCTCTTGCACAGCGCTCCTCGGAATACATGAAGGAAGCTTCTGAATCGAGAGCCAGAAAGCTCAGAGAAATTATAATTTGTCGGTTCTCATAAAATCAGTTCCTTGAAGTTCCATATTAATCTGACGGATCTGAGAATTCGACTAACAAACGCGACATAACTCCCTCGTTCAACGAAAATCTTATCAGATTACGCAGGCAAAAGCATTTCTTAATGTTAATAGAAAGTTGGTTCCTCCTGGTTTAATGGGAATACTGCACCTAGCTATAAAACTTTAACCATGAAACGCGCGATATTAAACTACAGAGAATAAAATCTCACTACAGGTCATAACTTTGTAGCATCCAAAACCCGGAGAGCAAAGAGAGCACACACCAGAAATCTGTCCTGGCGGACTTTCGGACGCTCGTAAAGCGCTACTGCGGCTCTGGGGGGTTCCCCCGCTTCTGAAGTGCTGCCTGGAAGGTGTCCACGCGTGCCTGCACGCGTGGAAGCTTGCCGGAAGCTCTCCCGGACCCGCGACGTTTTACAAGCCTCTCTGGGGATTCTGGACCGGCGAAGATGGGCTGCTGGCGGGCACCACCACCGTCGGGCTTCAAATCTCAAACCCTCTACCTCTCAGAGAGCTCCCCGGGAAAATTGCACACAATAAAAAAAAAACAATCCCAGGTTACCATTCTCTCTTTTGGTCGGGCCAGCCAAACTCTGCGCCAGAATTCCTCTCAGCTCTTTGTTGAAGAGCTCTACGAGGTTTGCTAAGGGAAGCTCTACGAGTTACTTGGCAGCGTCCACTTGGTAGCGTCCAAAACCCGGAGAGCGAAGGGAGCCTAAGGAACTGGGAAGCTCCCCTGCAGCGCTGCTGAAGCGCTACCAGAAACGCGCCCATGCGTGCCTGCACGCAGGAAGGCTCGCGCGGTAGCTTGCCGGAAGCTCTCCCGGACCAGCTGCCGGCTCAGGCAAGTCGCTGCGAGGCCTGTGGAGCGACGGAAAGGAGCTCCTGGCGGGCACCACCACCGTCCGGCTTCTAATCTTAAACCCTTTAGCTCTCAGCGAGATCTCCGGGAAAAACCCGGAGAGGAAAGAGAATTGGTAGCATCCAAAACCCGGAGAGCATAGGGCAAACACACCAGAAAGCTTTCCGGGCAGGCCGTGCACCGCTCTCGCACAGCTCTTCTGGCCCTCTGGAAAGCCCCCGTGCAGCGCTGCGGAAGCACTGCCAGAAACGCTTCCATGCGTGCCTGCACGCGTGCAGGCTCGCGTGGAAGCTCGCCGGAAGCTCTCCCGGACGCCCTGCCGGGCCGAACGAACCGCTGCGGGGATTCTGGACCGGCGAAGATGGGCTGCTGGCAGGCACCACCAACGACCGGCTTCTGATCTTAAACCCTCTAGCTCTCAGCGAGCTCTCCGGGAATCTCGGAAGCGGAAAATGGTAGCGTCCATCTTGGTAGCGCCCAAAACCCGAAGAGCAAAGAGACCCTTTCGGGACGGGAAATCTTTCGTGGAGAGCTCTGGGAAGCTCCCCTGCAGCGCTGCCGAAGCGCTGGCAGAAACGCTTCCATGCGTGCCTGCACGCGTGCAGGCACGCGTGGAAGCTCGCCGGAAGCTCTCCCGGAAACGTTGCCGGCTCGAACGAACCGCTGCGAGGATTCTGGAGCGACGGAAAGGAGCTCCTGGCGGGCACCACCACCGTCCGGCTTCTAATCTCAAACCCTTTAGCTCTCAGCGAGATCTCCGGGAAAAACCCGGAGAGGGAAGAGACTCTTTCGGAACGGGAAATCTTTCCTGGGGGGCTCTGAGAAGCTCCCCTGCAGCGCTGCCGAAGCGCTGCCAGAAACGCTTCCACGCGCGCCTGCACGCGTGCGGGCCCGCGTGGAAGCTTGCCGGAAGCTCTCCCGGACACGTTGCCGGGTCGAAAAAGCCCCTGCGGGGATCGTGGAGCGGCGGAGATGGGCTGCTGGCGGGCACCACCACCGTCCGGCTTCGAATCTTAAACCCTTTAGCTCTCAGCGAGCTCTCCGGGAATCTTTTCTGGAGAGCCTTTGGGGGGCCCCCCTGAGGCGCTGCGGAAGCGCTGCCAGCAACGCTTCCAGGCGCGCCTGCACGCATGCAGGCACGCGTGGAAGCTTGCCAGAAGCTCCCCCGGACACGTTGCCAGGCAGCCGGAGTGCTGCGAGGCCTGTGGACCGCCGTGGAGGAGCTCCTGGCGGCCACCACCACCGTTAGGCTTCTAATTTTGAACCCTTTAGCTCTCAGCGAGCTCCCCGGGAACTTGGTAGCGTTCAAAACCCGGAGAAACAGAGAGCGAAGGCAACACACACCAGAAAGCTGTCCTCGCGAGCCCTGGGACGCCCTCGTGAAACCCTTCTGGGGCTCTGGGGGCTCCCCTTTAGCGATTCTGCAGCGCTGCCGGGAACGCTTCCACGCGGGCCTGCACGCGCGCAGGCACGCGTGGACGCGCGCCCGAAGCGCCCCCGGACGGGCTGCGAGGTTTTACAAGCCGCTGTGAGGATCCTGGACTGGCAGAGATGGGCTGCTGGCAGGTACCACCACTGTCCGGTTTCTTATATAAAACCCTCTGGCCCTCAGAGAGCCCCCCGGGAACTTGGTAGCATCCAAAACCCGGAGAGCAAAGAAGACACACACGGGAAGGCCTTCCTGGCAAGCCCACGGAAGCTCTCGTGAAGCTCTTCTGGGGCTCGCGGGGCTCCCCTGCAGCGTCTCTGAAGCGCTGCCAGGAACGCTTCCACGCGTGCCTGCACGCGCGCAGGCACGCGTGGGCGCTTGCCGGAAGCTCTCCCGGACCCGGTGCCGGGACAGGCGAGTTGCTGCGAGGATCGTGGAGCGGCGGAGATGGGCTGCTGGCGGGCACCACCACCGCCCGGCTTCTAATATAAAACGCTCTAGCTCTCAGAGAGCTCTCCGGGAACTGTCAGGCGTCTAGATATTTTGAACTAGCGCGACTGATGTTTCCCTTCAATTGCGCTGTGCCGAAGAGCTCTGTAGCTCATACCCCGTAGAGCTTTTCGGCACCGATGAGCTAGAGGAATTCTGGCGCGGGATGGAGCGAGTACCTCGTAGAGCTCTTCGGCGCCGATGAGCTAGAGGAATTCCGGCGCGGGGTGGAGCTAGTTGACAGACCCGACGTTAAAAGACAACGTGTGACCTGGGGCGGGTTTTCCTTAGACTTTCCCGGAGAGCTCGCTGAGAGCTAGAAGGTTTTAAGATTAGAAGCCGGACGGTGGTGGTGCTCGCCAGGAGCTCCTCCACGGCGCTCCACGTTCCCCGCAGCGACTCGCCCGGCCCGGCGACGTGTCCGGGAAAGCTTCCGGCAAGCTTCCACGCGTGCCTGCTTGCTTGCAGGCACGCATGGAAGCGTTTCTGGCAGCGCTTCGGCAGCGCCACAGGGGAGCTTCCCAGAGCTCTCCAGGAAATATTTCCTGTCCCCAAAGGGTCTCTTCGCTCTCCGGGTTTTGGACGCTACCAAGTAACTCGTAGAGCTTCCCTTGGAAGCTTAAGAGTAATTCTTCGTAGAGCTCTTCGTCATCGATGAGCTAGAGGAATTCCGGCGCGGGGTGGAGCTAGTTGGTCGACCCGACGAGAAAGGACAATGTGACAGTTTTTGGGTGGTTTTGCGAATATTTGAAAGATATTTGACCATTTATTCTGAGAAAGCAGATTTTTACGCCGAGCATTGGCATATAAACTTTGTTCCCTGAGCAGCTCAGCTCTCTAGAGCCAGTTTTAGTATTGGTTGCCTTCCGGGAACTGACTTTATCTTCACTCCCAAAATCTCAATTTCACGTTTTTCTAGAAAAGCTTCCAGAAACTTTCGGCTTCGATCCTAAGCTTTCTTACGGGCGCAAGGAGCTCTACGAGGTTCCCGGCGGTGACCCGGTTGACGGTTCAACGCCGGCGCCAGTTCCGGGGCGCTGGAGAGCTAGTTGGCAAGAAAAATCTCGACGGACCGTTTGCTGACTTTTGGTCGGTTGAAAATTTTGTTCTCGGAATTCCTCAATTCGTTTGAGCTCTAGTATTTTTCCCCGTGATATTCGATCTTGTTCCCGCTCGCCATCTCCATCTCAGCTCGATCGGGTACCTTTTACTGCCAAAAAGCGTCCAGGCGGGATCGGCCGTTTCGAGTCATCTTGACACGCGTTGTCGGTATTTTGTACTTAACTCGAGCTGTAGGGCAGCTACAGAGCTGATAAGCACAGCTTGTCGATTCAGAATGATGAGGCGCGTTCGTCTGTTGCATCGAGAGTTCTGAACTCGGTCTGATAGCTGAGCTAGGTCCGCAAACCTATTCGTATTATTCGAGTCATCTTGACAGACGCTCTCGGTTTTCTGTCATTAACTCAAGCTATAGGACAGCTACAGAGCTGATACTTAGACAAACCGATTCAGAATGATCAGTCGCGTTCGTCTGTTGAATGGAAAGCTCTCAACTCGGTATGCTGCCTGATCTAGAAACGGGGAACTATTCGTATTGTTCGAGTCAGCTTGAGAGATGCTGTCGGGCTTCTGTACTTAACTCGGCTGTAGGGGGGCTGCAGGGTTGGTAGTTACAGAAATCGATTTGGAGACGTCAGCCGCGTCTGCCTGTCGAATCCAGAGCTCGGAACTCGGTCTGCTGCCCGAGCTAGGTCTGCGAAACTATTCGTATTGTTCGAGTCATCCTAAGAGGTGCTCTCGGTTTTCTGCACTCAACTCGGGCTGTAGAGGGGCTGCAACGCTAGTAATCACATGAATCGATTCGGATACATCAGACGCGTCCGCCTGTCGCATTCAGAGGTCTGCAATCGGTCTGATACTCGAGCTAGGAGCTAGGTTTGCCGAACTATTCGTTTTGTTCGAGTCATCTTGGGAGGTGCTGTCGATTTACGCACGTTACTCGGGCTGTACGAGGGCTACGGAGCTCGTGCAGAAGACAATATTGAAGCATCGGGGGCGTTTGGCTGTCTGAAATCGCTTGGGCTGAAACTATTCGTTCTCGAGATTTTTTTCCGACATTATATATTGTCTGGAAACTCTACGAGTCCCCCGGCGGTAAGAAAGGTTGACGGTTTACCGCCGGCGCCCAGTGGAAGACTTGGTAGCGTCCAAAACCCGGAGAGCAAAGAGACCCTTTGGGGACGGGAAAACTTTCCTGGAGAGCTCTGGGAAGCTCCCCTGCAGCGCTGCCGAAGCGCTGGCAGAAACGCTTCCATGCGTGCCTGCACGCGCGCAGGCACGCGTGGAAGCTTGCCGGAAGCTCTCCCGGACCAGTTGCCGTCAGAAAAGCCGCTGCGAGGATCGTGGAGCGACGGAAAGGAGCTCCTGGCGGGCACCAACACCGTCCGGCTTCTAATCTTAAACCCTTTAGCTCTCAGCGAGCTCTCCGGGAATATACCTCGTAGAGCTTCTCGGCATCGATGAGCTAGAGGAATTCCGGCGCGGGGTGGAGCTAGTACCTCGTAGAGCTCGGGTGGAGCCAGTTGGCCGACCCGGCCAGAAAGGACAAAGTTCCCAGAGAGCTCTCTGAGAGCTAGAGGGTTTTAGATTAGAAGCCGGACGGTGGTGGTGCCCGCCAGCAGCCCATCTCCGCCGCTCCACGATCCTCGCAGCAACTCGCCCGCCCCGGCAGCGGGTCCGGGGAGATTCCGGCAAGCGCCCACGCGTGCCTGCACGCGTGCCGGCACGCGTGGAAGCGTTCCTGGCAGCGCTTCAGAAGCGCTGCAGGGGGGCCCCCAGAGCCCCAGAAGAGCTTCCCGAGAGCTTTTGTGGGCTTGCCAGGAAGGCTTTCCGGCGTGTGCCCCCTTACCTCGTAGAGCTCTTCGTCATCGATGAGCTAGAGGAAGTCCGGCGCCGGGCGGAGCTAGTTGGTCGACCCGGCGAGAAAAGACAAAGTGATAACTTTGGGGTGGTTTTGCGAATGTTTGAAAAATATTTGACCATTCATTTTGAGAAAGCAGATTTCTCGCACCCGTAGTGGGTTAAGACGCGTCTGCCAGTAAAATTTTCAGGTCCGCAGCTGTATTATTACTGACAAAACACTTGGCGGAACCGACGTTGGATGAAAAGAGAAAATCGTGATTTTTCGAGTGTCTCAGGTCTTGCTCTAGACGCTTTCTTCATGCTTACCGAGGAGCGCCGTGTGATAAAAGAGCTCTACGAGAGGCCCGGCAATAATCTGATTCACGGTTTACCGCCGGTTCCCAGTTGAACAATTCATTTTGAGAAACCAGATTTTTTGCACCTGTAGTGGGTTATTCCCGGAGAGCTCTCTGAGATCTATAGGGTTTCAGATTGACGCCGGCGGTGAACCGTCAATCGGGTCACCGCCGGACACCTCGTGGAGATTTTTCCAGGCGTGAGAGAGCTGGGAGTCGGAAGAGAGAGCTTCTCGATTTTTTTTTCATGCCGGCCAACTAGCTCCACCCTGCGCCCGAACTGGCGCCGGCGGTGAACCGTCAACCTAGTCACCGCGGAGAACCTCGTAAAGCTCCTCACACTGGTAAAAGTGCTCAGAATCGAAGTAGAGTCATAAAACAAAGATTTTTCGAAAATCTGCATTTTCGATTTTTTCGATCTTCATATTCGCTCGGTTCCCGGAAGTCAACTCATGCAAAAATGCATCGGGAGAGCTGAGCTGCTGTCAGAGAGGAGTTTATATGCAAATGCAACGCGCAAAAATCTGCTTTCTTGAATAAATGGTCAAATATTTTTCAAATTTCCGCAGAACCGACCACAAGTCACCAATTTGTCCTTTCTCGCCGGGCGGTCCAACTAGCTCCACCCCGCGCCGGAATTCCTCTAGCTCATACCTCGTAGAGCTCTTCGGCAAGGAGCTAGAGGAATTCCGGCGCGGGGCGGAGCTAGTTGGTCGACCCGGCCAGAAAGGACAAAGTGATAACTTTGGGGTGACTCTGCAATTTTTTGATAGATATTTGACAACTCATTTTAAGAAAACAGATTTTTCGCACCTGTAAACGACTACTGGCGCCGGCAGTGAACCGTCAACCTGGACACCGCCGGAACCTCGTAGAGCTCCTGGCACGCGTAAGAGTGCTCAGCATCACAAGAAAGCGCTTCTGGAAGCATTTCTCGAAAATGAGAAAACTAATTCTTCCATGTCGACATGAAGTTGGTTTCGCCAAGTGTTTTGATAATAACAGCTCATATACAGAGCTCATATTAAGACGCAGAGGCCCGGATAGTCGTCTACAGGTGCGAAAAATTTGCTTTCTCAAAATAAATGGTCAAATATCTTTCAAATATTCGCAAAACCACCCCAAAGTTATCACTTTGTCTTTTCTCGCCGGGTCGACCAACTAGCTCCACCCGGCGCCGGACTTCCTCTAGCTCATCGATGCCGAAGAGCTCTACGAGGTATAAGGGCCTCTCTCTCTCAGTATGGGCTCTGCAGGCGCTTTTTCACTACCGAAACACTTGGCGGAACCAGACGCGAAACAAATCAATGTTTTCTTCTCTTCCAGAAATGCTCCCAGAAGCTCTCTCTTTCGACTCGGAGTACTCGTACGCGTGGAACTGGGACCGCCGGTAAACCGTTAACCAGGTCACCGCCGGGACCCTCGTAGAGCTCTTTCCTCACACCGCGCTCCTCAGAACACAGGGAGTAAGCTTCTTGAGTGAGAAACGAAAAAATCGAAAAATCACGTTTTTCTGTTTTTATCAACGTCGGGTCCCCCAAGTGATTTGATAGTAATACTGCATCTACGGACCAGGAAACTTTACTGGCAGACGCGTCTTAACCCACTACAGGTGCGAAAAATCTGCGT
>CAUYUJ010015217.1:0-25000 GCA_963575745.1 Prorocentrum cordatum
CCAGTCTCACCGTGCCGTGCACGGTGTTTCTCAGCCTGCGTCACTGTGCGCTCCACGGTGATCCTCCGGGTGAGCTACCATGGCTGCTGCTGCAGAACAGCCGACGTCTCCACTGGGTTTTCTCACGAAGAGCAGCGCCAAAACCCAAGACTTCCTTGTCCGAGTATACAAGCCCAGGGAGATCAAGTACTCGTTCAAGAGCAGGAACAATGGCCAGCTAGTCCATGCAAACCGATTCACATGCATTCTGCTTGGCACAGACTCAGAGCACTATTGTGAGGCCATCCTCAAAGGAACTCCAGCAGAAGTCCAAGCTGCTCTGAAAAAGTTCCCTCCGATGACGGCGTGGAAACTCTCCAGCGTCGGCCTGGACAGTCGGCAGCAGGACGCTTTTGTGCATACGTCTGTTCGTGTCGTGGTCGACCTCAAGCGCACAACCTGCACTCCAGCGCTCAAAAGCTCTCCGGAGGATAGACATCCCTTGCTATCGGCGCGGCTCCAGCGCGCCGTCTATTGTGGCCACGACATGATGAAACATTGTCAATTCCGCAGCTTGCTTCGATTGTCATGCTGGGGTCCTGTGGTTTTCCTTCACTGTTTTCAGAAACCCGCACTCCCGCTGGCCACCCTCCTGTGGCAAGTGTACATCTGGTCGACGGCACACAGACGAGTAACTCCAAGACAGCGGAGGCTGTGATTGCAGTCTGGGGATCCACCAACATAGAGCTTTGTCGCTCTCACAAAGGACAACCGCTGCTGTTTCTCAACGTGGCGGGCAAATTCGACGGCAAACTGGAGCTGAACTTGTCGCAAGATCGCGTGGTGGATTCCGCATGCTCTTGTCCCTGAATGACTCAACTACACGACTTAGCAGCCACTCAAGACTTCGCGATGGACCGGGAGCAGCTGACCACCGCTCATGCGGGTACTTGGGATCCAGACCAGGCTTCGCAGATTCTCACCGGAGAAGCACTCCTCTCCTGCTGTGCCTTTTTGGCTATGGCGTCGGATGATCCGATTGCAAACTTGCCACTCTTGTTGCAGGTCAATGGGATGAGGCTTGAGGAACCGGAGCCAGCCGACTCTGTGGTGGAGAACACAGGCGAGCGCGTCTTCTTTACGACTACTGCTCGTGATTTCAGTGGCTCGTGCAAAGTCGGCGTATCCCAAGCGGCAGCCTTCGCCTTGACCGGCATTGATAGCATGCAAGAATTCAAAAAAGTTCACGACGAGAAAGCTATCTCCTTCCCTCCACTGAGCAATTGTCGCATCATACGACGCGTGCGCAATGTGGCTGCGAATGCACAGGATGACACACCTCAACGGACTTTCGTCAACACGACTGTGGTGGCCGTTTCACCGCTTCAGATATCGCTCGCCCCGAATACGTCTTACAATGTCGTCTTGGAGATCCTGAAGCAGTGCCGCGAGAGCCAGGATGCAATGCTCGCGGCACAGCTCTCTGAGATACGGTCTTGCCCCTTCTCCGGCATGCGCGTGCAGTACTCACCAGCGGGTGGAGGGGGTGACGCTTCTCAGCTTACCCGGAACTGCCACTTGGCAGTCGTTCTCGTTCGTACCACGCAGAAGTCTCGGTGCGTATCCACTGCGGCTGGCTTCGTCGTGTCCACACCAGGTGTCACGGACGCTTCTGACGGTGAGTCTTCCCACTCAGTGACGATTCACGGACATTGCTCAGTTGACAACTTGCTCTCGTTCAAAATGGATCCGCCAAACCGAGCGAAGCACAGAGTCTGCTTGTTGCTCATTACTGGCTGTTCAAAAGATGGCATGACGGTGCACAGCGTGACCCACATTGACGACTCCGTCGTGTCTGAGGCGCAGTACTTCATTAAAAAATTGAGAACACTGGGGATGCGCACAGAGCTTCAGCAATCAGGCGACCATAAGCGGATGAATGAGTGGAGCAAGACGCCGGAATCCGCCAAGAAGTGCCGAATTTTTGAAAGCCGCCCCTCAGGAGAAAGCTTGAGATGAGCTTCTGATGTCTTGTCAGCGATGCTTCTCAGCTTGCTGGACATGGCAAGCGTCTTTGTTCTTCGCCTTGCGGGATGCCAGCTAGGTTTGCCTCAAACATATCGTTTGGTAGTTTCCTTTGCCTTGTTTGTTTATGCGGTGCTTCTCAGCCTGCACTATTTACTGTTGTGGCGTCTGGTGCAAGAGTAGTGTTTGCGGCCTGCATTCCTCCTCAGCCTGCCTTGGCTCCCTTGAGAGTGCCTGCACAGAGTTTCGGTCTGTGCTCAGGTTGCCCAACGGATTGATTCACGTTCGCCTGCGGTGCTTCTCAGCCTGCACTTCCTTTGCTACAAGCGCCTGTTCTGCAGTCGTTCAAAGTGTCTCGTTTACAGAGAATTTCCGTATTGATATCCTTGTCTCTTTCCCAAAAAAAACATTTCTGCACGTGTTTCATTGGACCCTAAATCAGGTCACGGCCGTGCTTCATTTCAAGACAACCCCCATGTTCGTAGCAGTGTCGATATCAGACGTTCGTTCAGTTATAAAAGCGTTGATAGCAGTGTCTCGTTTTCGGACACCTCATTGTATATCAACTCTGGCTGTGCCTCATTTCAAGACACCTCCCATGTTCGTAGCAGTGTCGGTATCAGAGGTTCCTCCAGTTATAAAAGCGTTGATAGCAGTGTCTCGTTTTCGGACACCTCATTGTATATCAACTCATTGATACCGAGTTTCCTTTCAGCATACGTCACTGCATAGCAGTTTATCTTACTTACTGGAACCGCCTCCATCTTCACTATCATCACGACTGGTTCACGTTGGCCTGCGGTGCTTCTCAGCCTGCAGATCTTTTGCGACCTCATCATCGCCATTGATCATCATCACCATCAACATCACTGATTCACATCCTCACCATCACCAACATCCTCCACAACGAATTTCCCTCATCACCATCATCATCATCAATGTCTCCGTAGCCATCTTGCCTAGAGCTATCCTTACAAAGGAACTTTCCAGCACCCACTGCACACAGTAATGCCGCGGCATGCTGGTAGCTCTCGGTCTGGGCGCCATGCTCCTGACGTTTCTGCACCCAACAGCGGTGCTCCTCAGCCTGCTGCAGTGAGCAGTGCCCCTCCTCAGCGTGCTGTGTTGAACGGTACTGTCCACAGGATTGTTGACCTGGTGAAGCAGTTCGGTCGTATACCGAAGCACAAGAAAGGAACGTCCGAGGAAGTACGAGCTGAAAACAAGTTGGCCAAACGTTTATCCGACCACCGCGACAGCATTCCTAATGACGTTATGTTAGAGTTGCAAGCCCTCGAATGCGCCACGCCTTCAGAGTCAGCCGCTGTCAGCGCTGCCCTTCAGCGTTCTGCATTAAGCGGATCTCTGCAAACGCTCGTCGAGGACGTGAAGCAGTTCGGTCGTATACCGATACGAAATAACGGAACGTCTGGGGAAGCACGAGCCGAAAACAAGTTGGCCAAACGTTTCTTTTGGCACTGCGAGAGCATTCCTAATGACGTGATGTTGGAATTGCAAGACCTCGAGGAGTCACGCGCCGTCAGCGCTGCTGCTCAGAATGCTGCAGGTGCTGCTGCTCAGCGTGCTGCAACCGAGGAGTTCAAGCGGAAGCAGAAGACCGATGAGATCCTGCAGCAGGTGCGCGAATTCGGCAGCTGGCCGAAGGAGAGCACTCAACGCCCGCTTGCAGAGCGGCAGTTGGCTTGGCACATCCGAAAAACACGGAAGGCCAAGCATTTCTCACCGGAGCAGGAGGCCGAGCTTCAAACTCTGCAGCAGGCGGATACGAAGTCCGACGGGCTCATTCAGCAGACGAAGATCGAGGAGGTCATGCAGCAGGTGCGAGACCTCGGCCGCTTTCCGAAAGAGTCCGCCGGGCGTAGTGTTGCAGAGCGGCAACTAGGCTGGCTAGTTCGGAATGGATTGAAGGCCAAGCAGTTCTCTCCCGAGCAGGAGGCCGAGCTCCAGGCACTCCAGCAGGCGGAAAGCGATGGCAAAACAATGCTTCGCATCGCGGAGGCGGAGGAAAGGCCAAACCCCATGGAAGGGTTCGCTGAGGAGGCGCAGAACAGGATCGACCAGGATCTGCTGATGCTGGAGAGTGGCATTCGTAACAAGGCAATCCTGTGGCGCCTGGCCACCTACAAAGAGCTTGTGTCCAGCCGCGGTGCTCCTCAGCCTGCGCAGCACAGGGAATTTGCGCAGAGGTACGCGGAGCGAGTGCGGAGAGCGTTGGCTGCTCCCGCGGGGAAGAGCTGCTACGTTCCCGGCGGCGAAGTAGAGGGGAACCAGTTGCGCGTTTTCTTTAACCGTGCAGTCATGACGGGACCGCTCGTCTGCCAGCTCTGCGACTGCGATTTCTTAATAGAAGAGGACTTTGCGCGGCATAAGCAGTGCAACCACGCCGGCGAGGCAGAATACCGCAAACGGGTGCTGTGCCTGATGGCACACGCTGGCTGCAGGCCGATAACCGCTCAAGAGAAGAGGATCATGGTGCAGAATTTTGCTTACTTCCAACAGTTCTGTCACCCTGGCAGCAAGGCCAACCGCTTCTCGGGCGGCGAGGCGGTGCCCCGAAGCGAGGCAGCCTGCGTAGTCTGTGAGCAGAAAGACTACCTGGAGCATCGCCACAAACTCAGCCTGTTTGGAGCAGTGCCGGAGGAGCGTGTCTTTGAGCACTGCGCCGACTCAGCAAGCGATCGTGATGACCTATCCGATGGCGAGTCAGATGCTCCACCCAAGCGTGCTCTGGTGAAGCACCGCGGGGTGTACTACTTGCAGTCCCCGGAGCTCGTGCAGAAGCTCCTGGACGTGGACAGGTACTGGCAGCGGTGGCCACTGATCCCGTGTGAACAGCTGCACGCGTCCAGCGTTCAGCATCCGGAGCACCCAGAGTGGCGGTGGCTGCTGCACTCCCGCCGAGTCCCTGTGGTTGCACCACCAGAAGCAACGGCGGGAACCTGCGGTGCTTCTCAGCCTGCTGCAGACAGGTCCGGCGGAGCTTCTCAGCCTGCGGACGAGAGGCCTCCGTGCGCAGGGGTGGGAGATGCCAACGCGTTGGTGTGGGTCTGTTGGGATTGCCTCAATGACCTGTGCGCCAAGAAACCGAAGATGCCGTTAAACGCCCTGGTCAACGACAACTGGATCGGCCGGGAGCTCATGCTCGTCCGCAGCGCTTCGAAAGCTACTAAGATGCTGGCGCCCCTTGGCCGATGCTGTTGGAAGCAAGTCCGCCTCGGCAAGGGCGCTCCGGATGTCCAGCAGAAAGGCATCTCGGGCAACACTATCCTCTTCGCCCAGCCCACGGCGCATATCCCGACCATGGAGCTGCCCCCGGAGCAGGGCGCGCTTGTGGACTCTCTGAACATCGTTTTCTCGGGCGCCGCGCACAAACTCCACAAGGCGTACTGGGCAACAGTCAAGCGCGGCGAGTACATGCAGATCGCGAGGGAGCGCAAGCAGCAGTGCGCAACCTTTTCCGAGGTATCCGTCCGGGAGGATGTTGCCCCGACACGGCTGCCGGAGGACGGCGTGCCAGACCACATCCAAGCCTGTCTGCAACCAGTGGACGGTGCGGACAAAGCCCCGGTACGTCTGTTGGGGCCAGCATCCAGGGCGCCGGAAGTGGGTAGAGACGACGAGGCGGGAGACGAGTCTGACGAGGAGAAAGAGACAGACAAACGACGGAAATTTAGCAAGTCTGAACATGACTGACATGGATCCTACCTGCATGGAAAATGTGGCAGAGCCGAATGCCCATTTGCAGGTGGCATACCTGTGCATTTGTACATCGCTCCTAGTCAGTTATGTTTGAATTGCGCTGCACCGGCCAGTGGTGGGAGCTTGCAGCGGCTTAGCAGGCAAGCACGCATCATCGGCACTTAAGACGAGGTGACACCGACAGTGGCAGACAGCAGCGGTGCTCTTCAGCCTGTTGCCGACGAGGGCGGCAGGCATACGATGCGCAGCATGGTTCTCGATGTGCAGAGTGCTGCTCGTTCGTTCGACGAGCGAGCGCAGGTGGCGCTGGAGAAAGCGCAAGCAGGAGCAGACGCGCGCAGGGCTGTGGGCCCGCACTCTTTATCGGTGCCTACGCAGAAACCCTTGAGTTCTTTCGACAGCAGGTCTTGGCCGGCGTGCTACACAGAGTTCTGGTTCGGGGACGGCGCGCCGAACCTCGAGCGGGAGCGGCCCATGCTGTTCGAACAGGTCTTCCCCAGGAATACTACCTATGCTACCAGTGTTGATAGAGGAGTCGATCCATTGATCGCAGTGTCTCGTTTGGACCTACATCCATTGATAAGCTAGTAGTCCTCGTTTGAACTCTACATCCATTGATCGACTAGTTAAGTGTTCTTGGTTGTACCTTTTCGTGCCCTCGTCATGATAGCAGTGTCTCGTTTGGACCTACATGTGTTGATAGCAGTGTCTCGTGTGGATCTACATCCACTGATACCACTGTCTCGTTTGGACCTACATGTGTTGATAGCAGTGTCTCGTTTGGACCTACACATGTTGATAGCAGTGTCTCGTTTGGACCTACATCCATTGATAGCACTGTTCCGTTTGGACCTACATGCGTTGATAGCAGTGTCTCGTTTGGACTTACATGTGTTGGTAAAAGTGTCTCGTTTGAACATACATCCATTGATAGCAAGGTTGCGTTTGGGCAGCGTCTCCTTTGGACCTACATGTGTTGTTAGCAGTGTCTCGTTTGGACCTACATGTGTTGATAGCAGTCTCCTTTGGACCTACATCCATTGATAGCAGTGTCTTGTTTGTACCTACATGCGTTGATAGCAGTGTCTCGTTTGGACCTACACGTGTTGATAGCAGTGTTTCGTTTGGACCTACACCCACTGATCCCATTGTCTCGTTTGGACCTACATGTGTTGTTCGCAGTGTTGCGTTTTGACCTACATGTGTTGATAGCAGTGTCTCGTTTGGACCTACATCCATTGATGGCAGTGTCTCGTTTGTACCTACATGCGTTGATAGCAGTGTCTCGTTTGGACCTACATGTGTTGATAGCAGTGTCTCGTTTGAACCTACATCCATTGAGAGCACTGTTCCGTTTGGACCTACATGCGTTGATAGCAGTGTCTCGTTTGGACCTACACGTGTTGATAGCAGTGTCCCGTTTGGATCTACACCCACTGATCCCATTGTCCCGTTTGGACCTACATGTGTTGTTCGCAGTGTTGCGTTATGACCTACATGTGTTGATCGCAGTGTCTCGTTTGGACCTACATCCATTGATGGCAGTGTCTCGTTTGTACCTACATGCGTTGATAGCAGTGTCTCGTTTGGACCTACATGTGTTGATCGCAGTGCCTCGTTTGAACCTACATCCATTGATAGCACTGTTCCGTTTGGACCTACATGCGTTGATGGCAGTGTCTCGTTTGGACCTACATGTGTTGATAGTAGTGTCTCGTTTGGACATACATCCATTGATAGCAAGGTTGCGTTTGGACCTACATGTACATGTGTTGATAGCAGTGTCTTGTTTGGACCTACATCCATTGATAGCAGTGTCTTGTTTGTACCTGCGCGCGTTGATAGCAGTGTCTCGTTTGGACCTACATGTGTTGATAGCAGTGTCTCGTTTGGACCTACATCCATTGATAGCACTGTTCCGTTTGGACCTACATGCGTTGATAGCAGTGTCTCGTTTGGACCTACATGTGTTGATAGCAGTGTCTCGTTTGGACATACATCCATTGAACGCAAGGTTGCGTTTGGACCTACATGTCTTCATAGCAGTGTCTCGTTTCTTTGTCCTTCGAGGTCGCACGGCGCCTGATCAACCTGGAGGAGCTCGAGTACTCTCTCGCGACCGACGAGGAGCCCTACGAGGCAGCCTGCCAGAGCCGCTTCAGCTCGCCAGAGATCATTGCTGTCTTCGCGTCGTCCCCCATCCGACATGGCCTGGCCGCCTCGCATGTATTACTCAACCCTCTATTTTTTGCATCCCTACCCGCGGCTCATGCGGAATCTTGAAAGGTCTCTCGGCGTCCGTGGGCACGCGTTTGGCTAGGATAGGATAGGAACTGATACCTCCTGTTTCCTGTCTGTGGCCCGTCGGCGGGTAGGTTTTCTTTGGAGGCGACTATAACATCCGCTTAGCCGGGCGGACATGCATTAGGCTCCGCACTGTTCTCAGCTCCGGGCAATCGCACTGCGTATGGTCTTGTAATGCCTCTAGACGTTGCTAGCATGCACCTTTCACCCATTGTGCCTGGAACAGGCTGGCGGTCGGATTTTACAGCTCATCACAGCGCTTTCACTACGGGACGCGTTGGCATCATCCTCATGGTCGGAGCAAGGCCAAGCTTTCTTCGTCACACCCGGCAACTTCGCACGGACAAGTGACAGGCCCGTTGGTCCTCCAACTCCACGAAGGGCCCGGAAAGCGGAGCCACTTAGACATTCGCGGGGGCGCGTTTGGCGCGGTGGCCAGAGCCGGCGGCGCTTCTCAGCCTGCTGGCCCTGACCTGCGGAGTCCAGCTCCGACCATGCCTTCTCTGGAGCGGATGCACCAGATAGTGGCAGCAGACCCGCGGGCGCAGGCCAAGTTCTTCCTGTTGATGACGGAGCTTCACAACCGCTACATCATCGGCTTAGAGCGCCTGTTTGTTGGCCGCACAACGCTAGCCCGACAGGCGGTGGCAACGGAGGACGACGTGGCAGCGTCTCTGCAGCCGCGCGTGGCCCCAGGCACCACTGATGTGCAAGCGCCTTTCGAAGCACAGGGTCGGGGCTTCACGCACGGCCACGGCAAAGGCCACAGCGTCATCGGGCCTACGATGGCGTGGCTGCGGTCGGCAGTGGTCGGAGGCCTGCTCACCGCCGCTCGGGAGCTGCGAACTGCGCTTCTTTCCACCGCGGAGACCGTGCAGTACGAAGCTGCCAACGAGCCCGCACGGCAGCTGGGGCTTCCTGACGTCGCGCCAGAGCCTTTCACAGCCAGGCAACAACGACAGAGCCGCATGGACGGAGGGGAAGAGGAGGACGGCACCCTGCGCGACGAAGTGCCTCTCGGCCCGCCAGTGGAGCAGCCGCACCCGGTGGAGGAGCGAGCGCGGGCAGCCGCAGAGAACCGGATGCCTGCAATCGGCGCTGCAGCGTACCGGGGCCTCCCGCTCACAGGAGCCTTTCAGTCTACGTTTCCAAGCTACCGCCAACGAACTAGCTTCGGGCAGCTAGGTGGCGCTCCTCAGCCTGCCATGGCAGCCAGCCATGCTAGCCTCTCCCAGACGAACGAGGATGGAGCGATTCAGGAAGTCCTCAAGCCCGATGGCTCTCGGCTTCGGTCGAGGAGATTACCGCAGATGCGGGGGCTTGGGCGGTAGCGTTTAGCCATGGCTTCTTTTGCAACATCTGCTCCAACCACGAGCGCGACTGCGCCGAGACGTGCGTCAAGTACGTCAAGAAGAAGCTCGAGGCCAAAGAGAGTCTGCGCTCGAACAGAACCCCGTCGCGCCGCTTCTGGTTCTTTCGCATCCAGCAGCTATGTCTAGCAGGCCGCGCCAAGCGAGTGCGTCGGCGCGGCAAGCCTTTGGTCCGGACTCCGTTCATCGTCTTCTCTGATGACCGCAACCAGCGGTGCCGCTGCCAGGTCAAACGCGACCAGCCGTTCAGGAGCTCCAGCAACGACGTCTCTCAAGTGACCAGCCGGTGCAACGTGGATTTCCAGTTCTTGATGTGCGCGCCTGACAAGTCTGCCGAGGCAGCAAAAGTGCTTCAGCCTGGTGGTGCTCCTCAGCCTGCCCAGGACGGGCTGCCTGCGGCCGCCCCAGTTCAGCTGGCCAAGCGCAGAAGGCTTACCAAGAAAACGGCCAGCATGATGAACCCAGAGTCGGCAATCGCATTGCGCTCATCCAAACAACTCGGCGGCCGCAAAAAGTGGCTCTACGGTTGTGGCTCCTTGCATCCGACAGATGCATCTGTCGTGGAGAGCTTCCAAGCTGCTTTCCAGAAGGCTTTCTCAATGGACTTCTACATCACGAAATACCAGGGCAAGATGATGGAGTCCATGACGCCGCTCTTCCAGCCCATGCTCACCGGCATGCAGCGTCTGGAGCAGCAGGAGAGGGACGAGAAGGAGGAGGAAGCCCGGAAGGTGCTCAGTGAGGGCGGCGCTGATGGCGAGGACCAGACGCTGGCCAAACGGGGCCGGACGCGCGAGGATCTCGCTCGCCGCGCTCGGCGGGTCTGTATCCGCCTGGCATCGATGGCGAACCGGTGCTTCTGGCTCTCCACGACGGAGGTGGCCGTGCATATCCTCACAGGCGGCGACTGCCTCCAGTAGCACCACAATGTGCGGCTCTTCACGAGACAACTACAGTGGGCCTGCCAGCAGTGCAAACGCTTGCTAAACCATGAAGGTTCGGGCGGGGAGACGCATAATGATCAGGGGCCAATACAAGCAGTCCGCATCCAGATCCCTGACGCCGACAACGAGGAGGAGGACGCAGCAGGTGACACCAGCGGTGCTCCTCAGCCTCCTGGAGACACCCCTGCTGGTGATGAGCAAGGTGGCGGTGCGGAGTGCGAGGACATGCGCGCCTGCGCCACCAGCACGAACACGGCCGACGACTACGCCCACAGAGGCCCTCGCCTGCAGACCATGCCGTACTACGTCTACAGGATGTACGTCCGGCGAGTCCTGAAGCCGAGCCGGGTCAAAGCTTCTGGACCGCGATTCTTCGCCTTCGACAGCCACTACGTCTTAGCTCCGCGGTACATGCAGGAGGTCCTGTTGACGCGGAGTCACGTCCCCACCATCGATGGCTTCCAGTGCCCGACCTGGGCACAGGACCCCGAGCAGAACTCGCTCTTCAAGGCCCTCCTCTTCACGCCTTGGGCGTGCGAGTGTCCCCTCTCTTGTGGCTGCGTTACTCAGTACAGCCATTTGCTGAGGAACTGCGACTGCCCCGCCGTGCGCCCATACTCGTTCGAGCGGGCGTGGCGGCTTCGGTGCGCGGAGATCCACGTGTTGGCAGCGCGCGCAGACTCCAGGAGCCGCCTGGCCCGCAAGAGGCTCGTGCTCGCGGACACGACCCTCTTCAACGAGCTGAAAGAGCCCCGGGTGAACCTCGAGGAGGGCGAGCTGGTGCTCCTCAGCCTAGCGCACTTCGCAAGGTCCCAGCTGGCGCGGCGCATGCCAGCGGAGGCGGCACGGCGCATCCTCGCCTTCAGTGACCACCACTGCCGGTGGCACGAGGAACAGTGCACCCTGGTGGAGTTCTGCGCGCACGTGGCGCGAGACGTGCTGGCGCACGTGGACCTCGCGGCGGAGGCGCGGGTTAAGCCTCGGCCAGCAACGACTGCACACCTCGAGGCGGATGAAGACTCCGCGAGCGATGCCGAAGGGCTCAAGGGGCGAGTCCCGCTGGAGCTCGTTGACGTGGGTGGAGGCGGCGGCAGCGACGAAGAGGAGGACGTGGAGGACGCCGAGATTACCGAGATCTCCCGGTTTCCGCTGCGGGACCACGTCAGAGCAACCGAGCTGGCCCTACAGCAAGACCAACTGCAGCGCTTGGACCTGAAGGGCCGCCTCAGCTACGCCGATAAGCAGTTGAAGAACCTCGACCGAGCGTACAGCGGCATGCTGCAGCCCAGCTTTGCACTGCCAGCCAGCAGCGGCGCGCGGGAACATCAGGGCACGCGGCTGGACGAGACCTTTTCTGACATGCTCGCCCTACAGCGGCAAAGCATTGCGCTCCAAAAGAAGCTAGCGAGCCCGGATGGAGAGATCTTGCCCGATGCTGCGGACGACTGGCTCCCCAGCGGTGCTCCTCAGCCTGCTGCCGAGGACGCCCAACCAGAACTCGTTCCGCAGCTCTTGGCCATGCAGGGCCCGGCGGCTGTTGCGTGGAAGCTCGTCACTGATGCCCACTGCACGGAGGAGCAGATTGACGCGGTGGCGTTGTTTGCGTTGTCTCTGCAAAAACGTTTTGACGGCAGACCAGACAAGACAACGCATCTCCTCCCCGTGGCGTCCGCGACAGGCAACCACAGAGCGATCTGGCTCGGTGGAGGCGGTGTCGGCAAGACGCGCACCCTCTCCAAAGTGGTGGAGCCGATGGCCATCACATACTTCGGCGAGCAGGGGTACCTCGGCAAAGCGCAGTCCAACCACGCCGCACACAACCTCGGCCCGCGCGGCAGGACCATGCATTCCTCCAATGGCCTGCTCATGTCGGATTCCATGCAGACAGCCAGGCTGCGCTTGACGCCACAGACGCAGAAAAAGCTGGATCGCCTCACAGGCACACTCGGCGTCGACGTGATCGATGAGATGGGTGCTGTGCCGGGGCCTTTGCTGCATGCAGATGCACTGCGCACGACCTACGGCAGGGCGTTGCGCTACAACCTGGACCCCACGAAGTACATGCGCCCGCAGGAGACGTGGGGACGCATGCCTGTGAAGATCTTGTGCGGGGACTTCTACCAGTTGCCGCCAGTCCCCGCCACCGCTTCCCTGCTGGCGCCTAACGCGGGCCAATCCTACGAACACCAACAGGGTAGGAAGTTGCTCGCCGACATCGAGTACGTCATCGATTTCGTGCAGATGCAGCGCTTTACAGACCCGTTGCAACTCGAGGTTCTCCACGCCATGAGAACTCCAGGCGGAAAAAAGATCTCTGACGAGAGCTGGCAGGCGATCGTCAAAACAGAGGTCGTTAGCCCTAGCGGTGCTGGTCAGCCTGCTGCCAGCAGCAGCGGAACCGCTCAGCCACCTCAATGGGGCCCTCGGTTGCGTGCAGCACGAGGCTGGTACGAGTCCGCCTATGAGTGGCGCATCGTCTCTTACGCCATGCATGCACAGGCCAAGCTTGATGCGCACGATGCTGGCCAGCTGCTCTTTTACGTCCCAGCAATCGACAGACCAGCTGCGCGCCTCGCGAAGCCTGATTACGACGAGATGCGCGCGGAGCCCAACATCGGCGCTACCGCATAAATGCCGGGGCTGCTGCCGCTCTTCGTTGGCATGGAGGTCATCCTGACAGAATCCGTCTTGCCGCCGAAGTATGTCCGTGGCGCGCCAGGCAAAGTGGTAGGCATAGAGCTGCACGCTCTGGAGCCTCCGGTGGAGGGCCGCCCGTCCATTGTCTCGGACGGCGTGGTCGTGCTCTACTACATGCCAAAGGCCGTCTATGTCAAGATCGATGACAGCGTTGAACTTTTCTTGAAGGCCGCGCCGGTGACAGCTAACAGTGCTTCTCAGCCTGCCGGCCCCGACCTGCGCGGAGTGCTCGCGATCACCCCGCAGGCGCGCCCCTGGAAGTTCAAAGCGAAGACAGGTGGCCCGGCCATCGCGGTGTCCAGGACGCAGTTGACCGTGCTGCCCAAAAAGCAGGGGACTCTGCATGGCGTCCAGGGCAAGACGACGGACCAAGGCTTCATCGTGCACTGGACGTTTCCGCCTGGACTCAAGAAGGAGTCCATTTGGCTTGCCTACTACGTCAGCCTGTCGCGCCCCAGAAGCTTCAACCAACTCTTGAGCCACGGCTTGCCTGACCGGAACATCATCGAATCCGGCCCCCCGGAACAGATCGCCAAGGCCTTCGCCGAGCTCTTCACGGACAAGATTGCCGCGACGAAGATCGCTTGCGCGAAGGCCCGACAGCAACTGGGATGGCCTGCGCGAGCTTGAGGAGCAATGAGATGCAGGTTGCGTTGTGGCGGTGCTGTTCAGTCTGTCCGTCTGCATTCGCGTGGTGCTTCTCAGCCTGCATGCGCGTGGTGTTTCTCAGCCTGCGCTCGTGTGCAGCTGTGCGCGGTGAGCCTGCACGTGTCGCGGAATGCTTTTCAGCCTGCGCGTGTCTGCAATGCTTTTCAGCCTGCACGCTTTGCAGCTTCTCCGCTTCGCACGCCGCTCCTCAGCGCGGTCCTCTGAAAAAAAAAAAACAGTCATCATCTCATCGTCGCACTCATCATCGCACTCATCATCATCATTCATTGCCAGCGTTGATAGCAGTGTCCCGTTTTTACACGACTCGCACTGTTGATAGCAATGTCTCGTTTTGACACTCCCAGCGTTGATAGCAGTGTCTCCTTTTTACACGACTCCCACCATTCACAGCGAAGTTTCGTTTTGACACACTGCGAGCGTTGATAGCAGTGTTTCCTTTTTACACGACTGCCGCCATTCATAGCAGTGTCTCGTTTTGACACATTTCCAGCGTTGATAGCAGTGTCTCCTTTTTACAGGACTCCGAACTACAACTACTACTTCACTGTTACCACTGTTTCATCTTTCCTGCTCTTATTGCTAATACTACTGCGAGTGTTACTGCTGCTGCATGCCTCCAGCTATGCTACTACATATCGCTGTTAGGTTGCTTTGCCGGGATAATCAACATGCTCACGGATACAGGGCGGCTCACTTTCGAAACGGGGGTCTCGTTGACCACTGCCTTCGCCTGCTTGATCCTACCCCGTGTAGCATTCCTCTAATCTAGAAGGGTGCAAGGCTGAAAAAGCTCTCGCCTGAATGGCAGGTCCGTTTGCGCTCGTCCTCCGTGGGGGACGCGCCTCGTAAACAGGAATGCGCGGATACTCTTAGGACTTCTGCTGGGGAGGTGTTGGCAACACATGCTGATGAAGGTGAACATTTCCACTGGATGCCAAAAACATGCTGTAGGCAAACATGGGTTGCCCACTGCAGGCGTGGTTTGCCACTGGATTGTGGCAGTGAGCTCGCTGATGGAAAAAGTGTGTGCCTTCAGTGAGCCAGAAAAGCAATCAACAAAAAGCCTTCCGCCGACAGTTGCATTGCACATCGTTGAACCATCCTGAGTTTACGCAGGTCCTTCTCCTCTGACCTCCTTCTGTGATGCGTATGATGGTCTATTGGGATGCCTCCTGCGGGCCGCATGGTGGGCTCTTTGGGTCCTCTTGGGGTAATTACATGAGGGGCCCCGTGAGGGCGTCTTGGAGGCCTCGTGGGGGCGCCTCGGGGGCCTCTCGGGTGATCGTGGGACCTCTTCGGGCCCTCTTGGGGGGGCACTTGTGCTCGACTTGGGCGCCTGCTGGGCCGTCTCTCGATTCCCTCTTGGGTCGTCTTGGGGCCCTCTTGAAGACCTCCTCGATTGTCCTGGGGCGGTCTGGAGCGCTTGGAAGCTCGAAACAAAAGAAAGCGAACATCTGCCCCAAACCTGTGTATGACATTTGCACATAAAACAATATGTATCTCTCTATATATATGTATATATATATACACATATATATATAGATGAGTAACTATATATATATATATATATATATATATATATATATACACATATATATACACTAGAACCACGCGCGCGCTTCGCGCGCGCTTAGGTTCTGTCGAGTCATAGACCCAGGAATCGTTGTGAGAAGAAATTGGTGACGCGAAGCGTCGTGGGGGCGTCCTTGGACGTCTGGGGTCTCCTGGGGCCTCTTGAGGGGCCTCCTGGGGGCCTCTTGGCGGCCTCTTGGGGCGGAAGGCTCGAACTTGCGGTTCGTGGTCCCCCTCTGGGCCCCCCTCTGGGCCCGTCTTGGGGCCCTCTTGGGCCATCTTGGGCGCCTCTTGGGCCGTCTTGGGGCCCTCTTGGGCTGTCCTTGGGCCTCCTTTGGGCCTCTTGGGGGTCTCCTGGGGCCTCTTGAGGGGCCTCCTTGGGGCCTCCTGGCGGCCTCTTGGGGCGGAAGGCTCGAGATTGCGGTTCGTGGTCCCCCTCTGGGCCCCCTCTTGGGCCCGTCTTGGGGCCCTCTTGGGCCATCTTGGGCGCCTCTTGGGCCGTCTTGGGGCCCTCTTGGGCTGTCCTGGGGCTCTCTTGGAAGCTTCTTGGGCCGTCTTAGGGCGGTCTTGGGCGCCTCTTGGGCCGTCCTGTAACGTCGGAAAGCCCAAAAGGCGACTTTGTGAAAAATGTACGTTTTACGAAGGGAATGGGCCAATTTTTGCGTCTAGGGGCCCTCTTGGGACGCATGTTGGAGGCTTCTTGGGGCGTCTTGGGGGCGTCCTTGGTTGGACGTCTGGGGTTTCCTGGGGCTTCTTGAGGGGCCTCCTTGGGGCCTCCTGGCGGCCTCTTGGGGCGGAAGGCTCGAGCTTGCGGTTCGTGGTCCCCCTCTGGGCACCCTCTTGGGCCCGTTTCGGGGCCCTCTTGGGCCATTTTGGGCGCCTCTTGGGCCGTCTTGGGGCCTCTTGGGCTGTCCTGGGGCCCTCTTGGAAGCTTCTTGGGCCGTCTTGGGGCGGTCTTGGGCGCCTCTTGGGCCGTCCTGTAACGTCGGAAAGCCCAAAAGGCGACTTTGTTGAAAATGTAAGTTTTACGAAGGGAATGGGCCAACTTTTGCGTCTAGGGGCCCTCTTGGGCCGCATGTTGGAAGCTTCTTGGGGCCTCTTGGGGGCGTCCTTGGACGTCTGGGGTCTCCTGGGGCCTCTTGAGGGGCCTCCTGGGGGCCTCCTGGCGGCCTCTTGGGGCGGAAGGCTCGAGCTTGCGGTACGTGGTCCCCCTCTGGGCCCCCTCTTGGGCCCGTCTTGGGGCCCTCTTGGGCCATCTTGGGCGCCTCTTGGGCCGTCTTGGGGCCCTCTTGGGCTGTCCTGGGGCCCTCTTGGAAGCTTCTTGGGCCGTCTTGGGGCGGTATTGGGCGCCTCTTGGGCCGTCATGTAACGTCGGAAAGCCCAACAGACAACTTTGTGAAAAATGTACGTTTTACGAAGGGAATGGGCCAATTTTTGCGTCTAGGGGCCCTCTTGGGACGCATGTTGGAGGCTTCTTGGGGCCTCTTGGGGGCGTCCTTGGACGTCTGGAGGCCTTCTTCAGCATCTCGGAGCCCTCTTGGAGGCCTCTTGGAAGTTTCTTGGGCCGTCTTGGGCGCTCCTGGGGCCGTCTTGTCTGACCGGGGAGGCCTCCGGCAAGCCCCGACGAGCCTCCGGGCCCCCCGGGGTGCACATTTGTGGTCGGGGTCCCGGCCCCGGGCCCCCGGACCCGGTGCGCCGATATATGTATATACATACATTTACATCGGAGGTTGGGGGGTGAGATCGAAGTGGAACGGAGAGCCCCCCTACCAGGAAATCGATTTCGATTTCGTGTTCGTGCGTGCCGTGCGGGCGAGGCGAAGCTGCGTGGGCGGGCGAGAGAAAATCTCCTGAGGCTGAGGCGCGGCCGGACCAAATGGACTTCCTTCCCCCCCCCCCTCCCCCCCCCCCCTCCCCCCCCCCCCCCCCCCCCCTCCACCCCCCCCATCCTCCCCCCCTCCCCCCCCCCCCCCCCCCCCCCCCCCAGGGCGGCGCGGTGTCCCGCCGGTGTTCCGCCGGTGTCCCGTCGGTGTCCCGCTGGTGTCCCGTGTGGCTGAGGCGCGGCCAGACGAAATGATTCCCTTCGGGGCGGCCGGGGCGGCGCGGTGTCCCGCCGGTGTCCCGCTGGTGTCCCGTGTGGCTGAGGCGCGGCCGGACGAAATGATTCCCTTCCGGGCGGCCAGGGCGGCGCGGTGTCCCGCCGGTGTCCCGCCGGTGTCCCGTCCGTGTCCCGTCGGTGTCCCGATGATGATGTTGATGATGATTATGATGATGATTCTGATGATGATGGTGATGATGATGATGGTGATAATGATGATGATGTTGATGATGGCGATGATGATGATGATGATGATGATGATGATGATGATGATGATGATGATGATGATGATGATGATGTTGATGTTGATGATGATGATGATGCTGATGCTGATGCTGATGATGATGATGATGATGATGACGACGTCGATTGCGAGATCGATTGTGATATCGGTAGTGAGACCGAATGTGACACTGGCATTGTCATAACAACATTCACCACTGTTGCCCATTGATGGGCCCCTCCCCCCCCCAGCCTCCTTATCACCCGCAGGGTGGTCGTATAGGTGTATATATAGAGAGAGAGAGAGAGAGAGAGAGAGATGTGTGTGATGCTACCTTTTAGGGCCCTCTGGCAGAATCTCTTGGAGCCGTTCGGGGGCGTGTTTAGAGGCCTCATGGGCAGTGTTGAATCCAGCTTGGGCCGTCTCGGAGCCCTTTTGGACGGCTGGGGGAGGGCTCTTGCCCCCCCCCCCCTGAACCCGTTTTGCGCCCATCTGACCTCGGGATAAGGTACAGCGGGAAACCTCAAAAAGGCATTCGGGCTGGCCCGAGAGGCACGCGACATCCGGGTGGAGATCGGGCAATGCAGCGCCCATGCCTGCAATAATCCCGGGCAGAGACCTCACGGGACCTGGGGACACTGCAACTCGTGCCTCGAGGAATTTGGCTGAAGTAAAAGCCTGGACCCCAAATTGCAAGATTTACCAAGGGGAGGAGGCGCGTGCCTTGTGTGGCTTCCCGCAAGCCGTGTGGGGCTTCCAGCGAAACACCTTTCCCAAGGCCAAGGGGCCCACGAGGTACCAAGAGGGCCGCAGGAAGCCCTCCAGGCTGTCCCAGAGGACTCCGAGACGGCCCAAGAGCGCTCACGGACGGGAGGACCCACAAGAGGCACCACACGTGGACTGTCCATGGTGAGTGAAAGGGTTGCAGCGTTCGCACCTTCCCGGGCTTCTGACGCTCCAGGACGGCCCCAAGAAGACTCTCAGATCCCTCCGACGGGCTCAAGGGGCCCCTACGAGGGCCTCAAGATGGCCCAAGAGGGCCCCCAAAGGCCCCCCAGGTGGTCCAAGAGGGCCCCCACAAGAGCACGAAGAGGGGACCGAGTGTTGGAACACGAGCTACAGTCAACCCGTATCAGAAGGATGCGCGGTAAGGATGCATGGGCCTTGGAGGCCCATATGAACGTTTTTCGAACGAGGTTGGCAAGCGAAAGTCGCTAAGGATGGGCCGAAGGGGCAAGGATGAAAGGGTACGCTTGGGAAGGTTGCCCATCCTTACTGTGCGTCTGGACTGTAACAGTTCGAGCCTTGCCCCCCAAGATGGCCCCCGAGACCGCCAGCCGGCCCCCAAGAGGCTCCCAAAAGAGGCCCCCCAAGAGGCCCCGAAAGGGAATCCAGGGCGGGAGGGGCCGAATGCCACTGCGTACTGATGAATAGATGCATCACCTGAAATAGAGCGATGGGGGACGAGCGAGAACTCGGTCATAAGGGAAGCCAAGACGAGGGGCACGATGTCGAATATGGTGTTTACCTCACAGTCCTGCTGTCGATCTCTCTCTCTCTCTCTCTCTCTCCCGCTCTCTCGTCGGCCATGGTTCCGGACGCTTCGGCGGCAGGATGCCGTCGCCTTCCCTGGCCCTGTCACATGAGGAGTGCAACGCTTCTGCCCCCCCTCAGGAGAAAGAGAAAGAGACGGGGAAAGAGAGAGAGAGAGGCAGGTACGTAGAGATAGATAAAGAGAAATAGAGAGATAATGAGAGAGAGAGAGAGAGAAAAAAAAAAGAGAGAGAGAGAGAGAGAGAACGATACGCAATGAACATCTGAGGTGGACAGCGTGAAGACGAAAGAAAGACCAAGAAGAAGACGAACATATTGAGGAGGACGGCACCACCCATGGCCGGTATCGAGGCCAATGCATCCTCACACTCTCTCACCTGCTCGTCCTCCTCCCCCCAAACCTCCTTCGCCCCGTTGCTTCTCGTCATTATCTCCCTCCCTTGAGGTCCGACGCTGCGAGAAAGAAACAACATCCGGAACCGTAGCCTAGGCCCAGTCATGCGACGCCAGGGTCTCAGGGTCCTCCTCCTCCAGGCTCTCGCATCCAGCAAACCCCATAACTGGCTGCCGTTTGGGGTGCGCCCCAAGCATTGGGCGTCTCCCATTGGCAGTTCCTCGACCTGTTCATGACTCGCCTGAGGAACTGTTCAGTGGCGGCCCGCTCGCAGACATGGCGATTTTGGTCAGTGATTCCCGTTTGGTATCCTCAAACTCCTCATGGCGGCCCGCTCGCAGACCTGGCAGTTTGGTCAGTGATCCCCGTTGTCATCCTCGTCCTCCTCCCACTCCTCTTGGCTCATCCCCCTCCTCTCCTCCTCCTGCGCCTTCCTGCAGCTTTGGATCAGTGATCCCCGTTTGTTCCTATCCTCCTCCTCCTCCTCCTCCTCCTCCTCCTCCTCCTCCTCCTCTTCCTCCTCCTCCTCCTCCTCCTCCTCCTCTCCCTCTTTCCCTCTCTCCCTCCCTCCCTCCCTCCCTCCATCCCTCCTTCCCTCGACGGGGGTGCGGCCAGGGGGCCTGAGCCACCCCAATGCCCCCCTCTCTCCCTCCCAGGGAGGGAGGAGAGGGATGAGGAAGAGGAGCAGGAGGGGAGGGAGAGAGGAAGAGAAGCGGGAGGGGAGGGAGAGAGAGAGAGAGAGAGGGAGGAGGAAGGGCCTCCCTCCCTCCATCCCCCCCTCCCTCCCTCTCTTCCTCTCTTCCTCTTCCCCCACCTTCCCTCTCCCTTGCGTCGCTGTCATCTTCGCCGTCGTCGTCGTCGACGTCCTCGCCCCTCCCCAGGGGGGGCCAATGACGAGGCCGCCCGGCCGCGCGGAGGCGGCCGCCCCGCGCCTCTCCGGGCCCCGCAGCACGCCCAGCTCGTACGGCGTGCACCTGCCGCTGGCCAGCGCCTCCGCCAGCTCCTGGGGGGGGGGAGCCGCGGGGCCGCACACGCCACTGCAGCCTGGCTGCAGGAAGAACCTGGACAGGTCTTCTGGACCCCCACGCAGAACAGGGGGCAACTAGCTATTTTCTCGGCGGCCTTAATAAAGGGCCAGGGTCCCACAAACAGGGGGTAACTGATTCTTTTGCTCCGCGGCGCCCGCCGCCACTACGGTGGGCCCTAGTCCAGAGGAACATCCTTCACGATCATGAGACCCTCCGTCGGCCAAAACAAACAGAACATCCAAGGGAACCCTCCCCAGGATGCACAAGAGCATCCAGCAATGACGAGGAACACTGGAGCACCCTCCCTGAACTGACCTCGATCTGATTCCCCGGTCCGACTGTGATGCACCCTGGCTGCTGAAACGGGGAGCGATAGACGAAGCCCCTTTTTGGCACCAGGAGGGCATCGGTGCACAAGCGCACGTCGTTCATTTCTAATCGTGCTCATTTCAAATTGTGCTCGTCTCTAATTCTTCCTGACCCCCTGGTGGCCAGAAAGAGGCCCAGGATGGAAGAACTAGAAATGAGAGGATCTTGGCCCCCAACAGAAATCAAAGAACTCTCGAATAATTAGAAATGAACAGTGTGTAGGGCCAGACGAGCAGCCTTGGAAAGGGCAAAAGGCGAACGTGGAGCCCCTTCCGAGCCCCCAGAGCGGTCGTTGTGTTCAGCGCCTTGGCTGTGCGCAGGCCTATCCGCGTCATGGGACAAGTAAGTGAAAGAGCCCTGGGACACATACATCAATAGATACAAATAACAGGATGCCCCAATGATCCCGTATTTTCTGGGTTTTTGTCTTCCCGCCCAATCCCCGCATTTTCCCATATTTCCTTCGGAATCGACGATGAATTGTGTCTGTGTGTCTTTTCCCCTCCTGAAGAAAGTCAGGACGCGAGACTTCTAGCCGTTTTCGGCCTCTGGGGGCCCTCGTCTGGCCCCCGGGGAGGCGTCAGGACTTCTGGGGACCCCGCACTTAACAACCACTCCCCGTCGCTCGGACAGCCATTTCCTGTGTTTGTTTCCGTGTCGTGCGTGTTTTTTCGCAGGGTGACAGTGCACAAGCAGGGCCAGACGAGCAGCCATGGAAGGACCAAAGGCGAACACCGAGCCCCTTCCGAGCCTCGTTTCAGCGCCTTGGCTGTGCGCAGGCCCGCCCGCGACATGGAGAAAAAGTCAGGACGGGAGGCTTTGGGGGCCGTGGGACACACAAATAAATAGACACAAATAACAGGATTCCCCATATGTGTTCATATTTTATGGGTTTCTTAGTTCGCCCCCACTTCCCATATTTTTCCATATTTTCCGGGGGATCGACGATTAATTGTGTCTGTGTGGTCTTGTCCCTCCTGAAACAAATCAGGACGGGAGGCTTTTGTCCGTTTTCGGCCTCTGGGGGCCCTCGCCTGGCCCCAGGGGAGGAGTCAGGACTTCTGACTTCTGGGGACCCCGCACTAGATAAAGAAGACATCGCATGTTGGATGCTTATTCTGGGGGCGTTCCTGGAGCCACTCGCTCCACTCTTGCGTCGACGCTGCGTCGAGCATCCGCCGAGTCGAGCCGAGCGTGAGTCGAACGTGAGCCGAACCTGAGTCGAATTTGAAGCGATCTTGAGTCGAACTTGAGTCGAACTGGAGTCGAACAGATCCGCCAGGTCTGCCACGGGAGGGTCCCCAAGACGAGCATCTAACGCATGTCTGGGTGCCCTGGGCGAGGATCAAAAGGCGAGCCTCGGAGGCCTGCCCCACAGGGGCCCTGCAACGCGGGGGGCGGGGGGCGAGGAGGAGGGGAGCTCGACCCTCGTGGCCCGCTATGCAGAGGAGGGGAGGGAAGGTTATGCTGCATCTTCGGGGGACCTCGTCTGTGCCGTCGCGGTCCGTGCGTCGAATCCGTGTCAATTCCATGTCGGACTTATCTAGGGCAACGAACTCTACACACCGACGTTCTTCCCGACCCTGCGCCAAAATTTCCACAAGAACGCGGATCCTGGTGTATACAGGATCCTGGTGTATACATCTTCCGTTGTTTCCCTTGGCAAACAAGGCACACGTGTACACCACACCACCCCGACGTCGTCCCCGACCCTCAAAACGTCTTGGGATTGAAAAACAACCCGCCACTGGTAATGTGTATGTTCCAGTTTCCGATTACCGGATCCATGTCGAATCCGTGTCGAATCTGCGTCGAGTCCACGCCAAATCCGCGTCGAGTCCACACCGAGCAGCGCCGGGCACAGGAAAAGACGCCAGTGATTGGGGACGAGCGAGGCTCCCCAAAGATGCAACGTAAGGGATGAAAGTGGCGGTAGGGGGCGGGCTCTCCAACGCCAGTGCACTCCCTGGGCGGGGTGTCGATCCAGAGGAGGCCTGAGATTCAACAATTGGTCAGTTCGGAGATTACATGGGGGGGGCCTCCTTTCACGGGCCAGCCCTGAGAGGAGGGAGGACCCCGAAATCCTGGCGTCGCGTTCTCTCCACGCCTGGCGAATCCATGTCGGTCCGCGGGATCCTCGCGGGTCGATCCGGCTCGCAGCATGCAGCGGGAAGATGAGGACAAGGGTCCTGGTCGTGAAATTTCCGACGTGACCATTCGTCGTGACGTCAGGCCTCTGGGGAGGGAGGGGAGCAAGGGGGGGATGAAGATAGAGGTCTGGATTCGTCTGCCCCTCGCTCCTCTCCATCACCTGTCATCCTCCATCCATTCTCCTCCTCTCCCCTTGAGACGAGGAGAACCCCAGGAGATGTTACAATGCTTCGGGAGGTCGCGACAGGTTCTGGGCGGCTCGGGAAGGTTCGTCCTCCTCCCTGGCACTCCTTCCTCCGCCTTCTCCCTCACGCGCCAGACGGATGTGAGGCAGTTCCCTTTCAAAACTGGGCCATCGCCAAAATGACAGGCAATGGAGTTGTTCTTAATAAACGGCGCAATAGGGCGCTTCTTGTAGGGAAAGGCAATGTCCTTAGAGACGCATGAGGGGACTTGGGACGGGAGGGAATGTTGCATCCCTGATGCATGTCGGGTTTACTCTGGTCCTCCTCCTCCTCCTGCCCAGACCTTTACAGAAGGATCGACTTTGTCGAGTCGCCCGTCCCAGGACCTCTCGACCCCATTCCTCGGAACGGTTTTGTACGGTCCCCGGGAAGAGCCCCCGCAGTCCGAAGATAGCAAGAACACTCTGACAAGGTGTTGTTTCGACCCGCCAGGCTGGGGCTTTCACTCCCCCTCCTCTAATCACCTTCCCTCCTCGTGCTTCCTCGTCATCCTTCCTTCTCATCCCTCTGCTCCTCCTGTTCATCCGCCATCTTCTCCCTCCCTTGTTCGCAGCTGCCCTATTCCGATTGCGTATGACACGATGGGGTCTCTTTAGGAGTTCCATCCAAATCTGCTATGACACGCGTTCACGGATGATGAGCAAATCAACGCAGTGGGAAAGGATGGGTGGCAAAGGAAGGATGTCAAATGTGGCGCAAGCTGCTTCTTCAGCTCTTCTCCTCCCCCTCCCCTCCCCAACCCACCTCTCCTCCGATGTCATCCTCCACCCTTGCACAATATGGATGCTAGTCTCCTCTCGCCCCCGACGCCGACGACGCTGTCATGGCCTGCCCCCATCCGCGTATTCTTGTTGTACACGTGGGATCTCCCGAATGTGATCGAACATGTTTGTTTTTCCAATCCGAACGTTTTCGGCGCTTCCAGAATAGACCTCCCGCTACAGCGTCGGCTCCATTTTCTGGCTGGCCCTCTTTTCAAATCATACTTCCTCCTCGGCGCTGACCTCATTTCTTGGTTGCGGATCCGAAGCGATCTGGCTTCATTTGTAATTCCATTTCCGCACTTCCTGCTCTTCCAAAACGGCGCTCCCGTCTCATCTTTGGCTTCATTTCCGTGTTCTCGGCCAGTGTGGAAAGGAGGTCTACGCCATGGTAAGGGATGGGGGGGGTATGACGCCAGACATGACGCGAGCGCACCCAACTTGCCCTCCCTCCCCTCTCCTCCCTCCCCTCCTCCCCCGCATCCTCGCCCTCCCGCGGCTGTGCCATGCTGGGCTTCTGCCCGCCGCGTGCGTCCTCCAGCGCCTCTCTCGCCGGCAGCCGCTCGATGGCGGCCACCACCGCAGCATCGGGACTGGGCGCGGCGCGCGAGCAATGCTGCTGTCTTGTTTGTCGCGGGCCTGGCGCTGGCGCATATCGGTCGGGCGGGCACAGGCTGGCTGTGCAGCAAGTGGAAGCACTGCAAGCGGAAATAAGGTGAGAGAAAGGGGAGGGCCAAACAGGTACCGATACCTCTGCTCCCCAGACCTCTCCCGGGGTGCGTTCTGACCAACATGTCAAGGCGAATCCAGCGGTGGTGACGAGGGCCTTCCAGGATGCCCCAAAAGGGGGAAGCACCGCCGAAGGGTAGCGGTATCGGTACCTCTTCCTCGTCTGAT
>CAUYUJ010015217.1:30000-80000 GCA_963575745.1 Prorocentrum cordatum
GGGCGCGATCTCCGTCGCACTGATACTTTCAGCGCCGCGCATCCGCGAAAAAACGCACCGTATCCGCGGGGTCGCGGCCCACTGGCCAGGCCCACGAGGCCACGGATACGGATATGTTTTCGCCCGCGATGAATCAGTCGTCGGTTACCCGCAGGGGAGGAGGGTGATTAGTACCAGCCTGGCTTCGGCATGCTTCGCTTCGCTGAAGCTTGAAATCCCACCACCCCTTTAGAGCGTCTGTTTCCCATCTGCCCCTCTTCCCATTCGGGGAAGGATCAACCCCACCCCCTAAACCCTCCCCTGGACCTGGACGGGACCGGTCGCGAGGTGCAGGGCGTCCAAAACTGCCTCAGCGAAGCAACCCAAATCATTACTGAAGTTTTGGCCCCATCTTGGCCTCTTGGGGGGGGCAACC
This sequence comes from Prorocentrum cordatum, assembly GCA_963575745.1. Taxonomy (NCBI): domain Eukaryota; class Dinophyceae; order Prorocentrales; family Prorocentraceae; genus Prorocentrum; species Prorocentrum cordatum. Next base: position 30,416 of record CAUYUJ010015217.1, read on the forward strand.
CTAATTAAAACCGTTCTCTTGTTTGATCGATGTCATCCAAAATGGCCCCAAGAGCGTTCCCAAAGCTCCCAAGAGCGCTTCAAGAGGGCCCCAAAAGGCACCCAGGAGGCCCCGGAGGCCCCCATGAGGCCTCCAAGAGGCTCCCCACAGACCCCGTAGGAGGCCCCCAAAAAACTCCCCGAGGCAACCAAGACGTTCCGAGAAGCCTCTGGGACCGCCAAGAGGCCCCCAAGGCGTTCCAAGAGGCCTCCAGCGGGAGAGACCCTTTCCTCCGCGTGCTGCCCACCTCCCTGACCGAGGCAAGTCCACTGGGCATCGTTTCTGGATGGGTTGGTGGGGTTACTTTTTGGTCAACGGCCTCGTGAACCGGGTCAAAAGGCGTCCAAACTCTAGCCGGGCCACGACCAGGCAGCGAACAACGAAAAGCAAGACAGGCGCAGCAGCCCGGCGGCAGCTCAGAAGGGCGTAAAGGACAGGTAGACCCATTCCCAGGGGCATCCGAAAGCCCCGGTAAGCACCAGCAAGTAGACGCAGCCAAAATGGCGCGGCGGCGCGACCGAAATCACGCAGAGGTCGAACACTGCGAAAGGCTCGGCCGGCAACGTCAGAACGAGCGAGGCGGACACGCACCCCCACAAGACATCCGTGAAACGGACGAACACAAGTGTCGAAACATCGCGTCAGCGCAAGAATGAAGAGGGGGCAACCTCGTCACATATAGAACTGCAAACGGCAGTAACTCTGTTTGTACAGCACAGCAGTGGCACTTGTCGAAAGCGAGAAAGCAGCCGACGGGCGCACAGAGCCAGACATGCCGAACCCGAAGCCCTTGCACCGTAGAAGACGGCAGCGTAGCGAGATCCCACGGAACCCTTTCGGCCATCAGTGGAGGCCGACACCAGCCATGAGCCGGCCAGGGGGCGCCTGACCGCCAGTTCCCAGGAGTGATCCTCGCATAGAATTCAGGCTGTCAGAGCACCATCAGACAGCGGTAGGCGGCAACCCCAGCCGCGTGGGATCGCCCGGTGAAGCCAAGGAGAGGAGGGGGGGTGAACGCCAGGCACGGTAGGCACCCCTGCGCGGCCGCTAACCGCTGCAGCATTAGGATGCACGAGGGGAGGAAAGGAAGTGCACGCCAGGCCCGCAGCGCGAGAGGAGAGGGCCCCAGTGCGAACCATTGCGCGAGATCCAAGCTGGCGGAGCCCCACCCGCCAGCGGCATTGGCGGCAACCCAGCCGCGAGGGAAGGTCCCAGTGAAACAAGAGAGGCAGAGCCAGCTAACCGCTGAAGCAAAAGGAGAATAATGAGGAGAGCTCACCGTAACCCTGTGCACACTGACGCGCACGCCAGGCGCTCTGTACCGAGGCTTACTGCAGCACGCCCGCCACTGGCACCAACTTGCCGCTGTTCCCCGCGCGAAGGCCCGGGTGAAGCTTGGCTCTTTCAGCCGCGAAATAGCGTGCAATCGCGGAAAATAAAGTCTTCCAGTGGGCTAGCACACCGCCCCACTTGCGCCAGCGGGCGTAGGCAATGCATGCTTCCTTGTTTAGCCACGCACAAGTTACTGCAAGGGCCCGCAAGGAAGCGCCGTCAATGAAACATTCCAGGCGCTCTTCAATGGGACGCTTGGCAGGGGCAATCACGGTGGGCTGCCAGTCTGAAGCCGGCATTGAGCCGCAGTGACTGCGTAGGAGGCAGAAAGAGAGGGAGAGCAGGGGAACGCGGCTAACCGCCGCATGCATAGGAAAGAGAGTTAGCAGCGCAGGCACGTGGCGCAACTCGGTGCACCACCTACCCGGCGCGACGTCGGCACCGCATCTCGGCGAGACTGGGTGGCGCCCCACATTCGGTGTTATTACTGCCGACGCCGCTTCTCGTTCGACGTGCTCCACGGGCTCACGGTTGCTTGGTTCCCCTTCCCAGCCTTGCCCAGTGAATCGGGTCCGTCCTTCGCCATGCCCCCCCCCTTCCTCGGGCGCCCCCCCGCTGCGTGGAACCTGGTGGCGGCGGCCCCGCTGCTGCTGGCAGCGCCTGCGCTGGAGGCGTTACTGACTGCCGTGGCCCTGTCAGTTGGGCTGCGAAAGTTGGCCCCAGCGCGCGCGATCTGGTCGGCGCGGTGCACGTCGTAGCCTGCAGCGCTCCACGCGTGGATGAAATTGTCGCGCACGCCTGCCGGCTGCTTTGCCGGGTCGAACGTCGGCTGGGCGTTAGCGCGGCAAGTTTTGGCACAATGTGCAACCCGCAGGTCGCCGATCATGCCGCCTAGTTCCCTCTGCGTCCTGGAGACGAAGGCGCTGTCGGACTCCCCGGGGCATTGTGCGTCGATCGTGCGCAGTGGTGCCTCGTGCAGGTTAGACCCGTCGTTCTTCTTGGGCTCGTGGATGGCAGGTGGGTTCTTGGAGAAAAGTTCCCATGTGCCACGATTGAATGCACCGTCGTTTCCCGTGTGGTCGCTATGGTTGCGCCAGACGCCGTCGCGAGACTGCGTGGCCCAGCGGTATGAGGACCTCTCGTAGCTCCACTGGCCCCTGTGTCCGCGCGAGGAACCAGGCATGTCGTCAGCGGCGTGCTGAATGGGAGCGTCTCGTTGCACTCGTCTGCCGCTCTGTCCCCTGCCTCGCGCGCGCCCTTTTGGTGGGGCCCCGCGCGGCGAATCTCGCCTCCTCGGCCGCGGGGGTCTATCGTATGCGGCGCTTGATGTTTCATCGTTAGCAGTCCCGGTGTTGTGACCCTCCCTTGTAGATGGGCTTCCCTCAGGCACTTCTGCCCCGTCCGCTTCAGGCCCCTCGCTGGCCTTGCTCGGGCCGCGGCCCGGGACATCGCCATCCGGGCCCCTGGGTTCATCTGCGGCGGCAGCAGGCTCGCTTACTGAGCTGGTCCTGATCTCTCTTGTCGCTGTTCGTGGACCTTCAGTTCGGGGCAGCGGCTGCCCGCTTAAGTTCATTCCAGGGTGGGCAGGAAATAATTGCCTCCCAAGAGAGGCGCTCATGACCACGCTGACCAAGGGGTTCATATTCTTCTCCTCATCGCGTATTCGTTGGGAGCCCAGGTCGCACGGGGCCGAGATGTTATCCTAGGCGTTACCAGCCGACCTGGCCATTCGCTACATAAGCTGCTGATTAAAACATGTTGTCTGGTGCTGTGGCACGGCTTGCGACGATCTGCCGAGATCCAATCCCACGTGGGCGCATGCATGTGTCCAGCATTCCCAAGTTAACGTTGTCCAGACGTATCACATGGTCGGGGGCATCCTCGATGTCAGGTCTGGCCAGCCAGTGAGCAAGTTCGTCCGTGCTATGGACCCTCGGGTCTTTGTCCCCGTGGATGGTTTCGTTGACGTGTGCCACCCACAGTTTCTTTAGCCGATCGCCCTTCTCGACGATGTGCTGTGCGACCAGTCCAGCGGCCCATCTTTTGCCATCCCATTCCGCGCCTGGTACCAGTCCGTCGGTGGTGAGCCCCGACTGAGGAAAGGTCCAGGCCAGGTTGGAGCAGGCCAGAACGTTGAGCCAGTTGACGTCCAACCTGCTGTATGGCACCTCGTACTGGTTCTCCAGCACGTTGAAGATGCCGTTGGCAACTAAGCTGATGCGTCTGAGGCGCAGGCACATTTGAATTGGCGCGTGTCCCGGTGTGCCGCTGTTGTCGTCGGTCCACGCTTGGAAGAACACGTCGATTCTGGTGTTGGCCACGTCTGGCAGCTGCGGGATCCTGATGTCCGGAAGCATTTTCTTGAGATCGGGTAGTGGCGACGACTCCGGTGGTGACCCACAATCGTCGTCGTCGCCGCGGGGTGCCTTCGCTCTTTCTTTGCCAAGTGCGACGGCGAGGCCACCCGCGTCCTCTTTCCTCTTTTTGGGTGTCCGTGCTGTGGGGGGGACTGGATACATCGATGGCGTGTCACGCGCAAGGACGCAATTGATGACGGATGGAGCAGCGTCAAAGATGTGAGCAAGACGGTTCCCGCAGGACCATCCAGCGTTCCAGTCGCCACTCGTCCAGCAGTCGATCCAATTGCCCCAAGCGGGTCGGTTGCACTGCTCTTTGTCCTCCTTGCCAGGAGCCGGTCACCAGACGAAGCATCCGACCGCTGGCTGCCCGTGTTTCCAGGTGTATAGCAGCTTGGGCTCTGGGCAGCCGTCGCACGTAGCACTGTAGAGCCCAGACTTGAATCCCTCTGTGCCGAAGCGGTCGTCGCCAGGTCGGGTTGGGGGATTCGGTGCGCCTGTTGCCTTGGGGTCGTTGGCTGAGTCCGGTGTGAGAAGGAGGTCGCGTAGCAGGCAGTCGGCGGTTGGGTTTGCGATTTTGGCAAGCCGTGTGGGGAGGTGCACAGGCGGTGCCAGACTGACAGCTCTGTGCGCTCGCGGGGCATGCTATTCCGTAGTTTGGCCAGCTTTTCGTGCATCGTGTCTCTGGCGGGGGCGTCAGCACCTTGCTTCTCGAGGCTCTCCACCCAGCACCCAGTGCACAGCCAACGGCAGTTGAATCCCTCGTGCCACCGTGCAAATCCTCGCCTTTGCCAGACGTTGACGCAGATCGTTGTCCTCCCATGTGCCGTCAATGTTTGTGGATGGGGCCTCTCTGACTGTCGTCGCAGTAGAAGCTGGCAGTGTTCTGTGACGCCCTGAAGCGCCGGTCTCCTGTTCGCAGCCTTTTCAGTGTCATTGTGGCGCCCAGTTTTGCTGTAGGGGGTTCAGGTATGAGATGGTCATTTTGGTCCATCGTTCGCCCTGCGCCAGCATAGTGCAACCTCTGGTCCGGCGTGCGCCCGAGATGTTTGTGATTCCCTGTGATGGATTTGTAGAGCCAGCAGATGGTGCAACTGGTTGTCTCGTTGTCAGGCTGGACGTTGGTAGGAGCCAGCGGTCATTGGAGCGGTTCAATGAGCTGGTCGATCACCAGCAGGATCCCTTTGATGTGAAAGTCAGAGCGCTTGCATTCTGCCCACGTTGATGGACACCCTGCTTGTTTCGAGACATCGTGAAGGTGGCTGGTACTTATGAGCACGCCCACGTGTCTTAGCGTGTCTTCGCTGGTGGGCGGCCGCGAGCGAAGAGCGCACGCGGCGAACAGGGTGTCCGGGCCGACGGGCAAGCCTAATTAGCTACAAGACGCGCCGCTAGCCGGCCGGCCCACTCACAAAGCAGCCGCGGGGCTGTGGGGAAGCTGACGGCAGGGGGCATCCTGGGAAGCTCGGGCACGTGCAGTGGACAAAATGTAGAGAAATTCGATGCCTGCCGTGAGGCATGACCCACACAGCGACATGACGTGTACCGGGGCAAACGCGAAGCGTCTAGAATATTGTCGAATACTGCCGACAAACCCTGAACAGAACAGCTCAAGATCGAAATGGGAGTCTTAGAACTGCACCCCAAATCCGATTCCGAGACGCCTTCAGACAAATCTGCTACGCTCGCAGCGGCAGCCTGGAGGCGCTCTACACGGGTCGCCCGTGCACTAAGAGTCTCCGGGGTCACGCTGAAGGTTCACCTGGCTCTGGTATCCAGCATCCTCCTGCCCCTCTCTTCTTCGTCCCCTGAGGGGAGGGAGAAGCTCACTCAAACGCACTCGGCGAAGGCTCACCAGGTAAATCCACATCTGGGCTGTCCCAGCAGGAAGATGGAAGCTCACATGGACGCGGCTGGAGTCGCGTGAGGACTTGTGGACACCACGCGCTGGATACGCATGCGGAGTGCCGATGTGTGCGTCCACATGAAGGCCGAGCGCCCGAAAGATGAGCGGCCACGTGTGCGTCCAGTGCACGCCCAGGATGGCCAGATCATATGCATCCAGCTTACTGGTTGGAAGCGGTCGGGGGGTCCGCGCTGGGGTCTGCGCTAGAAATCGATCAACAGGGGGGGACGAGAGCGAATCTCAAAATCGGTCCCTGGAGCCCTCTAGGGCTCGAAACTGATCGATCGCTCGAGCCGCATCCAGCCATGGCGACGAGGGGGTCCCCTGCTGGCCGGAACCGGTACCGGGCCATCTCAGCCGACTCCGGCTTCTTGGTGCGTCCTATCGACAATCGGCCCCGCCCCGCTGCACGACCGAGGCCCTGACAGCGTCTTGGTCCAGGTCCACCCTCTCCAGCCACGGCTCCGCCGCGGGGTCCGCGAGCTGCTCGGCCGCCGCCGTGATCCCATGCCTGCGCGGAATCGCGGGGGGGGGGCATCGGACCGTCAGCTCCCGCCGCACCTGCAGACCCGGACCTCGGGCGCGCAGCGCAAGTGTATCGAAACGGGGTGGGGAGCGGCACATGTGCGAGCCCACTGGGGGCCGCAGGTTGAGCTCCCTGCGGGGAACGATCAGCAGGACGGGTGCGCCGGGTATGCGGAGAAAAATCGGAAATGGAATGAGGAGGAGAAGGCGGTGCCCGCAGCTGCGCTTTCAAAGCGAAAGGTCAACTCCACAGGATGGGTGGGACAATTAGCCTGGTGAAGAGCCCAACTCTGGGCAGCTGCGTGCAAGGCAAGGCCCACCCCTCTTTTCACATCCTGCCCGCCCCGGGCCAGCGTGGACAAGTGGCTGCGGAGCAGGCGCTCAGAGGTGCGCTGAACTCCTGGCGGGTGCACCATCTGCCCATCCGTGGGAAGGGGGGGGGTGCCGCATTGGGCGGAGTCCCCTATGCGAACACGCCCGCTGGAGTCGTAGGTGGAGCCCCACGTGGCGCGCGAACCGCGTGAGAGGTGTGCCGACATGGGTGGGGGGCGGCACACGTGGGGCACGGCCCGCGTGAGGGGTGTGCCGACACGGGGCGGGGGGGCGGCGTGCGCACCGGACCCTCTCCGGCGCCGTGGGTGCAGCGTTCCGTGGTGCACGATCCGCGTGAGCGGTATGCCGACATGGGTGGGGGGGGGGCCGGGATGCGAACGTAATATCTCTAGGGCCGTATTTGGAGCTACCTAAGGAAGCATGATCCGTACGTGGGATGGTGCCGACATGAGCGGGGGGCTGGCATGCGAACGCTGTCTCTGGAGCCCTAGGTGACAGATGGAGCTCCCCGTGAGAACACGATCCGTACGCGGGTTGTGCCGACATGAGTGGGGGGCGGCATGCGAACCCTGTCTGTGTGGCCGTAGGTGAAACTCCCTGTGGGGCACGACCCGCGGAGGCGGCATCTTCCTCCACGCTTTTGTCGAAGACTTGGGTGACCCCCGCTGCCCCGTCCTCCCCGCTGCCGCTTGGGCCCTGCTGCCTGCGCCTACGCCGAGGCAACCCGAGGCTATCCGTGGCCATGCGCGGCAGCCCGGAGCTCTCTGGGACGCCAGGCGGTGCAGAGGGCGGGGGGGCAGCAGCCGCCGCACGCAGCCCCACCCCTGCGTCTCGCACGGCCCGCTCGCTGGAGAGCGCACCGCGCGGCTGGACGGGCGCGCGAGCCTCTCGCGGTGCAGGGGCGAGGGCGGGATGCGAGAGGAAGAACCGTGCGGCCTGTTCGGCACAGCCAGGAGAGGTGAAAACCTCGGTGCGTGTGTCTTTACTCTCTCTGCTCCCTGTTTGCTTTTACAACGGCAACGCAACCCGACGAGGACATCATCAGCTTGCCACTTGCAGCTCCCTGTGCCCTGTGATCTCTACTCTCTACCGTGGCCCGCACCCCCATGTTCCCTACATCTACGTACGCTCGACATACGAATACCAATGCACACAGCCCTCTGCGTTCTTTTTTTTTGCTCTCCGCTCAATGTTCTGGACTCACTACTCTCAACCCTCTGGCTGCTCTGCCTGCGTGCAACCGCCATGCACGTTGCCCAGAACCCTGCGGTCGGGACCAGGTGTGCGGGAGCCTGTGGCCGTGACCCCATGTGAAAGACTCTGTGGGCGGGGAAAGCGCCCATCACTGCTGAAACCCAGTGAGCGCCCACCAGCTCTGAAACCCCATGTGAGAGACGCTGTGGGACGCCCACCGGGACCGAGCGCCCACTAGCGTTACGTCGGGCGTGTCCCCCTACAGGGGGATTTTGGGCGAGAAATAGAGAGTACGACAAAAAGGTAAAACAAAAAAAAGAAGTCAAAAATAGCCCCCTGATTATTATTTGACTATTTTTGAACATTCCCCCTGTAGGGGGACAGGCCCGACTTCACACTAGCGCTGAGACCCAGTGGGCGCCCACCGGCAGAGGTGGGCCCAGGGCCACCAGGACCCACAGTGGGCGCCCGTGTGCAACAACATGCCGGGCACTCCAGGACACCGGGGCCGGGCTCCCACCGCAGGGGCCCAGCGGAAGCCCACCAGCAGAAATGGAGACTCGGGGCGAGCTCGTGGCAAGAACCCCGGTGCGGACGCCTCTCGGGGAACGGCGGGTGCTGCAAAAGCTGGGACAAAATTCAAGTCGGGCATGTCCCCCTACAGGGGGATTTTGGACGAAGAATCATAAAAACAGTCAAACAACAACCTAAAATACTCAACAGCCACAGCGGTCAAACAATCCTCCCCTGACTACTTTTCGACTATTCCTCCTGCAGAGGGACAGGCCCGACTCAAGACAGAACAGGGAACCCTTCGCTGACGGCCTGCCCGCCCCCCGTCGCCGGAGCACGCGCCGCCCGCCTGCCCACGGAAGCCGCTGCGACGACGGGCCGCCTGCAGAGCCGGCGGGCCGCGCCCAGCACCATAGGCGCACTGAAACAGAAGACGCGCCTCGAGGTTCTCCTCGGTCGCAGCGCCCGTCCCAGGGCGAGGGGGAACTGTTCGCGCGCCTACACGTCGTTCGTTCCTGATCGTGCTCATTTCTAAACGTTGTCGTTTCTACTTGATCCTGGCCCCCTAGTGGCCAGGAAGAGGCCCTGGACAGAACAATTATGAATGAAAGAGGATCCTGGCCCCCCAAAAAATCAAGGAGTTGTCGAATAATTGGGAATGAACAGTGTGTATCTGGTCGCCGCCCTCCTGGGAGAGGCCTTCTCCAGCGGCGCTGCGCGTCGCTCCGTGCTGCTCCTCGCTGGGCCTGCCCCAGAGCAGAAACGAGGGGAGGGCGGCACCACCACCACGAGCAGCGAGGCGCCAGGGAGGGTCCTCTTGGTGATGCGGTCCCCCCCTCTTGCTCGAGGCACTCCCCGTCCCCAGACCGAAGAGGCATCGTGACACCCTCGCTGGAGATGGCCCCTCTGCTTGTGGTGGCGGTGTCGCCTCTCCTGGGAGCCGCGCAGATGTTAAACTCATGCGGGCCTCAGTCCGAAACATACCGCATTGGTTGTTGAACGTCCCACGCTCGAAAGAACCTGACCCGAAGAACGTCCACTGTCCCGTCCGCGGTGGAGGTTGCGAGCGAGAGTTGCACTTGCTCGAGCACGCCCAGCGGCAGCGGCAACAGACACGGGCGCGTCCACGGGCGGTGGCCAGCCGCGCGCGCGCGCCTGCGGAACGCCGCGCACAAGCGCCGCAAAGAACTGGATGGCGGGCCCTCCGAGACGCCCGCGCTCCGGAAGGACTCCAGCAGCAACCGCACGAAGCCGAGCAGCCCGCAGATCGCCTGGCGGGGCGCCGCGGTTGGCGCCTCCCCCCCGCCCTCCATCCCCTCTCCTCCGTCCTCCTCGTCCCTCTCTTCCTCCCTTCCCTCCTCTTCGTCCCTCCTCCTCGTCACTCCTCCTTGTCCCTGCCTCCCTCCCTCCCTTCTCCTCGCCCCTCCCTCCTCCCTCCTCCCTCCTCTCTCCATTCTCCTCGTCCCCCCTCCTACCTCCTCCCATCTCCCTCCTCCTCCACCCTCCTCCTACCTCCTCCCTCCTCCCGCCGCCTCCTCCTCCTCCTGCTCCTCCTCCTCTGCGGGCCCGTCTCTCGCCGGCCCCGCCTCGTCCCGGTCCAGCGCGAGCTGAAGGGCGACCAGGGCGGCGATCCTCGCCGGGGTTCCGCGCGGCCGCGGCGCGCCGCGCGTCGGGGGCCTGGCGAGGTCGGGTCGGGGAGGGTATCCTACTGTTGTTCGTGTTTGATGGATTCGGAAGAAGAAACGGCCGGCGGTGGACAAACCTCCCTGTAGCAAACCACCCTCTGGTGAAAACGGCCTAAGACCGAAACCGACGGACCTGGACCCGCAAACATCACGGCCGCGACGCCCTCTCGCGAACCGAAAACGTCCAATTCGCTAATCGACCTGTCAGGGTAGGAGGTCTATCAACCTCCGAAAAGGGTACCCATACCTCTACCCTTTCCTCGTTTTCCCCTTTTGGGACCTCCTCGGAGGCCCTCGTCGCCACCGCCGGATTCGCCTCGAAATTCTGGTCAGAACGCACCCAGGGAGAGGTCCGGGGAGGAGCGGTATCGGTACCTTTTGGTTGCCCATGGATGGTGTTGCATATCCTGGGGTACGGTACCCTCGGTGATCGCATTGTCTGGGGTGTTTTGGCCGGCGGCAGGTCTCATATGTTTGGAGGGTGTTTTTCTGTCCTGAGTCCGGCCGTTACGTCGCCGGGGGTTCGGAAGCACAGCTCCAGCGCATTAGGCCTGTGGAGACGGCCTTCAAGACATATTAGCCCATACGTGCACCGTCAGGAGATTCTCAACATCAAGGGCGCGAATGGAAACGTCGCTCGGATCGCCACGATTCGACGCGACTCGGTTAAAGTCATGGAGGTGCAGACCCAACTCGACGCCATCCTTGGGCACAAACGCATCCCCTTCAAAAACGTCGGCTGCTCTGTGCATGGGGGCAAATTCCACATGATCGCCTCGGCGCACATGTCCGTGCTCACGGCCGAAACGGCAGGCTGCGACCGCGTGATCGCCTGCACGGCGCCCGTGCCAGGCGGAAACCTCGGCCGCATGCCGCGCACCACCATTGAGGGATTAAAACGGAGCGAGCGGGATTAAGCTGGTTGAGGCGGAATCAAGCGGATAGACCAGCGCCGATGATGAAATTAATTTCGCAGGAGTTGCATCCGAACCTGGTGAAGTTCGAAGGTCGAGGATCCAAGGCGTCAGGACGTTTATGATTCTTTGATGGGGCCTCTGAAAACCTCCGTGGACCGTCAGAGACCTCCCGCGGGGGCCTCTGGGGGCCTCCTCAGCTGGCTGTCGGTCGTCGGGAATCTTCGTCAATTGGTTCACTCATTAACCGCATGCCCGGCATATGGGGTTATGCTGTTGATGTGATGCCTCCGCTTTGTCATTTGTTCACTCATTCACACCACCCTCCTCCGTTCCGTACTCAAACTCACGCCGGCGCAGACTCACCCGCGTACTCACTCATACTCAGATGCCCCCCGTACCCACATGCAAAGACAACTCACACACAGACACAGTCACAATCATAATCGCTCAGATTCAGACTCGCACACACACACAACCATTCATACTCAGAACACCCGCGCTCAAGCTCACTCACGTTAACACTCGGTCATCGTCCACGCACCGACCACTCGAAGTCAGGCTCACGCGCACTTTCTCACCCGCATTCAGACTCCTCGTGCTCCTTCTCACCCATACTGGAACTCCGCATGCTCAGATCAACTCATACTCATATTCCCATGCACGGTGTAGCAGACATGGGACTTGAGCATCCCAAGGAGGTTCACAAGTGGCATAGCACTGGCCCTGCAGGACCCACATAGTCGGGACCTCTCGGCTAGAATGGCCAATTTGGCAGGATTGACGCGTGCGCCTTCAAAGCCCTATGGCCATCGCGACGCAGCAAACACGTCAAGGGGGTTCCACATGAGACTCGCCAAGGACTACATCACAGGCCGTGTCGCGCCCAGATTGTCAGGACCTGTTCGGGAAGAACTGCAGTTGTGGCGGGGCACGCGCGTCTCGATCCAGAGCCCCATTGCGATGTAGCAGAACTGCAACCCGCCAAGAATTAGGTCGGCGTCGCAACCCCGGAAATCTGAGACCGCGCACCGGAAAGCGGAGGCTTGGAAACGAAAGCCCCTGCCCCGGAATTCAACGACCCAACCTCGGAAAGGAAAAGACCCCTCCCCAGACACCGCCACCCCCAGAACCAATGGCCTTGACCTTGGAAACAAGCAGCCCACCTCCGCAGCGCGTGGCGAGCCCCCAGGCCAGGGGTTGCCAGACGAGCGAGCCAGCGACGCCACTTTCGCGCGCTCATCGCTGCGGGAAAAGCGGAGGAGGGGAAGTGGGAGGAGGAAGCGGGAAGGGAAGGGAAAAGAAAGAGGCGAAGGCCCGCCCTTCCGGCGCCGGCGGTTGCCTGGCGCTGCGCCCGGCAACCGCTCCCCAGCGCCCGCCCCCGGACAGCGGGCCGAGCCCCTGGGCCTGAGTTGCCGGACGGGCGGGCCGGCAACTCCCCACGGGCGCGCGCACCCGACCCCCCTCGCACGGAACCAGGAGGCGCCGGAACAGGGGTTGCCAGACGAGCGGGTCGGCAACCCCGCTCTCGCGCGCTCCTCTCCGCAGAGGAAGGGGATGAGGAGGGGGGGGGATCGCGAGGGCAAGCCCACCGGGGGCCGCGCGGCGGGAGCACCCTCTCTCCTGCGCGGCAAGCCCTGCCCCGGATCCCGCCAGGCGAGGGAAAGGGGAGGAGAGAGCGCGGGAGAGGCGAACGAGGCAGGGTCGAGTGGCACGGCTCTGGAGCCCGCGGCCCTGTCGCAGCGCTCCGAGCCCGCGCCCAGCGTGGCCGAGTTCGGCCCGAGCTCGGCCGCGCACCGCGCGGGCGGTATAGCGCCCTCCCCCGGGCGCGCCTGCCGCCCAAACCGGAGGAGGAGGAGGAGGAGGAGGAGGAGGAGGAGGAGGAGGAGGAGGAGGAGGAGGAGGAGGGAGGAGGGAGGAGGAGGAGGGAGGAGGGAGAGGGAGGAGGGAGGAGGGAGGAGGGAGGAGGGAGGGAGGAGGGTCGGGCCGGGGTCGGCGCCCCGATCCAGACCAGCGTTAACGCCGGGGGGGACCGACGGGGAGAGCTTAAGGTGTCATCCACGCGTCCCGTCCGCGCCTGGCGTGGCCGAGTGCGGCCGAAACTCGGCCGCGCCAGGCGCGCGGGCGGCGGCGCCCTCCCCCGAGGCGCCTCCCGCCCGTCCGAGGCCCCTCGGAGCGGGGGCGGGAGCCCTCCTCCTGGAGAGAGCGGAGGGAAAGGAAAGAGAGGGCGGGCGAGAACAGCGGGAAAGGGCCGGGGAACCCCCTGACGGGCCCGCGGCCCGTGCCAGCGCCCCCGTCCGCAACCGGCGTGGCCGAGCGCGGCCGGAACCCGGCCACGCGGGCGGGCGGAGCCAAAAAGGGGAGAGGGCGAGGCAGAGGAGGGGAGAGAGGGAGAGCGAGGGGAGGCAGGGGGCAGCAAGGAGAGGGAAAACCAACTGGAAGGACACGAATCGAAAATCCGAATATTCCGTCCCACCAAGGAGCCCCCCGGAGACCCCAAGAGGCGCCCAGCAGGGTCTCAATTGGCCCCGGAGAGGCCCCCAAGAGGCCCCCCCCCCCCCCACAAAAACCAGGAGCCTCCAACCTGCCTCCGAGACGGCCCCCGAGATGCCCCCCACGAGATCCCAGCAAATACCCATTGACTTCTCACCCACAACCCAGGCACGGTGGCAGGATGGGCAGAAGCCCATTAGAGAACAAAACGCGGATGCCCGAACATGGGCAGACCTCGTCGCCTTGGCGGACTCGATCAAAGAGGGAGCAAGGAAACGAGAACGACCGCGCCTGGACGCCAAGATCGGACCCCCCCTCCCCTGGCGCTCAGACGCCGGGACTCCGCACGGAGGAAGGAAGCGCCATGCCTCTCCGGTCTTCCTGTAGACGGCACAGACCGACGAGAGATATTTGAAGCGCCCTCGACGCCACCGATACATCGGCGGTGCATCGGCGATGCGGCGCGATCCACCGACCCTGTTGAGGCACCCTGGAAGACTGGGAGGGGAGCGTCACGGGCACGACATTAAGAGAAAGAACAACTGGATAAACACAAACGTTCGGAGCTGCAAACTGAGTTGTTGGATCTGCGCTGAGCCCCCCTCCCTGGCGCGGGGTCCAGAGACATCTAGATCACCTAACTCCGCGGGGCGGGGTCCAGAGATATCTAGATCACCTAATTCCGCGCATCGCGCTCCGCGAGTGTCTCCGCGCCATCGTGGGCCGCCCTGGAGGAGAGCAGCTCTCTGGCCCAGGCCGCGACGCGCGAAGCGCGACTACGTCCGCCCCCCCTGCAGGTGACCTAGGACATGGTGCCCGGAGGGGGACGACAAGAGAGCACTGGCTCAGGGGGGGGACCCAACACATGCAATCGCCGATGCATCGCCGATCACTCGGCGACGTGCCCCCATGGCGAACCCCCCCCCCCACGTTCCTGGGCAGATCGGCGCACCCAGCCCCGTCCGGCGAGGAGTGGGCGAATGGGAGACGATGCTTCCCCCCTGGGCCACTCCCAGATCTGCAGAGGCCCTGGGACACACAAATGAATACACACAAGAACAGGATTACCCATATTTTGCCATATTTTCTTAGTTTTTGTCTTCCCCCCCACTTCCCATATTTTCCCATCATTTTCCAGGGAATCGATGATGAACTGTGTCTGTGAGTTCTTTCCCCTCCTGAAGATCGTGGCACCAGCGCACGGGCGCGGTCGCCGTCGCCTCGCGGCGTCGGAGGGGCGGCACCCGGCAGCCGACGCCACCCCGGGGACGAGGCGCCGCCCGAGTGGCGCTTGGCCGAGTCAGGCTCCCCCCTCGCCCCCCCTCCCTCCCCCCCTCCCCTCCCTCCCCCCCTCCCCTTCCCCCCTCCCTCCCCCCCACTGCCTCGCCACTCCCCGCCCCTGGCCCTGCCCGAGGCGCCCCGGTCGGGCGGCAGGCGTGCTGGGGGAGGGCGCCACCGCCCGCGCGGTGCGCGGCCGAGTTCCGGCCGCACTCGGCCACGCCACGTGCGGAGGGAAGCGCTGGCACGGGCCGCGGGCCCAACACGGTCTGGAAGGGGCGCGCGAGGGGTACGCGAGAGGTCCGCGAGGAGTACGCGACAGGTACGCGAGGGATACGCGAGGCGTACCCGAGGGGTACGCGAAGGGCACGCGAGAAATAGGCGAGAGGTACGCAAGGAGTACGCGAGGGGTACGCGAGGGGCACGCGAGGGGCACGCGAGGGGTACGCGAGGAGTACGCGAGGGGTACGCGAGAGGTCCGCGAGAGGCACGCGAGGACCGCGCGAGAGGTGCGCGAGGGGAACGCGAGAGCCACGCGCCGCCGATGGGTTGGCGATAGGCCCCCGACAACACAACCGCACGCTCGTGGGCCGGGTGGGGCTATCGTGCCCTTATCGGCGATCAATGAGCGATTCCAGGGTCGATGCATCCCCTCTAAGCGTATCCCCCAGAACGTTGCCCCATGGTTTTGTCGGCTCATCCCTCTGCCCTCTGGCGGCCGCTCGAAACGATGTTAGTATACCCCTGGAACGCTCTCGGCGAAGCGCAGCCAATGGAAGGCATCCCTTCGCTGGAAAACCGCCATCAAAAATAAACAAAAACGTCCGAAATCCTTACACCACGAACCTGCTGCCAGGCCTATCTCCCCCCCAGACCCCCGACGTTTGGATTGTTTCATGACGTCGACCCCAAACGGTCCCGACCCGTTCCAAGGGACCCTTTTTTCATCCTGAGTGTCACGGATAGAATCATGCACTGCAGGCGCAAGGGAACACATGTTCCAACTGTTATCGCCAAGTCACAACCTACAAGCCCAAGCTGAAGCATCAGAATACGTCCGAGTTGGTCGTGGGTCTGGGTGCGTCTCAAAAGAAGGTCACCCCATCTCTCGAGATCGTGTCGCGGGCTTTGCGTGCTACGAGTGGTCCTCTTTTTTGTGCAGCTCTCCAGTCAGCTATTCAGCAGTAGTCGGCGAGCCTCAACCTCCAACCCTGTCAGCAACAGGGGCGGTGAGGAAGGCGGAGACCGCGTAAAGGGATGCGACTTCTAAGCATGATCAAGCGAGATGGCAACAATTGGACGTGTCAAGGAACTTCTGGATAGAGCGGGGAAAAAGGATGCAGAGGTAGTGCAGCTCCTGGCCGAGGCAGAGATTGCGAAGAGGATGGCTGCGTACGCGCTCTCCGAAGAGGCGGGCATCGGAGTGATAGCACCAGCAGCTTCTCCCCAGGTTGATCATCAAGGATTCCAAGCGTTTCGATGTCTAGTGGGACGAGAGATTCTTCCAGGCGTTACACAGGAGGAGAGCTGACTTGTGAAGAGGGTGAGATGGACGAACGCGTCCAGCTCGGGTATGGCCCACTGACTGCCGGGTCCATGCCCAGTACGAAGGGCGACCGGACACATCCGCCTGGCGTGCTCGCATGGCGGCCCTCCCAGAGGGCGGCTGAGACGAGGAAGGGCTCCGACGGCAAACCTCCTGAAAGAGGCAGCGGTGAAGCTGGTGCTGCACCGGGTGCTACGGTTGTGGATGCCACGACGATGGACACTCCAACAATCCTACCATTGAATGAAACATGTGTTAATATGTGTAAACAAAAAGTTCTGAAAACGTTTCAAACATGCTTTTACATATTTGCACATGTTTGAACATGTTGTAGACATCTGGAAACTATTTGGCAGCATGCTTCCTCTCCGTTGATCGACTTCCACAATGCTCCAGGCCGCGCCCACGACGACGCCCACGGCAGGGCATGCGGGGGGGGGGCGGGCGAAGCAAAGAACCAGGAGGACACCCAGGCACGCGTCGACGCGGGGATCAAGCGCAACAGGGACTGGCCATCGCTCGGACGTCCATTCCCCGTGCACGGTTCGGTGTCGTGCGTGTTCTTGTTTTGCTCGAGGGTCCAGGATGCTCCTCGATGGTCCTCGCCAAGAAAACAGAGGCACGGGTCCGAGCGATTCCGAGGGGAGGTCAAGCAGGCGGCAGCTGCAGCGGCAGCCGCCTCGGCAGCCAAGGCAGCAACGAGGGCGGCGGCGGCCGAGAGCTGGGGCAGCGGCGCGAGCAACCAGCCGACAGCAGGTGGTCGTCAAGGGCTGCTGGCACAGCGCCCCTCCTGTCCAGCAGCTTCGTCTTCGGGGGGAGGCCTGGGGACGACCGTGGCGTGCCCTTGCACGACATGATACCAAAGTCGGCCCCCATGTCATCGGGTAGTGGCACAGCTGCTGGCACACTGAGGATCCCAGGAGGTACGAGGGCGCTATCGCCAACGGCTTCGGCCTCACGCACTGTCGCCTCTTTTCCTACCTCTTCGTCTTCTCCTTGAAGCAGGGAAGGAAAAGTCGTACAGGCGTTCTTTAGCAACGCGACTTCCTTGGGCCGCAAAGCCTGAGATCATGTGTTGCACCTCGTGGAAATCAAGGCATTCGAGCATGTCGCCTGAACTCACATCAGCGGCAACAATTCCCAGCAGTAGATCAAGAGAGCCCGGCAACACAAGTTGAGGTGCGAAGTCAATCCACCTCGGCACACGTCGACGAGGTGTCCGACAAAGGCTGGGCAGACTCGTGCAAATCAGGGTGGTGGGATGTTTCTGTCGCAGTGGCATGAGGCTACGCACCAACTCGCTCGCGTCAGCTTGGGGGAGCTGCGCGTCTCGGGTCAGAAGATGCTGGACGCGGTTTTGCCAGTGGCGGTTCAGATGAAGGCTATCGTATTGCTGCCGTCACACTCATGGAGTGAGTGGTTGAGGATTTGATCAGGAATTGCCAAATTTGCTCGACTCGGGGGGCCACATTGCAAGCCAGCCAACTGCCGTGGGTCGTGCTCGAAGACTTTGACCTCACTCCCTTCGAGCTCCAGCGTTCTGGTTTCGTGCACAAGCTCGGTGGAACACACGTGTATATGGTCCAGTGGGTCGCCACACATCGACTATGCACTTGCCTCTGGGTTCTGCTGTTCCATACATCTTCAAATTGCAGGCGATCCTGGCCATCCCCTGAAAATCACACTGCGCGAATGCGTTCCAACTTCGGCGATCCGGGGTCCAACGTATCACCGAGTCGCTTCATCCTTCCCTTCCAGGCTTCCCGGACTCAAGCGCAAAAGAGACCTGGACCAAAACCGTCTAGGCCTCGGAGGGAGCTTGCTTTTCGACAGGGTGTGGCCACAGAAAAGCAGTCCGAGCGCATGCAATCTCTGTTCGGCGATGTGGTCAATGCTGCCAAGCCGGGTAATGGTTTGCCCGCTTAGAACCCCCGACCAGGCCCAGGTGAAGGGAAACTGGGACACACAAATAAATACACACAAATAAAATGATTCCCCATATTTTCCCATATTTTCTGGGTTTTTGTTTTCCCCCCCACTTCCCATATTTTTGCATATTTTCCTGGGAGTCGACGATTAATTGTGTCTGTGTGTTTCTTTTCCCCCTGAGGTTTGCCCGCTTAGAACCCCCGACCAGGCCCAGGTCCAATCTAGTAAACGCGGGATCTCGAGGCTCCTGAAAGGCGGGAAGGATGCCACGTAGGATCTATGGACGACGAGGTGGACCCTTGGGCTGATGATCCCAACTTCGGGGACCTCGTCCTCTGCCCCCCCCCCCAAACGGCGCTCCTGTTAACAATAGGACCCCTTGTATGGTGGCGGGTGCTCCCGTGAATTCTGGTGTCGGTTGCTTACAGTCCGACTTCAGCCCGGCTGCGAATGATTATGTTCAGACCCCCCCCCCGCGGGAGCCCCTCCTAATTCGTAAGCCAATGCCCCTTCCCCCATCTCCAGCAAAACTCCTCCTGCTGGTCCGCTTGATGCTGATGCGACTGCCTTTGCTATCTCTCTCTCTCTATCTCTCTCTCTCCCGACCGCTGGCGTTTGGTTCGGAGCGACACTGGCTTTCACCAATGCACATCTGAACAAGTCTGGAAACCGATTCGAAACTCTATTGCCTTCAGGGTTGGAGGTGGTCATGCTCTCTCGGTGCGCGGCACCTGTTCGGCTTGGATCACCTGTGGAAGACGTGCACACGAACCTTGGAGGTACTAGATCAGGAACAGGACGTGCAGCGACTTCGCGCTCCACTGGCCCAAGGATGGTGGTCAGGAGGATACGGCACTCTGAATACGATCGCGAGATGCTGCACCATGGCGATGCCAACTGGTGGGAGAGATTGCAGGTGGACTCGTCTAAATTGGCCCAGCACAAGAAGCGCAACAGCGGTGATGCTCAAATCCTGTCACTCGTCCCGGCTGGAGCCGCAATTGGATCTAAGTTGCCCGATGGTGTTTAACGATGCGTTGGATCAACCGCAGGTGCGACATCCTGGGGCACGTGGCAGGAGATCCTCAGGAGCTTGAGCGACGGTGAGGAAATTGTCAGAGAAGGCCTTCCTGGCATTCCCATTACGGGTAATGTTGTCGTCGATGCTCTAGCAGGCCTGGCGGCCAAGTCGCTCCGCGTTCCCGAAGCTCCGCGCACCAGAGTCCTCCAGACGGAGGCTGACGCCAAGCTCATTCGGGAACGCCTTTTTGAAAGCCACACTGGAGGCCATACGTGCGGAATGGACATTGGTTCGGTGTCCTTCTGCTGGTTCTGCTGCCCCCGTTCCTGCGGCTGTGGCTATCGTTAGCAGTCGCCACGTCCTTCAGGATTGTGGCAAAAGATCCCAGATTTCTCAGATTTCAGCTTCCGGCGCGGAGAGAACGCGGTGGCTGGACTCCGATTGTAGCACCCTTGAAAATTAATTGGACCTACTATGAGATTAGCGTCGGGGGAGAGTTTACATCTCGCTGGGGGGGGGCCCGCGGATCGCACTGCATGGAGTACCACGAACCGCTCGCCCTGTGATGCTGTGGGCCTTGCGGATTCTACAGTCCATTCCAGCTGCGAGGTCTTGCCTCGCAGTGCCGCCCCACTCCGCTGACCAAGGCTAGACGTGAATAGTTCTGCAGACTCTCCAGAAGGTTTCGGCAGCAAAGTTCTCAGCAAGGCTGAGAAGGCCGTTCGTTCCTAGGTGTAGTCACTATTACATTAGACTCCCCTCGCGACTAGTCTTACAGCATCACCGTATTCCTGGAGGAAGCAACATGTACCAAAACAGCTGCTCCCAAGACCTCTATTTGGGTGCGTTCTGACCAGAAACTCGAGGCAAACCACTGCATACCCTCGCGCGCCATCGGCATTCGGCAAGGGACTCGAATAGTAGTCGCTCGCCAGCGAACGCCTACTGCTTGCATTACTTTACTTTGGCGATGGCGGCGTAAACAGCTCAGCTACCCCAGTACGCAACACAACACCCGTACACGGAGATTGAACACGTTCGCCAAAACGCGGATCAACGCGTGCCGAGCCAACACGCAGCGTGTTGGCAAGGACGCTTTCAACACGGTACGTGATGCGTATCAGCACGGGCGTACCGGGGAAGCTGAGGCAAGCAACTGACCCACGGAACAATCCCGAGGCGAATTTAGCC
Source organism: Prorocentrum cordatum (assembly GCA_963575745.1). Taxonomy (NCBI): domain Eukaryota; class Dinophyceae; order Prorocentrales; family Prorocentraceae; genus Prorocentrum; species Prorocentrum cordatum. Next base: position 50,672 of record CAUYUJ010015217.1, read on the forward strand.
GTTGCGACTCTCCCAGGAGCCTGCGGCAAAACGTCGACGGGGCAGTCGGCGGCACGCCCCCGGCTACCCGTGGCGCCGCCGCGGGCCGCCGTCGGCGAAGTCCTCTTCCTCGTCGTTGTCGTCGTCGTTCTTGTCGTCGGCACCCTCGTAGTCGTTGTCGTCGTCGCCCTCGTCGTCCTCGTCGTCGTTGTCAACTTCGCTGTCGACCTCGTCCTCGTCCTCGTCCTCGTCGTCGTCGTCGTCGTCGGGGTCGTTGTCGTCGGCGTCGTCGTCGTCGTCCTGGTCGTCCTCGCCTTCGACGTCGTCCCAGCCTTCGTCGTCGTCGTCGTCCTCGCCGTCGCCGTCGCCGACGGCGCCGGTGTGGTCCTGTCCGCCTGGGCGTCGGAGAGCTCGTAGCCCGAGGCGCCGAGGGCGCGCAGCAGGCCCCCGAGGGGCCCGCTGGGCGCCAGCACCTCGGGCACGGGGCTCTGCAGCACCTGCCAGGGAGGGCCGGGGCGGCCTGTGCAATGTTTCCCAAGCGTCCTGTTGTTGGAGGAGGAGGAGGAGGAGGAGGAGGAGGAGGAGGGGAGGAGGAGGAGGGGGAGGAGGAGGAGGAGGAGGAGGAGAGGGGAGAGGAGAGGGGAAGAGAGGAGGAGGAGGAGGGGAGGAGGAGGAGGAGGAGGGGAGGAGGAGGAGGAGGAGGAGGAGGAGAGGAGGAGGAGGAGGAGGAGGAGGAGGAGGAGGAGGAGGAGGAGGAGGAGGAGAGAGAGGAGGAGGAGGAGAGGAGGAGGATGAGGAGGAGGAGGAGGAGGAGGAGGAGGAGGAGGAGGAGGAGGAAGGAGGAGGAGGAGGAGAGGAGGAAGGAGGAAGAGGAGGAGACGGAGGAGGAGGAGGAGGCCAGGGGTTTTCGTTCACAAGAGACAGCTCCCCACGTTCCTGCCTTCCTTCCGTCCTCCTCCCTCCTCCCTCCTCCCCCTCCTCCCCTGCGTGCCTCGGCTCCTCGCATCGTGTTGCCATACTTCGGCACGCCCCTTACACACTTGGATTTCCCACAGCGCTGCACTCACAACCGAGATGGTTAGGCCCTTCGTCTAGAGAGTGTTGCTTTTGTTCCCACTGCATTCACACACACACACACACACATCTCGAACATCCCTCGCTCCGACTGGCTGTCGAATCCGGTTCCCCTCGAGGGGCTATAGCCGCTCCCGTTCAAGAGTCGCCGCCACCCTCTAGCAACGAGCGCGGACACGGGTGGGCGGCTCTGCAGTCTTCGGGCCCTGGCCAGGGGCCCCTGCTGAGCCCCAGGGACGCCCAGAGTGGTCCAGTCCAGTCCAGTCCAGAGCCTACCTGGAACGTTCAAAGACTTTCGCTCCCATGTCGTCGTAAAAAAACATGGAAGCCCGGTCTCCCGGGAATGGGTCGAGACCTCTGGGGCTCTGCAGCACCTCTGGACGGCTCGGGAAGGGCGGCGGCGCGCTCTTGGGGCTTGTGGGGAGGGGAGGGTGAAGCTTTGAGGCTGGAGGCTCGAGATTCTCGGTCGTTCCCGTCGGTTCTCAGCGGCTTTCCAGCCTCGGGGTGCCTTCCAGCGGCTCGCCGAGGGCGTTCCGGGGGTGCCCGGATCGTCCCGAACGCCAACACATCGGGCACGGGGCACTGCAGCACCTGCTGCGCGGCTCCAGAGGGGAGGCGGCACGGTCTGGGAGGAGGCTGCCCTTTTTTACTCGACGAGGGGGCTGCCTGCCGTTCAAAACCCTGAGACCCGGGCGTGGCAAAAGCTCCACACTGGACGTTCCCCACCGGCGTCGTGTCCTGGGATCACCACAGACCGATACTCCTCGAAAATGCCTCGGGAAGATTTGGTATAGCGCTCGGCCCGAGATTAGTTACGATGTTCCAAATTCTTCTTCATTGGATTTCAAGGAATGCTGGTCACATACACATGGCAATCCATTGCAGGATCGGTAGGTCCTATCCTTCCGGAGACTATGCAGGCTGTTGCGCACACCTGGCGCTACGGCGCATCACAGGTGGCGGGGGCAGACAGCTTTGGCGGGGGGGTATCTTGTTGTGCCTCCTGCGGCTTCGTGTGTTCTTTAGCATATCGTTCCGCGTATGCAAAAACATATCGTTGTCAAGATGGGTCATAAAGGGACCTAAGGACGACCCAACACGCTTCAAATAGCGCTCCAAGGGCGTCCAAACATTGTCTACAGAGACGATGTTCGGCCTCCAGGAGGCCCCCCCAGGTTACTCGCCAAGTTTTTACAAGATGGCCCAAATCTCCCCCAACAGGGCCCGAATAGACCCCAAGAAGCCCACACAAATTCAAATACTGGTCCCAAACAAACTTCATGATGACCCCACAAAACATATAAAAAAGCCCAAAGCGAAATATCCGCGAAAGCTTGTAGAATCAACTCCTGTTGTCGTCGTAATTGTGGACGCCTCATTCCTCCGCCTTCTCATCCTCCGCTCCCTCCTCCTCCTTCTCCTCCTCCTCCTCCTCATCCGCCTCCTCCCCCTCCCGCATCAACCAAACAACTGAATTATTACGAAGCCCCCTTCCCCGATTCGACCAGCCGGCGACCGGGAACAGCGATGGCCCCACATCCACCATCCGAGTCAGAAAACAATGCAAAATGCACGCGGCGGCAAAAGCTGGATCATGGGCGGGAATCCCGGAATCACTGTTCGGCCTCCTGTTCGACAGGCTGTCGCAGGGGTGTGATCATCGTTGTCCACTGCGTGCTCGCCCACTAGCCGAATTCAGAGCAGCAGAGTGTGCTGTCACGCGCACTGGCGCGCCTGTCGCCGCCTGCAGCACGCTGCCCGAACCACGCCCCTCGCCCTGCCCCCGCCCCCCCTCCCCGCGGAACTCGCCCCGCCCCGCCGCCTCCCACGCCGCCCGCTCCCCGCCACCGCTGTGCCTAGCCAAGGCCCTCCTGGGCCCTGGCCGTGCCGTGCACGCCCGCCTGGCCGAGGCCAGCAAGGTCCAGACGCCATCCCGAGGCCCAGGACGGCCCCGCCCAGGCAGGGCAGGTGGCGCACAGCTTCCTTCTGCGGCTGCACTCGCCCCGCCTCGCCACACGCGTCAGCATCCTCACCTCATGTACTGTTCCAGCTCCCCCGTGTGGGGTGAACACTCACGCATGATAAAAACAACCTGCGGCTGCACGTCTGTAACTGCTGCTGCCCTGCCGTGGTGGAATGCGTGTCTGCCAGATGGGTGGCACAGATACGAGCCATAGACATGCAAAGCTACATGGATGAAAAGATCACAACGTTCAACAGTATACATGAATGCATCAGGGGGCTCGGCTACGCATCTTAACACAGGAGCTGCGCGAGGTTCAAATGCCCACGACACTATGGGATATAAACCCTGATCGAGTAGAACGGTGCCAAGAAACATGGAGATATGTACATGATTGCTAACGTCTCCTCCTCCATCACACGGGACGCGCTGGAGACGCAAGGGAACTAGAGGTCAAACGACGTATGGCTTGCTACGACGCTGGTGAATGAGATAAGTTGCACGGATCTGCCCGGAAGATGAATCGAAGAGCCATTCGACAACGCCAAACTGCGACCACAGCTACAGCTAAAGCTTCGGAATTGGTGCAACAGCCACGCTGCTCGCTTCTTGAGTTCTCCAAGAAATCCCGCTGGCGCACAACAAACTGTTGACGAACTCCTTCACCCCGACCTCCGCCCTGCGTCCCCATGCGAACCCTTCCCGGCGAATTCGCCGAATTGCAACCAAGATCAGACATACTATTGGACAGACAGCATGTTGCTGCAGTGCTACGTCGGTCATGGCAGGGTCTGAGTGCTGGAATATGGGGTGGGAGATACTGAGCACTACAACTAATGCATGAAAAATAATATTTCGTACGATGTGTCGTGTGACGTGGCTGACAGAGCAGCCCGAGCACGTATCCCTCTGGAAAACCATGACCTCGTGCTTGTGTCAACACTAACTGCCTTACAGACACTGGACAAAATACGCGACATTGCGGCCGGTAATGCTGTCGGACGGATTGTGGCACAGTGCTTAGCGAGGCAACGTCAAGCCGATTTTCTTGCGGCAATTCGGCCATGAACTTCGGCCTCAGTAATCGGGGCGGTACTGACTCCGCGGTCCATTCTTGCAATACCACACTGGTGCTAAGCGGGAGAAAGTACTTGTCAGCATCGACGAGGTTGGTGCTTTTGGCCATGGATACAGGGCACGTATGTTTGAGGCACCACTAAGAATTCCGACACGTCATGGTCTCATTTGAATGGAAGTTTATGTTGCAGCCTTTGGTGTACGGGCTAGCTGGTGAGAGGGAGAAGCTACCACAAACACTTCCTGAACTCCCCCTCTCTCCAAGCAGCCTGGCTCTTGCACGACTTCTGCGCTGCCCCCAACAAAAAAAACACCTCCTTCGTGCGTCGCCACCCCACTTAGCTCGTATTGCCACGGTGTCGCACGACACCAAAATCTGAAAATCTTCAGGACGATGTTAGGTGTCGCTACGGCCGATATTAGGCATTACGATGTGCATGGGGTTGCTTACGACGGACTGGGTCTCACATGCAGCGCTCCCGCTGCGACTAAAGGCATGGGCTGAATCTCTCCCTTAGCTCTTACAGCGATTCCCCCGGCTACCCCAGCGAATGCAGCGCCCTGCGGACCTGCATGTTTGGTTCCTGCTGAACGGGCGGAGTAAATGTGCAATGATAGTGGGTGGGCAAATCGGCCTACTGGGAATCATATTGCAACCGGCCTCTGGCCACTTGGCCTGCCAGACCCCGCGGAGGAGCCCTTCACATTACGAGAAAGGACACACGGATGGCAGCTTCACGCATCCATCGCGTTGGAACTATCTACCCACCAACGGCTACTGCGAGATTTACCAGCACAAAGGGCAAACGCTGCTTCCAAAGCCAAACCACGCTTACAGTCGTGTATGGGCTCCTACGCAGATGTCTAGCTCACAATTTGCCCCACGACGCCCGCTACGACGTGCAGCAACGATTCATTCAGGTGTGCCGTACGAAGGCATTCAGGGTTAGCAGTGACATGCGACGGGCCTGACCCGCATGGGTTCTCAATACTAGCCGATTACGAAGGGACTCGCCTCCACGCGCGGACTGGTAGCGGCACGGAGGCAAATACTCACAGAGCTTGCGACCACATACCGGATCGCGACGGTGGAACGCTTGCTCCGGAGCAGCCACGTCCCAGTGCCAGCTGGAGACTTACGTCGCCTCGATCTTGTTGTCCCTGGTTTATCGGGGGCTCACGGGGTGGCATTGTTTTGCAATGTCTTTGCGATGTCCACTAGTTCACAAAATAGCAAACCACGTCCAGGGACAAGCAATCAGGGTGGTGCTTTCTAACACTACATACCACGAAATTGTGGATTGAGAATATTATTATCATTGGGATCGGAAAATTACGGAAGATAAGGACACTGTATCAGTTGTTGGTATCGGCATTTGCTCGTGCGCACACCCGCGGAAGGCACGCAAACGTACGGAAAAAGTGCCACTTCAGGCTTCCTCCACCGCCGGTGGGGCTTTTCAACATATGCCTTTACAAATTACGGTAGATCATGCCATCTTACACGACTACGCCGATTTGCAGCAGACGCCGTTGGAAGCGGCGCCTGCGTTGGCCGACTTAAAGGTCGTTGAAGTTCCCCATCCCTCCTCCTCCGCCCCCTGTCCTCCTCCTCCTCCTCTTCATCCTCCTCCTCACTCCTCACTCCTCACTCCTCACTCCTCCTCCACATCCTCCTTTGTCGCTGCTTAGCCTTCGACCGGCGCCCGCCGTTTCACCTATACCTGGTTTGCGGGACCAGTGGTGCTTGGTCCGGTACAAAAGAATCACATATATGAAACTGCTGCTGCTGCCCTGTCGTGGTGAAATTTGCTCAGCGTGTGAACATCTAGACGCGAAGCAAGAAGCGTGACAAAAACGGAAACATGGGTGCGGCCTCCTTCATCCCCCCCTCTTCCTCCTCCTCCTCCTCCTCCTCCCCCTCCTCCTCCTCCTCCTCCTCCTCCTCCTCCCCCCTCCTCCTCCTCCTCCTCCTCCTCCTCCTCCTCCTCCTCCTCCTCCTCCTCCTCTCCTCCTCCTCCTCCTCCTCCTCCTCCTCCTCCTCCTCCTCCTCCTCCTCTCCTCCTCCTCCTCCTCCTCCTCACTCCTCCTCCTCCTCCTCCTCCTCCTCCTCCTCCTCCTCCTCCTCCTCCTCCTCCTCCTCCTCCCCCTCCTTCTCCTCCTCGTCCTCGTCCTCGCGCGCGCGGCGGCCTCGCTCGCGCCCGCCTCCAGCAGCGGGGTGAGGAGGCTGGCGCCGAACTGCCGCAGCAGCGCGGAGATTGAGCCTGGAGGAGGCGTCGGGAGCCTCCGGGGCCGAGCCTTCCGGCGACTGCTGACCGCGCTGCCCGTTGGCGCCCAGAGGTGCTACAAGCCCATGCGATAAAACAGTTCTTCCCAACCATCCTGTAGTACTGGGTACTCGTTTTTAAGAGGCAGCGCCCCGCGCTCCTCACTCCTAACTCCTCCTTCCCCTCCTCCCTCCTGCTCTCCTTGCCTCTGGCCCAGCGTACGCATGCGGTTCCCCGCCCAATTCGGCACACCCCTTACACGTGTCGTGGCCTCATAGAGCTCCACCGAAGGCCTCAGTGACAGGGTCATGCGGTCCCTCCCGAGTCTGCACACTCCTCACGCGCTTCGTGGTCCCATAGGGAGCTCCACGAAGGCCCCAGTGGCAGGGTCATGCGGTTCCCCGCTCATATCGGCACAACCCACACACGCTTCGTGGCCCCATAGGGAACTTCACCGAAGGCTTCAGTGGCAGGGTTCGCATGCTGTCTCCCGCCCATTTCGGCACACCCCTCACACGTGTCGTGGCCTCATATGGGAGCTCCACCGAAGGCCTCAGTGGCAGGGTCATGCGGTCCCTCCCGAGTCTGCACACTCCTCACGCGCTTCGTGGTCCCATAGGGAGCTCCACCGAAGGCCCCAGTGGCAGGGTTCGCATGCGGCATGCGGTCCTCCGCCCATTTCGGCACACCCCTCACACGTTTCACCGAGAGCGGTGTCACAACGCGGTGCTCACAACTGTATATGTCTGGTCCCTTCGCCGTTTTGTTGGGGAGAGCTCGGAGAGCCCTTTCACGCTGTCGGAGTTCGCACGCCAGCGAAAAGACTCCTACTTTACACTCAACTCTACACGCTCACGCCTCGCCGTCACTCTCCAGAAGCGTGGTCCCTCATACGGGTAGAACAAAAACCCGCCCCTCAACAGACAAAGTACGGAGCTTCAGCGGTCGATACGACAAGACTGAAGGCGCCCTGGGACACACAAATAAATACACACAAATAACATCATTCGCCAAATATTCATATATTGTCTGCTCTTTGTGTTCCCTCCCACTTCCCATATTTTCCCATACTCTCTGGAAATCGACGATTAATTGTGTCTGTGTTTTTTCCCTCCTTGAAGGTACGGAGCTTCCGCGGTCGATACGACAAGACATCCGGCGACACCTGGGGGGCGCATTCTTCGTCGACGCCGAGCTTCTCGGGGTGCCCCACGGCTGCGTGGGGCCCAGCGGGCGGCGGTGAGAAACTGTCGTGGAGCGTCCCTTGGGCGAGTGCTGTTGGGGGGTGGCCCACATGGGGGGGTTGAAGACAAGAGGCCTAAAGGAGCGCGTTCCACTACTCGCAACGTCATTACTCGCAAATGGCCTAGATCCCGCGCGGGGGATCTACGAGAAAATACATAAAAGCAGACATGTGTTTTCGGGCGTTTGCGAGTAGGCACTTTGCGAGTAGCGGAACGCGCTCGGTGATTTAGGGCTCCTTTTGGCACCAACTGGCTCCAAAAGGGGCCCCAATGGCCCCTTGTGGGCCCCTTTCTTCGCCCCCCATCTGGGCCGCCCCCCAGTGGCGCCCACCCGAATCCCTTGGACGGCCGGCTTCCTGTCCGGTGCGCACACTGCAGAAAGCTGCAGCAGAGGCATGGACAACACTCGGGCCGGGCGAAAGGGGGGGATAGCAAAGGAGGGGTTTGAGAATCAGCTCACGTAGCTGATTTTCCCGGCGCCTCCCGGCGCCGGAGGCGCCCATGTATCGAGGAATGGGCCCGGCGGCGGGGCCGAAACCAGCTGCATGCAGCAGATTGCGTAACCCCTCCTTTCCCTATCCCCCCCTTTCGTCCGGCCCGAGAGGACTGCGACTGCCACCCGCCTGGCATGCGCAGCCCTGGGGTGCAGCGGGTTGGGGCCGACGCGCTGGTGGCAGCCAGAAACGAAACACAAGACGTGTTCTCTGGACAGCTCCAGTCTTCGCGGGCGGCACACCGCGAGAGGAGAGGAACTAGCGACGAGAGATGAGAAGCGGAGCTTGCACTGTTCGCCCGATTCGGTCTTCCTGAGGGAGGGAACCTTTGTCGCCACAGTTGGACTCCCATCGAGGTCCTAGTCAGAAGCCACAACAGGGCAGGAGCCATAGGAGGACGGAGGAAGGGAGGGAGGGAGGGAGGGAGGGAGGGAGGAGAGAGGCTTGAGGCGGAGGAGTGAGGGGGGGGCGGGGAGGCGGGACGGACTAGGAGAGGAGGGAGGAATGGATAAGGGAAGAAGGGTAAAATCGAGCCACGTGACCGAACGCAAAACGAGCGGAGAACGAGGAGGAGGGGTACCAGAGTAGACGGGAGGAGAGAGGAGGGAGACGGTGGGAGGAGTCAAGAAGGAGAAGGAGGGAGAAGTGATGGAGAAGGATGGGAGGCGGAGAGATGGAGCGAGGAAGAAGGATGAATCAGTAGAGTAGGTAGCAGGATTGAGGGGGGGATAGGGAGGTTGGGGGATCAAGGAGGAGAAAGGAGGAGGGACTAATAGGACGGATGGGGGTGATGGAGGGGAACCGTGTCATTAAAGCGGATGAGAGGGAACGGGAGGAATCGATCACTGCAGTTGAATCGGAGGAGGAAGCGGAGGGGAGGATACCCAGGGTACGTCAAGGCATGTGCTCTAGCACCCAGGCCATTGCAACAAATTCGGGTGCGCTTCGCTCATGGCCGTGATTGTGTGGGCAGAAGTGGGTGCGCCATCCAGGGCAATGTCCGTCCTCAAAGATCGATGTCATGGTACCGCATCGTTCGTATCGCCACATCTCCTGCTGCTTCTGCTCTCCGTCCTCTCCGTGTCGTCTCACGCGTCGTGCCGTTGGTCTCGGGCCCCGCCCTCGTCGATCGAACGAACCAAGGAAATTCACGGAGCAGGCTATGTGAGCTGTGGAGCACGCTGGGCGTCTGAGAAGGGGATCACAAAGAGTAGGAATGAAAGGGATGAGGAGACAGGAGGAGAGACATCATGAGGAGGATGAGGAGAGACAGAAAGATAATGATGCAGGTAGAGAGGCAGGAATTGATGTCGATAAAAAGGAAGAGGAGCACTGCAAGTGTGTGTATAGATGTACGAGTGTAAGCCGTCGAGAAACAGAGAGGTTGTAAGCGCGACGGAGAGAGAAACGACAATCAGTGGCAGAACAACAAAACTAACAAATGAAATTAATTAAACTCAGGAGCCTCGAGACCCTAGATCTAAAGCCTCACTCCTGAACCTCAGTTTCGCTCTCTCTGTCAGCTTGCATGCTTGAATCTGGTACGTGTCATCTGTGCTTCCCCAGTCGTCGCCGTCGTTGTCGTCGTCGTCGGCGGCGCAGCCTCAGCCCCCGCCTCCGCCGCCATCTCCGACGCCGTCGTCGTCGTCGCCAGCGCCGCCGAAGAGGAACAAGTGGGGCTCCCAGTGCCAGTCGGGGCCGCGCGGGCGCAGAGAGGGATGGCGCCGCGCCCACGCCTGTCGGTCGTAGCGTCTCCGACAGTCTCCTCCGGGGGCGCCAGGTCAAAAATGAGAAAAGTGCCCAATTGGAGCTTGTCCTGGCAGAAGATCCAGACATATTTCAGTGCCGCATTGTGGCATCGCTTTCGGTAGAGCTGCCTATGGGGCCACGGAACGTGTGGGGGATGTGCCGGACTGGGCGGGGAACCGCATGCGAACCCTGCCACTGGGACCTTCGGTAGAGCTCCCTATGGGACCACGAAGCGCGTGAAGGATGTGCCTGGGCTGGGAATCGCACGCGAGTTCTGCTTCTGGGGCCGTCGGTTGAGCTCCCTATGGGGCCACGAATCGTGTGAGGGGTGTGAAGAATTTGGCGGGGAACCGCATGAGAACTCTGGGACTGTGCCGAAATGGGCGTGGAACCGCATACGAAGCCTGCCACTGGGGCCTTCAGTAGAGCTCCCTTGAACTTGTGAGGGGTGTGCGAAAATGTACGTGAGGACCGTAGAGGCAAGGATGAAAGGAAGGGAGGAGGGAGGAGAGAGGGGGCAGCTGTAGGGAGTGAGGTGTGACGCAAGGCCCTGTCTCTTCTAAACGAGACCCAACACCACAGGACGGTTGCAAAAAACATCCAAGCCTTCTCTCCAAACTCCACCTCATTCCACCCGGAGCCTCCTCTGCTCTCACTCGTCCATCCCCTCTCGCTGCATCCGCCCCCCTTCTCGTCCTCATTCGTTCTACCCGTCTCTCCTTCTCCCGCCCCCCCCCCCGTTCCTCCTGGCTCTAAGGCCCTCAGCCCTTATCTCTGCTCATCCCTCCTCCTGAAGCCTTCTCTCCTCCGCAATGCACGAGAGGACGAGGAAACGGCGGAGCCGCATGGGATCGGGGGGCCGAAAACGCTCGAGCCTCGTTCCTCCTCCCTCCTCCTCCTCCTCCTCCTCCTCCTCCTCTTCTTCTTCTTCTGAGTCTTCTTCTTTTTCTTATTATTATTATCATACTTACTACTGTCAGTATTATTATTCGGCTCATTATTCTTATCATTATTCGTGTTCGTATCATTCATTTGCATTATATAGTATTGTCATTGTTATGCGCCTTCGTCCTCCTATTAATATCATTAGCATTAGTATTACCATCCTATTACTATTCGTATTATTCGTATTACTATTCCTCCTCTTGTTAATATGATTCTTCTTATGCATATTAGTTTTCGGATTGTTAGTATTAGTCTTCTTATCGTAGTTGTAGTATTCGTAGTAGTCGTAGTATTCGTAGTATTCGTGATATTGTTTGTATTATGTGTACCCTTATGATTATTCAGATCCTTCGTCTTTTTATGAGTATTCAATTTACTACTAATATTATCAATATTATTAACCGTCCTTTTCTTCTTATGAGTATTCCTCCTCCTCCTCCTCTTTCTCCTCCTCCTCCCCCTCCCCCTCCCTCCTCCCTCCTCCCTCCTCCCTCCTCCCTCCTCCTCCTTCCTCCCTCCTCCCACGTTCCTCCTCCTCCTCCGCCTCCGCCTCCTCCTCCTCCTCCGCCTCCGCCGCCTCCTCCTCCTCATCCTCCTCCTTTCCCTCCTTTCCCTCCTTCTCCTCCTCATCCTCCTCATCCCTCCTCCTCCTCCTCCTCCTCCTCCCCTCCTCCCCCTCCTCCGCCTCCTCCTCCTCCTCCGCTTCCTCCACCTCCTCCCCATCCTCTTCTGCTCTTTCTTCTTATTTGTAGTATTATTCGTATTGATATTAGTTATTATTATGTTTATGTTTAGTAGTATTACTATCATTCGCAGTATTATGATGATGATTAGTATTATTGTTATGATTATTGTTATTATTATTACTATTATGATGATGATGATGATTATTATTATTAATACTATTATTAATATTATTATTAATATTATTATTAGTAGTATGGTTAGTATTCGTCTTGTTCGTAGTCTTCGCATGATTCGTGTTATGCTTCGTCGCATTATTATTCTTAGTATTAGTAGTATTATTCTTCTTCATGGTATTATTTCCATTAGTATTATTATGATTCCTCCTCCTCCTCCTCTTCCGCCTCCTCCTCCTCCTCCTCCTCCTCCTCCTCCTCCTCCTCCCCCTCCTCCTCCTCCTCCTCCTCCTCCTCCTCCCTCCACCTCCTCCTCCTCTCTTCTTCTCTCTCGTCGTATTCTTCTCTCTTCCTCCTCCTCCTCCTCCTCCTCCTCCGCCTCCTCCTCCTCCTCCTCCTCCTCCCTCCTCCTCCTCCCCCTCCTCCTCCTCCTCCCCCCCCCCGTAGCCATTTTGGCTCAAGCCATTTTGGCTCAAGCCATTTTGGCTCAAGCCTCGGGCACCAGACCCAGCCTGGAGGATCCAGACAACCAGTCTGTCATCCTCTCATCGCCAGTTTCCTTTGTCTGGTCGCAGCGGCAAACGGCCGGACACTCTCGCCATATTGCTTTTGTCCTTTCAACCCCAGACGCACCAAGTTGGGATGACATATCAAGCAGAGGAGCGGGGCGAAACACCCCTGCAGGAGGGTGCATGGCGATGGCATAACAACGCCCGCACGCACGATCCCAGAGAGCGAGCACACAGACAACGACTTCAGCCGATCCGCTGCAGAGGCCAATGCCTCGGCGAGCGTGGACCATCCAGTGAGGTCCCGAGGCGCCCCTCGGGAAAGAAGGAACCACCACGGGACGCCCGCGCCACACAGACGAGCAGTAATACCTGAATAGAAGCACCTGGAGAAGATAGACAAACCGAATTGCCAGGCGATCTGTCTGGGAAGAAAAATCCGCCACGCTTTAGTGGCAGGGGGCCAGCAACGGCGCGGCGACAGACACCCGGAAGCCCTTGAGGAGGGGGGGGGGGCAGTCCCGCCGCCTCCATGGACCCGAACTCCACGAACAGAACCTGCAGGACGAAGGACAAGCACTGAGCGCACTTGGTATGAAGACCAAAATGCCATCTGCGAAGAACACCAAATGCACAAACCTTGAAGAGGACCCCGACACGGCTCGAGCAGCCCCCCTCGATGTCGAGCCAGGCCACAAGCTTCAGGGAAATGGGGTCCAGGATGATGCCCGCTTTGGAACCGAAGGCGTTGAAGATGGGGTGTGCCTCGAAGTCGGAAGACACGAGAGCCACGACCCAAATAGCACCTCTGGAAGAACACTCCCTTCACCTCAGAGTTGATGGACACCCAGAACATGCACGTGAAGAAAAGGCCGAACAGGTCAACGACGCGGCACAAGAAGTCCCACACGTTGACGTGCCAGGCTGCAAGCTTCACGAACGTGGGGTACAGGACGATGCCCGCCATGGAACCGAAAATGGAGATGGAGCACGTCTCGAAGTCGGTAGACACGAGAGCCTCGTCCTTCAGTGCGTGGAGCCTATTGGCAAACGCAGCCTTCACCCCCAGGAGCGGGGGCGCTCGAGCCAGCGCATCAACCGATGGTACAGCTCTGTGGACCCTGGCCGAGACCTGAAAACGGGCTCGAGGTGTGCAGCACGCACGGCTGGCTGCAAGGCGTGGACCTAGAGCAACCACGCAGGACGCAAGTACTGCAGCAGGTGTGGCAAAGAGTTCCAGCGGGCCAATCATCGGGATGCGCACCTGGAGCTGAACGTGGCAGCTAGCCTCAGATCGCAACCCATCGTGGCAATCAATGGGATCGCCGCGCAAGCAACGTCACCGCGGCCCTCACAATTGAGAACAACAACGGAGATGGCCAGCAAGCAAGAGAACAGGACGACGTTCAGATATGCTTGCCAGCGCTTGCCGCCCAGAAGAAGACGGCTGGGACCTCAGGGAAGCAGCACCTCCAGGCCCAGGATAGCCTCAAGCAAGCCATGGCCCAAACCCTCAACCGCAAGAGCCTCGACGCCAAAACCCCAAATTTGGCGGGCCACTCCAGCGCCAGCGGCGCCGTCTGCAGTCCAAGAAGGGCGACACCGAGAATAACCTCAGCAGCCTCGAGCAGGCAGCTGACTTATACGAGAAGTCCACCCAGAGCTAGTGCTGCAGCGGCGGAGGCCAGCGCTACTAGGTGCGAGCAAGCCCCGACCACCCTGCTCCAGTTCGTGGACGGCAGCTTCGGCAAGGGAGTGCCCCGGAGTCTTCGAGAGGAACTGGAAGGCGCCAGCGCCAACTTGAACCAGCACTGGGGGGAGGAGAAGAAGCACGAGGCATCTTCTACAGCCTGCCTCTAGTCCTGGGCAGCAGCAGCAGGCGCCAGCAGGGCCCGATGGACCCAGCAGCGCAGCACAGGATACGCCTGGCCCTGAGAGGACGGCTGCAAGAGGAAGGAGGCCGAGCTGCTTGTCGAGATCGCCGCGCACTCCGTCGAGGGCCTCTCCGACGCGGCCGCGCAGGCAAAGGCCAGCCTGGCCAAGCGCGCAGCAGTCTCCTCCTCCAGGACGGCTGGGGGCCAACGAGGCCCAAAAGGGTAACGCATTGAGTGCCTTCACGATGAACAGCCGCAGCTTCACTGGCGCGCGCAAGTTTCTTCTCTCCGAAGCAGCCAAAACGGTCCAGGTCATCTGTTGCCAAGGCGCACGTATTCGATCACACGGTTTGGATAATGACAAGCAGCGATGTGCTACAAAGTGATGGCTAGCAGCTCTGTCACCAGACATTCTAAGTCCATAAGGATTTGCGCTCGCGGGTCTCGATTTCGGTATCTCTCCTCTAGTTGTGCCCAACGATTTCCCCAAGTCGCGGGCCACCGTCATATCGCTTGAGGTCCCAGGACATCAAGCCTTCCGCCTAGGATCTATTTACCTCGCAGACAGCGTCGGCCTGACAGAGGCCAACCTGAATGTCATTGCCAGCGTCGCGCAGACAGCCGCGAACAACCAGTTGCCAGTCATCATGGCTGGCGATTTCAATGTTGGCCCGTTTAAAGGTGATTGAAACCGAGCTCTTATCTGGAGCTGGGGCCCAAATCATAGCCCCAGATCTGCCCGCCTTGTACCCCCAACAAATTGAACCGACGATCAACTATTTCTTGGGATCCAGCTGTTTCGAGCATTTCCTGAAACAGCCCAATGCACCAATTGACTACCGTGTAGTCCGCATAGGCCGGTCGTAGTGGAGATGGTGGTTGGGGCCCATTATCTCGTCCCGATCCTGGGGCAGCCTGAGCATATCCCTATTGTGGCTCCGTATGGGCCCAGCAACCGCTCGCCAGATCGAGACATAAGTCTCGGGGCCCTTGAATCTTTGGAGGGCCTTCTGGACCAACGGGATAATCACCTACAGCGAGGAGTCCAACGAGCTTCTTGTCCCATTTATAACGTAGGTATCACCGGCGCGGTTGACCAACACATGGATATCTCGTGGTCAACATGCCCACCGCGAACAACAGTCTAACCGACGCGCCGCTTCGCAATCGGCGCCATCGCGCCCAAGTACCTTCTGCCTGCTGGGTGCCGGCATCAGCTCTCGAGGCCAAGGATGGGAGGAGTTGGAGGAACGCTGCAGCAGCTTTCAGATGGTTATGTAAGGGATATTACTAGTTGGTATAACGAGGGGAGCTGAGGAGGAGTCGTTGGAGGAGCTGCGCCAGGGCCAGCAGCCGCCAGCTCCGCTCGAGCAAGTCGCGGAACTCTCCACCCAGCTCAACAGCGCGCGCGCATCAGCTACGATCCTGGACGCCGACGAGCCAGACTTTGAGCTGATCGGCACCGCTTTCGACGATTTAGACAATGAAATCTCGATGACCCTGGACCGCGAGACCTCTCGGGACCGCCTGGACGACACTGCCTCCTGGAAGCTCTGAGTCAAGGAAGCAATGAACAAATGGGTGAGGTGGGCCCGCAGGCAGTACAATCGGTTTACCCCCTGGCAACCTCATCGCGTGCGGAAACAGAAATTACCCCGATGGTATGGCAGCCCTGTAGATCTTCTAGAAGCCGGATAGCAGCGCCTTTCCACCCTGTGGCAGGCATCACCACAGGAGATGGATTCTCTTGAAGCAGATGCGAGAGGCCTCGACCCCGAACCGATATCGCTGGAGCAGCTTCGCCGAGCCAGTCGTTGTTTCAGAGCGACTACAGCTGGGACTTGGGATGGGATCCACACCAGGCACTTCAGCCTCCTGGAGGACACCCAGATGGATATTTGTCTGCAGGCTCCTCAGGACCATCGAGAGGATAGGCAAGTTCCCTGTCCAAATCAGAGATATTGTGACCGTCCTCATCGAAAAGCACCAAGAAGGTCCCACCCCAGGTCCAAGCTACCACGGTATAGGTATGATGCAAGGGCTCTGGAGAGTATGGGGCAAACATCGTCAAGTTGAGTACCGCGCTTCGGAGTAAAAGCACCATGGGAAGTACCCTGCACATCAGTCGGTAGGGGTTTGCTGGAGGTGTTTTTTGAGCAGGCAATGCGTGCCGAGGGATTTTTCCTGGACGACAAGAAAGTGTGCTCTGGTGCCGTGCTCTGGTGCCGTTCTGTGGGATTTATCGAACTACCATGAATATTGGGATAGAACGATACGGAAGGCCACAGCCAAGGAAACGAATGCTTCGGACTCCCATGTAGTGACTATCTATAGCCAGTACCAAGCCCCCCGCACTGTAGTCACCCGTACCTCAGCGTTGCCAGTAGGATGCCCGCAGAGAGGCATTGCCGCAGGATTTTGGGCGGCCACTTTTGTTGCGCAGCGGCGCTGTGTTCCGCCAGTTGAAATTTGGGTGGACAACGACCCCGCGCGCAGCCGACGATTCTCATCGATGATCTCCTGTTGCCCAGACACAACAGCAGCCAGAAGTATCTCCTCAGAGATCTCGTCAGGGCCGCAGCTTGCATGCACCAAACGACCGCCCATGATCTCGAGTGCGAAATTGCCATGCACAAGGCTGATGTTGTGGCTTCTTCGCCAGTGATCCAAACTGATTTGGCCTCTCGCCTCGGGCAATGGGCTGGGCCAGCCGCAGCTGATGGCAACCGCAAACCATCAGCCGCAAACCTGGGTGCAGGTTTCACTGCAGGAGCCAGACTGAGGAGCAGGGCCAGGCAGACACTCAGAGGTCGAGGCGCTCAGCTCTGGGACCCTGTATCCACTGGGGCCGGGTCGTCCGGGGCAACCACCCAGAAGCCCCCCAAGGCAGCAGGTGCCCTACCCGAGCTTCGCCGCCCTGCCAGCAACGCTATCGAGTCCCCCCCTGCTGGATGGGGAAGTGTCCGAGGCCCTCTTGGAGCTACCTATCTGAGCTTGAAAAGAATTGGCTGGACTTGGACGCACCCCTTCGCCTTCACCAGCTATACGGGCGAACAGCTTCCGTTGCCAACGACCTCGCCAGCCCTTTTGAAGAGCTTTCTGATTGCAGCCTGGCAGGGGGGTCTCGCAGGTGTTGCAGCAAGGAAGATAGGTACCGACGCTATCAACCTGTCCTACGCCCGGCAGGCGCTCGGCAGGAAGGACCTGCCCAGCAGCGGGCGCAGCACCCTCCTCGACTTCCTCATCCAGTCCACCTTGATTGATTCTCAGTCGCCTTAGTGAAGCTGGTTATGAAACCCCCCACGCAGTGCATATACGGTGCCCCGAAGGATGACCTCAGGCCTCGGCTCCTGGAACGCAGCTCACCAGCCCCCCCTTCATCTGGAACCTGAGGACCTGACCGCTCTGAGTCGGCCTGAGGCCTTTTGCAGGATGTGCTGGTTTTCCGGAGCCTCCCTCTTTCAAGGTTCCCAGGCCTCCTGGTCGTGGTCTCGGTGTTTCTGAGTTTTGGTCCGCCGATGGCCTTTCGCCCGAAGAAGGCTCTAAGGGGGAGGCGCATGTTGATGGCAGTGTAACCAAGGATGGTCATCATTGGTTCCACGCTCCTGGATGGGCCCTGATAGAATTGGGGCCCGACGGTTTTCTCTCGGCCTACATGTGCGGGCCTGTGGGGAGCGGGCTCCCCCCGACCTCGCCTGCAGCTGAGCTTTTTTGGCGCACCTCGCAGCAAGCAAGTTCAGAGGCACAACAAACGTACATTCGGATGTTAAGGGAGCCGTGGACTTCCAAAATGCGCACCGTTTTGCCTGCAGGAAGAATATGTTTGATGAGTGAGGCTCCCTTGCTGCGCGGGGCGAAGCCAGCCGTGACGGAGGTTTCAGAGTCGATAAGGTAAAAGCCCACTAGAAAGTCAGTGAGCTCGAGCCTCTTTCGACCCGCTGGTGGAACGCCAATGGGAATTCAGAAGCTGACCGAGTGGCCAAAATGGCTGCGAATCGTCTCCCCCAGCCCTCCGAACAAAAGAGAGCTGATTCAGCGGAACCCGCCCTCATAATGAAACGTTTCCCGAAGTCTGTTCCCAAGGCCCTCTCCCTGTGGCCTGCAGTGGCCCCCCAGGGTGGGGGCTAGAGGGCTGGGGGCCCCAGCCCTCGCCACCAACCCAACGGTTGGAGCAGCATCCATCCCGGAGTCGTGCGGCGGCCCCTCCCCTCCCTCGGGCCCCTCGGACCGCCCGTGCTGCCCCTGTCTGGTGACGCCAGGAAAGTCGATGGCTCTGCATGGTCTGCCACTCGAGATGCATCAAGGAGGCCTTCTTTTTAAGGCCAGAGAGCATGAGCAGTATCCCGGCAACGCAGCGGGCCTGGCCGAGCTTTGCCATCCAGCCCAGTGGACACCATGTGTTCGTTGATGACGTTGAGGACGGTTCCTTCGCCCTCGCGTGCAAGAGATGTGGCGAGTACACTGAGTGTACGTTGCAGGGGCTACACCAGCGATGCCTCCACCAATTCAGCTCCACCTGCAGCCAAAGTGCGTGGCGAGCTTTGTGTGAAGGGAGGCACCCCAACGGCCCCAAGAGGAGCCAAGTGGTTTTCAAAGCCCGCATTCAAATTGCTACGGCTTGCCCTAATGTAGCCTTGCAAGCGCTCGAGCGGCCATAGCGCGCGGAGTCGAACCCTTCCTGAAGCCATGCGATGATCCTCCTCCTCCACCTCCTCCTCCTCCACCTCCTCGGCGAATGTCACGAGGACGGCTGTCACGACAACGAGAAACGACGAAGACGCAAACGACGACCAGGCGACGATGACACTGACGAGCCCCGCACCCGCAGTTTCGATTCGACTCCCTGCAATCCACACTCGCCAAGCCCCTGCCCCCTAGCGCCAAGCCCACCACTGACCAACCCCAAACCACGCCAAACGAGCACCGCGCACCACCAACACTGGCCACCACCACGAACGGCAAACACACAAACACGACCCACTGTCACGAAGGGCCCCAGGGACACACAAACAAATACATACAAATCAAAGGATCCCCAATCTTTTCCTAACTATATTTTCTGGGCTTTTGTCTTCCCCCCTACTTCCCATATTTTCCACATTTACCTGGGAATCGATGATTGATTGTGTCTGTGTGTCCTTCCCCTCCCGATGCCACAACCTCGAACCCTCCAACAACACGACCACCAGCCACCGCGACCAATGTCACCACCGCCCACAACAGCCGCGCTCACCACCAACACACTGGCGTCGTGAAGCTGTCGGCCCTGTCGCGCGAGAACGACAAGGAACAACAGCAACACCAAGCGTCGCTCGTGTACGGGCGACGTTGGGAGAGAAACAACTGAGAGCAACAATGCTGCGCCCTGCAAGACGCACGCCGCACGGAGCGCGGGCAAAAATACGACGGACAGACAGACGGGCCCGCGCTCCGGCCCCAGAGGGCGGTCCTCTAAGAGGGCAGGCGTATGGGACACGAGGCCCCCCCCGCATTGGAAAAGATGCTGAGATGTCGTTGGAATGACTTGCGGGGGAGAAACAGGAAACCCACATGCATTGGGCGGGCTCCGGAAACCCTGAACCAACAGCGTGCCATCTCTTGGGGGCGCATCTCTTACCTCCGCCGGCTCCCGCCAGCGCAGGCGGCCTCGTCCTACTTCCGCCGCCCTCCACCAAGGAGGGGAGGGGTAACGCCTTCGACACTCGAAGGCGAGGTTCTTTCCGGCACGCCTCGTCCCGTGTGCGAGCCTGAGCATCAAATCCAGTCATCGATCGATCGGGGGGGGGGGCTGCCGCTGGGGGGATGGGAATGCACAGAACACACGAAACCATGCGCCCCGTCACGCCCCGCGGAGCCCAGAGCGCGAGGCAGAGAGGGAAGCCAGACAACGTGGACTCAGCTAAGTCGAGTGGCCAGGGACCAGGTGAAGAGAGATCGAGAAGAGGAGTAGTCAAATAGAAAGACCACGACTTGTAGCAACAGTGCCAGCATGAATAGGAGCCAATATCCTGCAACGCATGCACCGCGCAGAACCCGGGCCAACATGTAGAACAAAAGACAGTGAAGACTGCGCTCATTGAGGGGCGGCGTTGCAATAAGCATACGACGCGTAAGTCACATCAACAGCGAGCCTGCGCTCTGCAACACCCAGCGCCGCACAGAGCACGAAACAAAAGGAAAAACGAAACATGTTAATACGTAGGCCCATTGCCTGGAGAAACACATCCGCCGACACTTCGTCGTATGGACAACGCTGTCGTCTTCGTCGCCGTCGTCGTTGTCGTCGTCGTCGCGTTCGGTCCCAAGGAAATTGAGGAACGCCGCAGTTAAGTTGAAGGGAAGCCCCTTCCCTTTATCCCCTCCTCGTCCTCCTCCTCCTCCTCCTCCTCCTCCTCCCCCTCCCCCCGAGGAGGGGGGGAGGGCAGGGGAGGAGCAAGGCAATTCTTCACTAATGTAATGAATGATTCTCTAATGTTTTTCCTTTTCCACACAAGCCAAACGTTTAACGCTAACAAGCGTTTGCCGAGGCACCTCCCTGACCGCCCACCCCCTTGGACAGGACAGCTGGTGCGTCCAGAACTGCCGACCCCCCCCTTGGCGAGGGCCCCCCCTCCCCAGCTTGGCAAGGCCAGGATTAAGTCGGACCTGTCCCTCTACAGGGGGAATATGGAAAAATCATCAAAATTTTTAGAATAGTTGCTACCATTTTGGAATACCTCGGGCACGACTTCAGGCCAGGAGGGGGGAGCCTCCGAATCGGAGCCCCTTGAGAAAGAAGCGGGAGAAGCTGCCTCCTCCTCCGACCCCTCTGAGAAGGTCACAAAACATCGATGCTGCTACTCCCCGGGCTCTCCCGAAGCGCGCTCATTTCAAACACGCATCCCACCGCAGAGACGAGGGCCTCCCGGGATGTCCAACGAGGCGGCACCGAAGCAAGGCTAGCGGCATCGGTACCTTTTCCACATCTTGATGGGACTGATTTCCACCACCACTACCATATGTTGGAGAAGGAGGAGGAGGAGAAAGAAGAGGAGGAGGAGGACCTCTCCCTCCAACCTATGGTAGTGGTGGTGGAAACCAAGCCCATCACATCTGACCCCATCCATCCCCCCTGCCCTTGTTGCCAGCATGCCTGCTCTCTCCCGCTCCCCGCGCAGAGCGAGACGTCAATGTTACATCCAGCTGCCAACGTTCAGGCCCGCACTCGCGATTCGAGCGCCTGCTGCTGTGGCCATGGTGCGTTGCACACCTGACCCCCATCCGTCCCCCCCATCCCCAAACATCCGCCGACGTCATTTTTTGGATGCGCGACCCGACCGTTTCTGACGGCCCCGGAGAGCGGGCCCCGGAGAGGGCGAAGTCTCCGACAAGTGCCGGGGCTGAAAACACACAGGCTGAGATCCGTGTGCCCCTCCCCCTAGGATCAAGTCGAGCCTGTCCCCCTACAGGGGGATTTTCGACGAACCGAAAAAAACCCAAAAAAGTCCAAGGGTGCCCAAAAGTATTCAAACAATAGTCCCCAGACTGTTGTTTCACGATTTTTGAATATTCCCCTTTAGAGGCACAGGCCCGACTTAACCCTAGGAGCAAGGAAAGGCGACACCAACACCAACGGGGCGAGGAGATGCGAGGAGCAAAGGGGGGCCTCCCTGGTGGTGTGGTCCCCCCCTCTCGCTCGAGACAACCCCAGACTCCAGCTCGGGGAGGCATCCTGGACCTCCTCGCTGGAGGTGGACCCCCTGGTGGTGTTGGTGTCGCATCTCCCCCCCCCGACCCCCCTCCTCCCTGCTGCCCTCCCCGCCGCGATCCTCGCCGCGCCGGCGCAGCTCCTCGCGGCCTCCGCGAGCGCGGAAGCCGCAGCCTCGGCCGCCGCGTCGGCCTGCGCGCCCGTGCCCGCAGAGGCGGAGTCCTCGAGGGCGCGCGCCTCCGTCGGAGGAGGATGAAGGGGCCCAAGGACACACAAATGAATACACACAAATAACAGGATTCCCCATATCTTCTGGGTTCTCGCCTCCCCCCCCCCTTCCCATATTTTCCCATATAATATCAAGGATCGACGATTCGTTGTGTCTGTGTTTTTGTTCCCCCTCCTGAGAGGAGGTGGATGATCGGAGGAGGGCCAGTCGAGACAGCGGCGGCCCTGGCGGCCCTCCCCGGCACCGTGCGTGCTCCCCGGGCCTCTCTTGGAGGATTTTCTCGTCGCCACGGCTGCGTCCGCGTCGAGGAGCGGGCCAGGAGGGGCCCCACGGGAGGGAGCGGAGGGGGGACGTGCCGTTGTCTCGGGGGGCCCTCCGCCGACGTGGGGAGGCATCGGCGAGGCCGGGCCTGGCTGGTCATATGGACGGCACCGTCTGGCAGGATGGGCAGAGCCTGGCACTCCACGGCCTCCCTCTGGCGACGCGTGCTGGCGCGGGAAAACTCGGGGGCGGCGGTTGTCGGTGCCCCTCCTCAACGGCCTCCTGCGGACCCTCTGGGACAACTTCGCAAGCGCCGTCGCCGAGGCCGACCCTCGCGAGAAACCTTGCTGTGACTGGCCCATACGGCATGCAGCCGGCAGAGGACCTCGATCGCTCACCTGCGGGCGCGGCACGAATCGTCTCGTATGCGCAAGCTGCGGCGACTCTCCAAGAGCACGCCGGAGAGCCGCAGGTTGAAAGGCCGCCTTGCAGTCGGGCACGACCGTGCTGGCAGACAGGTCGGCAGTTGTAGAGGCGCTGATTAGGGCTTCTCAAACTGAAACCCCTCCAATACCTCGACGGCTCGGCCAACCCGTGCCTGTCCGTGTGTGGCGCGAGAGCGATCCCAGACCAGACGCGCGCAGTGGGTAAGGGCAGCCTTCCATTTCGGTGCGAGCAAGCCCGCGTGCATGGTGATCGGATGCGGGCCGCTGCTCGACGAGGAGGGGATGGGGTTTGGCAGGGATGATCCTGGGCATCGCTGTACACGCCGAGTTGTCTTTCCAGCCGCGTGTCGCTGAGAACTTAGGCAAGGGCAAAGGGGTCTTCGAGGTACAAGGCGGCGGGGGCAGGCGGATTCAACATCCATGTGCTAGCTGCACAAATACTCATCGTGTTATGTTGCTCCCATCGCACTTAGGGACCACATCCTACAAATAAATTCGAACACCCGGAAAAGTGACGAAACAGTCTGGAAAGAGTGTCGCAATAGTGTCGAACGGGTGTCACCCAGGGCACGACACGTGAAAACCGTTGAGTTTCGGTGCTTTCTTGGTGATCGAAATTCTTTCTGGTGATTCGGCCTAAAGTAGGCCCGCGGTGCTTGCTGGGGTCCCAGGGATCGAGACCACCCACTACGGCTTGCAGGATAAAATGGCGCGAACTCCCCTGGGCTGCCGGCGGGGCCCGACTCCCAACTGGGCACTGTCTTGCCCAGCCAGGGTGGTAGATGCGGCTGGGGACCGTGGCCTATCTTACAGCAGCGGCACGCCCAGCGACAGTGGCGAAGGAGGCGGCGATGCGGTCTCACGCCTGCTCGTGGCTGCAGCGGGTGGGGCAATTCATGGTCAGCGTGCCCAGAAGGCCAATCAAGGAAATCAGACACGGAGACTTTGGCTTGAGACGTCCTGGTTGCGGCAAATTCGTCGGAGCAGCGGAAGACAATGCTTCGGGGGTACTGGTGGGAGGTCGTACGGCCCGCGCTGCCATGAGGAGACCGGAGACCGTTTATGGCCGCTGCGGGCTTTCGGCAAGTTCCAACCGGAGAGCTGCAGGCGGAGAGTGGCGGGATCATGCCCTGCCGCGTGTGGGTAGTATTGCAGATGACAGGCACACGGCCTCCCCGGGTGCTGGGATGACGGGAAGGCGCCATTGCAGCTGCCGAGGTGCGGCGCCCAGGCGCTTGACGTCCTTCACGCCCAAGTGGCGTGCGGGAGCACAGCGGAGCTCCATCTTGAGCTTGCGGCCCCCGGCGAGGGGGGGACGGATCCTGCCATGACTCGGGGGCGCCGCGCTCCCTTTCTCTCCGCGGGCGAGCGCGGCGAGCAGGGGAGGCTTAACGCGTCGAAGCAGAAAGCAGGAGACAACAGGAGGGGCAAGGAGAGCCGGGGAGGATGAGCAGGGGGCGGCGAGGACGGATGCCATTGTCATTTTCCCGTCCTCCCTCCTCCTCTTTCGTCTCCTCGTCCCCCTCATCGTGATTCGACTCCTCCTCCTCATTCTCCTCGTCCTCCTCCTCCTCCTCCTTCTCCCCTCCTCCTCCTCTTCCTGCTGCTGCTGCTCGCTCTCGTGCCGTGCTCCTGCTCCTGCTCATCGGTGGTCCTCGCAGTGCGCCTGGGCTTCCGGCCCGGCGACGGGATGCCGCGCCACGGCCTCGACGGCGGCAGGGGCGACCAGCGGGGAAGGGGGGAGAGGAGAGAGGAGGGGAAAGGAATAGAGAGAGAGGAGGAGGAGGAGGAGGAGGAGGAGGAGGAGGAGGAGGAGGAGGAGGAGGAGGAGGTGGTGGAGGATGAGGAGAAGAAGAAGGAGGAGGAGGAGGAGGAGAAGGAGGAGGAGGAGGAGGATCAGGACAACGACGACGACGACGACGACGACGACGACGACGACGACGACGACGACGACGGCGACGGCGACGGTGCCGACGGGGAGGGCCTCCTAGGGCCTCCGGGGGCCTCCGAGGGCCTCCGAGGGCCCCCGAGCCCCCTCTGACGGGGGAGGAGCTCGGCTGCCCCGATGCGCAACACGCAGACCGCAACGTGTTGACACGGAACACGTGTGCGCGATACGTTCGCCAACAGACGAGCGCGTCCCACTACTCGCAAAGTAAGTACTCGCAAATGGCCTGGATCCCCGCGGAGGATCTACGACAAATGGCATCAAAGCGGACATGTGTTTTTCGGACGTTTGCGAGTAGGCACTTTGCGAGTAGTGGAACGCGCTCGGCGAGCCAAAGCGTGGGCCAACACGTTGAGCCAACACGCAGCGTGTTAACGCGGACGTTTTGAGCACGGCACGTGCTGCGTTTCAAAACGGGCGCATCGGGGCAGCTAGGGAGAGTAGGGAGAAGAGGGAACGGAGGCAGGCAAGGTGAGCTCGCGCCATTTACGGCATCCCACTCCTCCCACCAGTCCCTCCCCAGCTCGAAGAGCTCTTCTCTATCCGCCAGCTCGGGTGTCATGGCTGACCCTGACGAGGTGACCCGAGTGGCCCCGTCGTGCGATGCGCTCAGAAGGGGGGGGGGCCTCGTGCAGTGGACGAGGAGGTGGCGGATGAGCAGGAGGACTCGCAGGAGGACGAGAACGATGAAGAGGAGAGTAGCTCGATCCACCGCATCGCACTCTCACCATCGTGAGCCATGTCAAGGCGCGGGCGGAGGCCGGGCGCTCGCGCCCACGCCCAGGTAGGGGGAGGACGAATGGGGGCAGGGCAGCGGCGGCGGCAACACGGGAGAGGGGGAGACGGACTGTGCAGGGCCTGTGCGGACACCCGAAGAGCCAACACGCGGAAGAGGCGGCGGCGCCACGGAAGAGCATCGGGCGAGAGAAGACACCTGACTACCTACCAAACCACCCCAACCCAACCCGAAGACCCGAATCCCGGGTTTGGGGGGGTATGGGTTCCGTGCGTCTTTCCTCAGAAAGTTCCCCGACCCCCCCCCCCCACTGGAGATGGAGGGCAAATGGAGGCATTCGGGTTGGATTGAATTGGGGTGGTTTGGTGGGTGGTGAACACCAGCTCCCCAGGCAGTGCATGCTCCTGGGCAGCAGCACTTGCCCTCTGCAACAGCTCGACGGGTGCTCCGGGCTTCCGCCCGTTTGCCCGCCCGCGAGCGCCTCGTGCTGCAAAGGTCCGCCGGCGGGAGCCCCGTGGGCGCCTCTCGTGCTGGGTGGTGGTTCCGGGGTATGCGCCCGGTGCCCTCCCGTGAGCGCCTCTTGGGCGCATCGTGCCAAGTGGTCGTCTTGCTCTCGCTTGCGCCACATGGCCTGCAGCACATTGTCAACACCTCGCGCGCTGCACCCCAGAGCGTGCGCCCCCCACAGCTCTCGCCACATGCCTTGCACCACGGAGCTTGCCCCAATACACCTTGAACGATCTATATGACACCACATAGCTTACACCATAGTGTAGTCCAAACGACGTTCACGTGGAAGATTATTCACTGCGTGGGGATCCCCATATGTGCATCTCCTTGCTGGCGCTCCCTTGGTGGTGGGACTCGGTGAGGACGAATCTGGATTTAAGTGTGACTGAGTTGCCTCTCTCTCTCTCTCTGCTCTCTCTGTCTCTCTCTCTCTCTGCCCTCTCTCTGTCTCTGCCTCTCTTTCCCTGCCTCTCTCTCTCTCTCTGCCTCTCTCTCTGCCTCTCTCTCTCTCTGCCTCTCTCTCTCTCTGCCTCTCTCTCTGTGCCTCTCTCTCTCTGCCTCTATCTCTGCCTCTCTCTCTCTCTCTCTCTCTCTCTCTCTCTCCTCTCTCTCTTCTCTCTATTCTCTCTCTGCTCTCTCCTCTCTCTCTCACTCTCCCTCTCTCTCTCTCTCGCTCTCTCTCTCTCTCTCTCTCTCTCTCTCTCTCTCTCTCTCTCTCTCTCTCTCTCTCTCTCTCTCTCTCGCTCTCTCTCTCTCTCTCTCTCTCTCTCTCTCTCTCTCTCTCGCTCTCACTCGCTCTCTCTCGCTCTCTCTCGCTCTCCCTCGCTCTCTCCCGCTCTCTCTCTCTCTCTGCTCTCTCTCTCTCGTCTCTCGCTCTCTCTCTCTCTCTCTATCTCTCTCTTCTCTTCTCTTCGCTTCTCTTCTCTCTCTCTCTCTCTCTCTCTCTCTTCTCTCTCTCTCTATCTCTCTCTCTCTCTCTCTCTCTCTCTCTCTCTCTCTCTCTCTCTCTCTCTCTCTCTCTCTCTCTCTCTCTCTCTCTCTCTCTCTCTCTTCTCTCTCTCTCTTCTCTCTCTCTCTCTCTCTCTCTCTCTCTCTCTCTCTCTCTCTCTCTCTCTCTCTCTCTCTCTCTCTCTCTCTCTCTCTCTCTCTCTCTCTCTCTCTCTCTCTCTCTCTCTCTCTCTCTCTCTCTCTCTTCCTCGCTCTCTCTCTCTCGCTCGCTCGCTCGCTCGCTCTCTCTCTCTCTCTCTCTCTCTCTCGCTCGCGCTCGCGCTCGCGCTCTCTCTCTCTCTCTCTCTCTCTCGCTCTCTCCCGCTCTCTCTCTCTCTCTCTCTCTCTCTATCTCTCTCTCTCTCTCTCTCTCTCTCTCTCTCCTCTCTGCTCTCTTCGCTACTGGCTTCTGACGGAGTCTGGGTTAGGTGAGCCTGAGTGTGGGTGAGTCTGAGTATGGGTACGTCTGTGTGTGCCTGACTCTGAAGAAATGAATCTGAGTGTGAGTGAGCTTGTGTATGAGCGAGTCTGGGTGCGAGTCTGAATCCCAATGGTGCCCCTGGCAGTGTCTGGCGACTAGGAGGCCCGGGTCGACTCCTCTTTGGGAAGCCAAAATGCTGCCCCTGGCAGCGTTTGGTGACTATGAAGCCCCTGGTGGACCCCCCCTGGGGCTCCCAAATGATGCCCCTGGCAGCGTTTTGTGACCATGAGGCTCTCAAGAGATACATGTTGGGGACGCCAAACGGCAATTCTAGCTGAGGCGTCCCACCAAAATCGGCGCGAACGGGCTCGTGAGATCAGCCAGGGTGGCTCCCCCTTGGGGCTCCCAAATGATGCCCCTGGCAGCGTTTTGTGACCATGAGGCTCTCAAGAGATACATGTTGGGGGCGCCAAACGGCAATTCTAGCTGAGACGTCCCACCAAAATCGGCGCGAACGGGCTCGTGAGATCAGCCAGGGTGGCTCCCCCTTGGGGCTCCCAAATGATGCCCCTGGCAGCGTTTTGTGACCATGAGGCTCTCAAGAGATACATGTTGGGGAGGCCAAACGGCAATTCTAGCTGAGGCGTCCCACCAAAATCGGCGCGAACGGGCTCGTGAGATCAGCCAGGGTGGCTCCCCCTTGGGGCTCCCAAATGATGCCCTGGCAGCGTTTTGTGACCATGAGGCTCTCAAGAGAGACATGTTGGGGAGGCCAAAACGGCAATTTTAGCTGAGACGTCCCACCAAAATGCGAACGGGCTCTGAGATCAGCCAGGGTGGCTCCCCCTTGGGGCTCCCAAATGATGCCCCTGGCAGCGTTTTGTGATCATGAGGCTCTCAAGAGAGACATGTTGGGGAGGCCAAACGGCAATTTTAGCTGAGACGTCCCACCAAAATCGGCGCGAACGGGCTCGTGAGATCAGCCAGGGTGGCTCCCCCTTGGGGCTCCCAAATGATGCCCCTGGCAGCGTTTTGTGACCATGAGGCTCTCAAGAGAGACATGTTGGGGAGGCCAAACGGCAATTTTAGCTGAGACGTCCCACCAAAATCGGCGCGAACGGGCTCGTGATATCAGCCAGGGTGGCTCCCCCTTGGGGCTCCCAAGTGATGCCCCTGGCAGCGTTTTGTGATCATGAGGCTCTCAAGAGAGACATGTTGGGGAGGCCAAACGGCAATTTTAGCTGAGACGTCCCACCAAAATCGGCGCGAACGGGCTCGTGATATCAGCCAGGGTGGCTCCCCCTTGGGGCTCCCAAATGATGCCCCTGGCAGCGTTTTGTGATCATGAGAGAGTGTGAGTGAAATATCTTATCTTGTCTTAGCTTATCTTATATCAACTCATCTTATCGCATCATATCTTGTCTTATCTTATTACTCCATAGGCTGTCTTATCTTATATATTATCCTACCTTGTCATATATCTTATCTTACCCTATCATATATTGTGTTATCTTATCTTACCTTGTAGTATATTATCTTGTCTTGTCTTATCTGGTGATTATCATTGGGAGGAGGGAGGCGCGAGCGGGAGGAAGGAGGAGCAGTGGGAGGCGTCAGAGTAATAACAAGAACCCCAATCCTTAGGATATGGGGAATAACGGACCAATTCCTTCACGGATTCCGTCATCTGACACAATGCTTGATAAGTTTTCAGACCCAACGTTGTCTGAGTCCCCAACGCAGCCAACTCATTCACAACCCTGGTCAATCCTCGACTCAAAAGCCAACTCCTTCTCCTCGTCCCTTTGTCAACGCCATCCCCAGCTTTCCCTTTGTAATCATCGCTGCTCCCATCGTCTGAAGCCTCGCCCACACATAGACTGCTATCCCCTTCCCACTTCTGATCCCCTGGTTCCCTTCCACGTCCTCCTCATCCTCCCCCGCCCTCCTCCTCATCCTCCACCTCCCGAAGGCCGAGACCAGTAACCGGGAGACTGCGCAGCCACCCACCGCCGCTCAGACGAGGCACTTCCCCCAAGACCGACACGCGAACGGTGGCCACTCCTATG
>CAUYUJ010015217.1:82500-185000 GCA_963575745.1 Prorocentrum cordatum
ACCACTGTCCCACTGTCCGCGCTGTCCCCACCACTGTCCCACTGTCCCCACTGTCCCCACTGTCCCCGCCGCTGTCCCACTGAGCTGTCCCCACTGTCCACACCACTGTCCCCACCGCTGTCCCACTGTCCCCCCGCCACTGTCCGACTCTCCCCACTGGTACCACCATTGTCCCCACTGTCCCCACCAGTGCCCCCACCAGTGTCTCACTGTCCCCACTGTCCCCACCACTGTCCCTACCACGGTCCGATTCTCCCTATTGTCCCCGCTGTCCCCACCACTGTCCCCCTGTCCCCACTGTCCCCACCACTATCCCACTCCCCAGTGTCCCCTCCGCTGTCCCACTGTGCTGCCACTGCCCCCACTGTCCCCACCACTGTCCCCACCACTGTCCCCACCACTCTCCCCAGTGTGCACCTGTCCCATTGTGCCATCACCATCCTCACCCTTTCCTCACCACCGTCCCAACCACTACCGTCCCCACCACTGTCCCACTGTCCCCAGTCCCCACCACTGTCCCACTGTCCCCTCAAAACTGTCCCCACCCCCACTGTTCCCACCACTGCCCCACTGTCCCCACTGTCCCCACCTCTGTCCCACTGCCCCCCACACCACTGTCCCTAACACCACCGTCCCCACCACTGTCCCAATGTCCCCACCACTGTCCCACTGTCCCAAGGAGTGGGAATCGTTTGCCGGTGGCGAGGGGGGGAGGGCCGGTAATGACCTCCCTCCTTTCC
Organism: Prorocentrum cordatum; assembly: GCA_963575745.1. Lineage (NCBI taxonomy): Eukaryota > Dinophyceae > Prorocentrales > Prorocentraceae > Prorocentrum > Prorocentrum cordatum. The sequence goes on from CAUYUJ010015217.1 coordinate 83,241, forward strand.
ATGATGGACTGGGGAGGTGAGGGGGGGGTTCGAACCGGTAGTGATCCCCCCCAGGTTTTCAAAAGGGGGGGGGACGGGTTGGGAACCCCCAGTGACCCCCCCAGTGTTCCGCCAGCAGCGGTAGAACACGCTCCTTGACACATACGCATACACATACGCATACACATACACATACACATACACATGCACATGCACATACCCACGTAAACATACACATACACATACGCGTACTATGCACATATTCATACACATGCACAAACACATACACAAACATACATGCATGCATGCATATAGACATGTCAATTTACCTACATACATACATACGTACGCAACACAATACAGTTATACCTACCTGCCTACCTACCTACCCACCGACCTACCGACTTGCTTACCTCAATGCATACACACGTACATGCATACATATATACACGCATACATTTATACCACACGTACGAACATGCATACATATAAGCATACAAACATGGATACATGCATACATGCATGCAGTAATGTACGTATGAACATATGGTGTATACATAACGGATACACATATATGCATACATGCATGCATGCATTCATACATATATGCCTACATGCCTACATTCATATATTCATGCACACATATATACACTGACAGACATGCAGTCATGCATGCATACATGCATATATGCATGCATCTATGCGTACGCATATGCATGTATGCATACATGTATGTATACACATATGCATCCATACATACATACATATATGTATACATGCATGCATGCATCCATACGCGCGTGCGTTGGTACATGCATGTATGCATGAATGCATACGTGCACACACGCATACCTAGATACGGTCATGCAATCATGCATACACGCATGCGTGCATGCATATATGCTTATGCATGCATACATGCATACCTGCATGCAACCATAGATACGCGCATACATGCATACATACACACAATCGCATGCATGCATGCATACATACAGACATGCATGCACGTGCGAGCAGCTATGCAAACGTATATACACACATGACAGCGTATACACATGTATGCATATGGCTACCTGCATGCCTACAGTCATACCTGCATATATGCGGACATGCCTGACTGCATACATGCACACATGTTTGTATGCATACATGCATGCATGCCTAGATGCAGACATCTATACACGCACGCAAGCATTCATGCGTACATACATACGTACGTACGTACATTCATACGAACCTACCTAAGTACCTACCTTCCTATGTCTGCCCACCGACCGACCTCCGCACGTACAAAACATACACACATACAGCCATGCAGACATACATACATGAAAGCATACTAGAACCCTCGCGCGTTTCGCACGCGCTCGAGTTCTGTATGGTTGGAGCCCAATCTCAAAAACAGCGTCCAGATGCGCACGCACGCGTTTGACATAAGGAATTACCGACACATGGTTTGAGCATGGGGCGAATAAGTGTTAACAGCGCGGAACGAGCAGAAAGACTTACCGACAAGGCGCTCGAAGACAGGTCCAAAGAGGGCTTACAACAGGTCCAAAGGGCAATCCAAGATGATCCCAATAATGCCCCGAGAGGGGGCTCCAAACGGTGACCACGGGAGGCTCCAGGAGAGCCCCAAGGAGGCGTTCCTGGAACATCCCCATCCTTTCCCTCCTCATAGCCCTCCTTCTCCTCATAGCCCGCTGCCGCGAGGCTGGCCAGCCACGCGTACGTCCTCCGCCCCACTTCTCCCTCTTCCTCTTTCTGTCATCTCTCTGTCGCCTCCTCACTCCCGCCATGCGGCCCATGGGAAGGTCCCGAAGGCGTGAGAAACTGCAGTAATCGCAGAGGCCGTTCCGAAACTTCCGAGCGGTCTCTAAGGGGCCTTGTGGAGCCTCTTGGCGCCTCGTGGGTGCTTTTGCGACCTCTTGAAGCCTTCTCTTGGAGACTCTTGGGGGCTGGTGGGGGCCTTCTGGCGTGCCTGGGGGGCCTCGTGGGGACCATGTTGGAGGAGGCTTCTTGGAAGCATCCCGTGACCTCTTAGGGCCTCTTGGGGGCGTCTTCGGAGTTCTTGGGGCCCCTTTGGGAGCTTTTTGGAGCCGACTCGGAGCCTGCTGGGAGGCCTCGTGGGGGCGATCTTGAGGCCTCAGAGGCCTCAGCAGCCCTCCAGAAGCGAAAAGGCGAGACGCCAAAAATCATCGGATTCCCGTAGATGTTTAAAAGTGTTTGGCTTCGCAGAGGCGTCCTAGGGGGTCTCCTGGGGCCGTCTAGGGCCATCGTCAGCGTCTGTGGAGGCGTCCAAAAGCTCTCGTGGGCCGTCTGAGACTCCTTGAGGTCGTCTTGGAGGCTAGTGGAGGAGGCTCTCTTCAACTGGCTGGACGGCAGTGTGAGCGCTCTGGTGGCTGATAGGGAGCCCCCCACGCTGGGACATCGGCCTCCCACTTGACGATAGTGGCCGTACCCATGGGGTCATCACAAGCATATCATACGCTATCCTTCTCCGATGGTTCCTTCTCGTCCTCGTCCTCCTCTGGCGACGAAGACGGCGGCGAGGACCATGGCCGAGAGGCAATCCACGAGATCGCAACCAACATCCTTTAGGCCTCATACCCACAACCCAGGCACGGTGGCGGGATGGGCCGAAGGCCATTCGATCCGCCGCCCCCTGTTGGCTTGCCACAGGGGTGCCCAGCGTGCTAGACCCTTTCGGATTTGGTTCTTCTTGCAAAAGATCTCCCCCTGGGGCTTCCGCCCGTCCCGCCGGCCACCCGAAAGGTTGCCGAAGAGTTCCAAGAACCCAGTTGCAAAGGTTTTTCCTGCTCCAGATCGCACCAAGATGGCCTCCAAGACGGCCAAGATGGCCCAAAATGGCCTCCAAGTTCGCCCAAGGTGGTCCAAGATGGCCTCCAAGACGGCCCAAGAGAGTCCAAGATGCCTCCAAGTTCGCACAAGAAACCTCTAAGACGGTAGGTTTTAAAAGGTTTCTCGTATGTGTTCCTTTTCGGCCTTCCGACGACCCAAGACGGCCCGAGGGGCCCCCAAGATCGCCCCCAATGCGCCCAAGAGACCTCCAAGATGGCCTAAGGACTGCCCAAGAGGCCCCCAAGACGGCCCCAGGAGGGCACAAAGACGACCCAAGAGGCCTCCAAGACGCCTAAGATGGCCTCTAAGACGGCCCCGGAGCACCCCAATAGGGCCCCAAGTCGGCCCAGAGAGGCCTCCCAAACGGCTTCCGACGGCGTCAGACAGGCCAGGAGATCACCAAGATGGCCAGAGTTGGCTCGAAGCTGGCCCAAGACGGCCCAAGAGCCCAAGAGGCCAGAGGCCAGAAACATTGATGTTCCTCAGGTTTTTGAAGGATTGTGGCATTTGCATGTTTCGGCCTTCCGACGGCCCGAGACGACCCAAGAACCTCCAAAGATCGCCCAAGAGGTCTCCAGTATGGCCCCAGAACGGCCCAAGAGGCCCCCAAGACGGCCCCAACAGGCCCCCAAGACGGACCAAGAGGCCTCCAAGACGCGCAAGATGGCCGCCAAGACGGCCCTGGAGCACCCCAAAAAAGCCCCAAGTTGGCCCAGAGAGGCCCCCAAGACGGCTTCCGACGGCGTCAGACGGGCCAGGAGCCCACCAAGACGGCCAAAGAGGCCCCCGAGAAGCCCCCAAAGGTCCAAGACGCTCCCAGGAAGCTCCCAGGAGGCCCTAAGAGTGTCCCCAGAGGCTCCCAAGATGCCCCCCCTCCTCCTCCTCCTCCTCCTCCTCCTCCTCCTCCTCCTCCTCCTCCTCCTCCTCCTCCTCCTCCTCCTCCTCCTCCTCCTCCTCCTCCGCCTCCTCTTGATCGTCCCCGCCATCCTCCCCCAAAATGTTCCCCGAAGGGCTTCCACAACGGTTGGGGGAACACATGGCCCGATACCTTGGCAGAGCTTTTGCAACAACGCTCGGCCACATGGGCGATTCTAGAAGGCGGGGGGGCGGCGGTGATTCGCCGTAGGCGTCTTCGATACGTTATCCTTCTCCAATGTTCCCTCCTCCCTCTCGACCTCCCCGAACGACGAAGACGGCGGCAAAAACCACGCCGACGGCTACAGACGGTTGCGGCGACGACGACGGCCCTCCCGGCCCCCCCCCCCCCGCGGCTCTCTCCTGCGCCGCGGCCCCGGCCGCCCTCGGCGGCGGGCTGCTGCTGGAAGAGCTGGGCGCGGGCGCACGGGCACGGCGCGCTCGTCGCTCGCTCGCCGTCGCGGGCGAGGGGCAGGCGGCGGCCCGGCAGCCGCGGCGGCCCGAGGGGGGCACCGTGCCGAGCGCCTGCGCCGGGCATCCGCGGCTTTCGGGCCTCGGGGTGCTCTCCGGCAGCTGCGCCTCTCGCCGAGAGCGGCCCAGGAAGATGCCCAGGAGCGTGCCGCACGGCCGCCGGACCTCCGAGGTGCGGCCCGGCGACCACAGGGCAACGGGGGGCAGCGTGAAGTCCAGGGGGGGGGGAACGGCTCACGGGGGGGGGGTCGATCTGGAGTCGGCGATGTATCGCCGATAGAGCGGCGATGGGCCACCGCTAGCGGATCCAAGAGCTCCTGGGCATGATGGGCTCTCGGGCCTCATCGGCGACCAATGGGCCATTGGGGGTCGATGCGTCCCCACCTGAGCCTATCCTTAGGTCGGGCCTGTCTCCCTACAGGGGGATGTTGGACGAATTATCCAGGCAAAGCAACCTAACAGCGATGTGTAGAAGCATATCTGGAAGCATTCCCCTTAAGATTTAGGTGAGAATCCAGTTGTAGAATTCTGCGGTTCTCGCAGTCGCAGCCTCAGCCTGCCTCGGCTTGCCTCGGCCTCAGCCTCAGCCTGCCTCGGCTTGCCTCGGCCTCAGCCTCAGCCTGCCTCGGCCTCAGCCTCAGCCTCAGCCTGCCTCAGCCTCAGCCTCAGCCTGCCTCAGCCTCAGCCTGCATCAGCCTCAGCCTCAGCCTGCCTCAGCCGCAGCTTGCCTCTCAGCCACAGCCTCAGCCTCAGCCTCAGCCTCAGCCTGCATCAGCCTCAGCCTCAGCCTCTTAGCCTGCCTCGGCTTGCCTCAGCCTCAGCCTCAGTCTGCCTCGGCCTCAGCCTCAGCCTCAGCCTGCCTCAGCCTCAGCCTCAGCCTGCCTCAGCCTCAGCCTGCCTCAGCCTCAGCCTCAGCCTGCCTCAGCCTCAGCCTCAGCCTCAGCCTCAGCCTCTCAGCCTCAGCCTGCCTCAGCTTCAGCCTCAGCCTCAGCCTGCCTGGGCTTGCCTCGGCCTCAGCCTCAGCCTCAGCCTCAGCCTCAGCCTCAGCCTGCCTCAGCCTCAGCCTGCCTCAGCCTCAGCCTGCATCAGCCTCAGCCTCAGCCTGCCTCAGCTCAGCAGCTTGTCTCAGCCTCAGCCACAGCCTCAGCCTCAGCCTGCCTCAGCTTCAGCCTCAGCCTCAGCCTCAGCCCTCGGCCTCAGCCTCAGCCTTAGCTGCTCAGCCTGCCTCAGCCTCAGCGTCAGCCTGCCTCAGCCTCAGCCTGCATCAGCCTCAGCCTCAGCCTCAGCCTGCCTCAGGCTCAGTCTCAGCCTGCCTCAGCCTCAGCCTGCCTCAGCCTCAGCCTCACAGTTGGCTCCGGGCAATCAGAATGTAGCCCGGGAGTGGTGTTCTGGGAACACGAAGAAGACGAAGTGGCCTACATTTGGCTCCGGGCATTCAAAATGTGGCCCGGGAATGGTGCTCTGGGAACACGAAGAACACGAAGTGGCCTACAGTTGGCTCCGGGCATTCAAAATGTGGCCCGGGAATTGTGTTCTGGGAACACGAAGAGCACGAAATGGCCTACTGCTTGCTCCGGGAATTCAAAATGTGGCCCGGGAATGGTGTTCTGGGAACACGAAGAACACGAAGTGGCCTGCAGTTGGCTCCGGGCATTCAAAATCATGCCCAGGAATGGAGTTCTGGGAACTCGAAGACCACGAAGGGCGTTACTGTTTGATTAAAACGAATTCCCCGGCATCCCCCCGGCATCCTCACCCGGATCGCGCCCAGACCTCCATGGGGCGTCATGATGCTCTCTTTTGACCCTACTAGAAACCTATCAGTCTTCGCTGTTAGGTAAATAAGAATTAATCAAAAAGATTGAAAAGATGCCCAAAAATACTCAAAACAAAATTCCCAGGCTATTGTTTTCTATTTTTGAGTATTCGCCCTGTAGAGGGACAGGCCCGACTTAAGCTTATCCCCCCCGAGCGTTGCCCCTGACGAGCGCCGCGGCGCGGCGGGCTGGCGCGGCACGCTGGCGGCCGCCTGGGCAGCCCCAAGACGAGACCAGGACCGAGACAAGATCAGACCAGGACACCTCGCGGATCTCGGGAGATGCATCGGGCGCCGCCGCCGTTCCAGAGCGCTGTGGGACACTCCGAGAGCGTTCAGGAACGCTCTAGATGCGGGCAACACTTTTGTCAATATCCACTGCAGCTTGGAGTTTAAGGCTCCCTTCCCCAGAAACTTTAGGCGCAGTGGCTATGGATAGGTATCTGCCCCCTAGAGGCTCGGTTTTTAGCCACATCCAGTGCGCCTCGGCCTTGTGGCGCCTCTCCCAAGAAAGTCCAAGACTCTCTGGATATGGATATAAATTTTGCCCGTACTGGAGCGACATGTCCTTGTCCTGACCCCGCCCCGCTCAAGCCGTCCGATAGAGCACCACAGGCTGGCCGGCCGGTGTGAGCTCGCGGCCTCTGCGTGGGTCCGTGTGGGCCTGCAGGAGCCAGGCTCTGCGGCTGCCAGGCTCGGGATGTTCGCCATCTGTGAAAGGGGCCCTGGGACACACAAATAAATACAAACAGATAACAGGATTCCCTACATTTTCCATATGTTCTGGGTGTTTGTCTTCCCCCCCACTTCCCGTATGTGTCCTATATTTTCGGGGGAATCGACGATTAATTGTGTCTATGTGTTTCTTCCCTCCTGAATCTGACGTCAAACAGCGCGTGTTCGGTTTGGCTCGCGGCTCCTTGGCGACGGATTTTGAGCGTCTTGTCGAGGCGACTGCTGCTGAACCATGCCAACACCGTGGCCCACATAAGGCCAGCCGGGACATCGGGACCGCCGTTTCGAGGTTCTCGAAGAATCCCACCAGCCCTCTGGGCGTCGGTGGTTTAACGAGTTTCCTCTTCCACCCCTCCCTCTTCCCCTTCGGGGAGGGGTTTACCCCTCCCCCTACCCCCTCCCCACTGACCTGGACAGGGGGGGCCGCGATCGGTCAGAGCGTCCAAGATCGACCCCTGGGAGGGCTAAAATTCGACACCCCTCACGAGGATCGTGGCTCCTGAGGGGGGGGCTGAAATTTAGGAACCCCCCTTCGTTGATCGATCTCCTCCAAGATGGCTCCAAGAGACGTCTTGGACCCCCTCTTGGGCCCTGCGCGCGGGCGGGCGTAGCGCCGCCCGCCCGCCCGCAAGGCCCAAGAGCCCACCAAAACGTTCGAAGATACCTCCAAGACGCCACCAGGGAGGAGGAAGAGGCGGAGGAGGAGGAGGAGGAGGAGGAGGAGGAGGAGGAGGAGGATAGGGGGAGGAGGAAGCGGAGGAGAAGGAGGAAGAGGGGGAGGAGCACAGCTGCCGATCATCGGTGCTCTTCGTTCGAGTGCCTGGTGTAGGATGGGCTGGTGGGGATACGCGAAGCGTCAAGAATTCCTTCTGTCCTCGTCCATCTTCTCCACCATCTCGTTTCCCTTGTCCTTTTAAAGCCCCCCCAACGCTATGCTCCTCCTCCCCCACCTGCTTCCCTCCCCCTTCCCCTCCTCCGATCCATCTTCAACGCGGGTGCTCCCTCCTGGTCATCCTACTGTTTATCTGGGGAACTCCTTCTTCACGTTAAACGGATCAGCGCGCTGAATATGATAGCCGAGATGTACGAAGCTGTCCCAGAAGAGATGGGTCAAATCAACTCCCGCACGGCAGCTCGAATTGCACGGACATCTCAGGCGAAACGGACCAGGCCATATCGCGTACTCTTGAAGCCCTTTTGGGCCCGTCTGGGCGCGGTCTTGGGGGCTGCTAGAGCTGAATGGGAATTCTTCTAAGACGTCCGCGGGCCGTTCTGGATGGCTTGTGGGCCGCGGCGGGCCGATCTGGAAACCATGCGGATTTGTTGGGGGCACTTGAACAATATGAAGCTGGGTTGAACGTCCAGGGCGTCCGCATAGGGTCACCTCAGGCCGTTGGTGACCCGACGTGTGACTCTCTGGGGATACTCTGGGTCGTCTGGGAGCGATCTTGGGAGGCTGCTGGAGCTGTGCGGGACGCTCCCAAGGCCGAACTAGCGAGTGCGCAAGACTCCACACAAGTCGAAAGAAACTCATTTGTTTCTGCCACTCCGAGACGTCAGCTGGGGCCGCTTCTTGGGCGATCTTGGGGCCTGTTTTGGGCTCTCTTGGGGGCCGTCTAGGGGCTCAACTTGGGCCTTCGTCGGGCCCTCGTGGGCCGTCTCCAGCTTCCTAAAAACCCTCTGCGGGCTTTGGGGGGCTATCTTAGGCCCTCTTGGGCTCATCCCGGAATCATGTGAGGTTGTCCCAGGAAAGGAAGGATTGGTGGCCTTTCGGGGCGACTCGGGCGCTCTGAGCAGCGGAGAAGCAATAACCCTACAACCATTGAGACACCAGCGGGCCATCAGCGATGTTTGCCTCTCGGATCCTTCCACGGGTCATGTTAGGGCCCGGTGAACCGATCTAAGGGTCCGCCCGGCAGAAACGCAGGCTGCCTGACTGCCTTGAGCCGCCTTGGAAGCGTCGATACTACCGAACGGTTCATTGTGGCTCTCCCGTGCCCTCTGCGAGATTCGTGGCCTCTCCAGCGCCCCCTCTGGGGCTGTTTTCAAACACGGACGAAACGCCTGGGGGACCCCATTCCAAAAATGGGGATTCCGACTTCCGCCTTTGGGACCTACTTTCCTTCCCTGGCTGAACGCTTCACGTCTACAATATACAGAGCTACCAGAAAGACAGAGGGAGGGAGACAGACGATTACTATATATATACATATATATATATATGTTTGTATATATGTCTCTCTATATATATATATATATGTGAGTATGTATATGTACACATACGCATGTGCATACTTATAGATGTGTACGAGCACACAGCTAAACCACAACAGCGTAGAAGGAACGAGTGAGGATATAGATATAGAGAGAGGGAGAGGGAGCACAAAAACGAGAGAGAAGGAGAGCGAATGAGAGAGAGAGGGAGAAGGAGGCGGAAGGCGACATAGAAAGACAGAGGCAGAGAGAGAGAGAGAGAGAGAAAACGAAGACACACAACACAACAACGATGAGTACGGGGAGGAGGAGGAGGAGGAGGAGGAGGAGAAAGAAGACGATGAGGAAGAGGATGAGAAGGAAGAGGAGGAGAAGGAGGATTCGAAAGACGGATTCTGAAAGTGCGGGCCAGCCCTGCGAGAGACAGCCGTGCCACCCCAGGACGAGAGCCAACTCCAACGCCCGACGCAGCAGGTGCCCTCCTCAGAACGTGAAGGGACATTTGGGGGCAGGAGAGCGCCGCGACGATGAACGAGACTTACCTGTGCTGCTCGGCCACCTCGTCAGCTTCCAACGTTTGTTCTTGTCGCCCATGAACTCGTCAGCGAACCCGCGTCGAGGATCGCCACCAAGGCCGCGTCGCGGAGTTTCTCCGCCTCGTGGACCGCCTCGGCCCTCTCCCGCGGGGTGCCGAATAGGCTCATCTTCTGAGTGGCGACCCCCTCTGCGCTCTTCTCCTTCTTGCCCTCACTCTCCCCATTTTTGTTGCGTCTCTGCCCTTCCTCTGGCAGCCGCCTTCGAACTTCTCCTCCGGCCCGCGACCGTCCTCGTCCGAGCCTTGGCTGCTACGGGCGGCCACGCGAAGGGCCGCGCCATCACAGAGCGCCCGCCCCTCTGCCACCGCTTTTCGCCTCCCTGCCCACCCTTCTCCGAGGCCCCCGCTCCTTCACCAAGAGGCCGCCTCCTCGGCCACGTGCCCGACAGCCTTTTGCCCCCCCTCACCCGTGAGGCGCAGCGGCTCCACGTCGTGCGCCGCGCGGGCCTTCGCCGCAATGGACGGGCTTGATCATCCTCCACCTCCGGGACCTCCTCCAGGACCACCTTCTCGTCAGCCTCCCTGGCAGACGCAGCGCGCCCCGCGCGCCACGGGGCGACCGCCGTGGCCGACACCACCAGGCGGCAGCCGCCCGCTCGGACCACAGCGCCGAGCAGCGCCTCCGCCATTCCATCGGGCATGGGAGGAGAGGTACCGCGGCCAGCTCGGCCGGGGCAGGCGAGCAGCCGCTTGAGCCAAAACGGCTTGACCCCAAATGGCTTGAGCCGAAATGCCTACGCAGGAGGAGGGGGAATTGGAGGAAGAGATGGAGGAGGAGGAGGAGGAGGAGGAGGAGGAGGAGGGGGAGGAGGAGGAGGAGGAGGAGGAGGAGGACTAGGAGCATCCCACCCCCGAGGGGTGGCCAGCCTGGCCCCTCCGAACGCCAGCTCGGCGGTGGACTGTCCCGCGAGCGGGGCGTGCGCCAGCAGGAGAGCCTCCAGGACGCCAGCCTTGGTGGTCGTCGTCGTCGTCGCCGTCACAGCTGCAGTCGCGGTGTCGCAGCCGTGGTCGCCCCCAAATCTCCCGCGTCCACCAACAAAAAGCACGGCGATCGGCCTCGGCAGCGCCCGCAGAACCCCATCAAACGGCGAACTATTGCGGAAAGCATTGCAAACAACTGTGGTGCAGGCCATCGCCTGTAGCATTATTAACGTACATTGCATGCGATGTCTTGTGCCTTGGCGTCCGGCTGAGTTCTCTAGTTTCGTCTACGCGCTTCGGCGTATGACTTAGCGTAGCGTAGCTCGGCGTGGCAACTATGTAGCCTTTCACGGATACCTAATTGACACCAGTAAGCCCCGGGATGGCGGCACTTAGCGGCACCGTGGCGACACTTAGCGGCGCGTGCGCTGGCGCACCACGGATTGGCGATGGCGCGCCCCCACAACTGACCCACCCTTCCTCCTTCCTCCTCCTCCTCCTCCTCCCTCCTCCTCCTCCTCCTCCTCCTCCTCCTCCTCCTCCTCCTCCTCCTCCTCCTCCTCCTCCTCCTCCTCCCCCCCCTCCTCCTCCTCCTCCTCCTCCTCCTCCTCCTCCTCCTCCTCCTCCTCCTCCTCATCCTCATCCTCGCCAGTCCTGCTCCTCCTCCTCCTCCTCCTCCTCCTCCTCCTCCGCCTTCTCCTCCTCCTCTTCCTCCTCCTCCTTCGCCTCCTCCTCCTCCTCGCCACTCCTGTTCCTCCAGTCCTGCCCCTCCTCCTCCTCGTCTTCCTCCTCCTCCTCCTCCTTCTCCTCGCCAGTCCTGCTCCTCCTATTCCTCCTCCTCTTCCTCCTCCTCCACCTCCTCCTCCTCGCCAGCCCTTCTCCTCCTGTTCCTCCTCCTCTTCCTCTTCCTCTTCATCCTCCTCCTCCTCCTCCTCATCGTCGTCGTCATGTTCGTCGTTGTCGTCGTCGCAGCCCCCTCCTCCTATCCCTTCTTACCATCCTCTTTCCCCCATCCTCTCGCGCTCCTCGAAATCTAAGGGATGGTAAGGGAATGGGAGAAGACTGGTAAGAGGGAGGCGCCCCTTGGACTGGCATGAAGAGCGAGGAGGGAAGAGACCCGTGGACTGATGGGAGGGAGGAAGGAGGATGGGGAAGGGGATAATAGTTCATAGAGGTGCTACAGGTTCCACGGGGACTGCTGGACGCTGTCCCTGAAGGGCGGCTAGAAGTCAGAGGACGAGGAGGAGCAGCACGCAACAATGACAACCGACATTAGATTTACGCGCGCGCGACTGCGGCACATTCTGGTCCTATATGTGCCAATGGCCATTTCCCCCCTCATCAGCACCACCCTTTCCCTCATCTCAGTGACATGTCAATGCGTCATTCTGCAAAGCGGTGCCACCACATGATTGCTGGAGTGCAGCCCTCCCCGTCTCCAGCACTACAACAACTACGACCATTAACGCATCACTACTCTATACACTGTCATATACCACTACGCAAACCTGTCTCCCTATCACGACGTATCACTGCGAGTGTTACTACCGCCAGCATCGCCACTGCAGCTGTGCCTGCTGCCATTGCCCATTTCTACTGATAGTTGGTATCACAACGCCCCGTGGTAGCAACACGAATGGTGGGGGGAGGCGGTCCCACCAAGTTCAACACTGCCCCTGAACTCAACCAGCCCTCTCCTTGCACATTCTATCGTTTCCCATGCTACTCCCGTGCAAATTGAGACGCGAAAGCCTTGCAGCCGTATCGCAACGCCGCCCCCAACGGGTTCTCACCGCCTTTGAATGAGGAGCGGGCTGGCGCCAGCGGGGGGGCGGTCGAAAAGGAAGCAGGCAAGGAGAGGGAAGGCCAGCGCTTCGAGGAGATGAGAATAGGGCACAACAATGTGGGCACAAGGAGATGAACAGAGCGAAGGACGGACTGAGGTTGCGATCCTGGAGAGAAGGACGGGGGACAAGGAGAGAGGGATGGCCGACCACCGAAATGAACAGGAGATGGGGATGGAGGAAGAAGAGGGAGGGTAACAAAAGTGCTGGGAATGATACAACACGCACAGGGAAAGTGCCTTCACAACATTGACGCGGCGGTGCGGGGGGGGGGTGGCAGCAGGGCGCAACGAAACCCCTGCGACGCTCGACAATCGCCCGCCTTCCACGGCCAGCAGGTTCGCGCGCCCCTCCAGCAGGCCCTGACCAGCGGACGCCCGCGGGATCGGGCTGGGGGGTATTGACGATGCGGAACAGAAGTGGGGGAGGAGGAGGAGGAGCAGTCGGACGGAGGAGGAGGAGGAGACGAAGGGGGAGAAGGAGGAAGAGGCGGAGGAGGACGAGAAAAGGAAAAGGGGGTACGGCCCGATAGCCGAGGCATTTAAACGGTGCATGTCCTTTTGTTCCTCGCTTCTGGGAGCGATTGGGGACGAGGCGAAGAGCAATACTCATAATACTGATAATAAACAAAATAATCATACCTACCCTGCGACGTACCCATTCCTTTCCATGCACGTGGCGTTTATATGCAGCACCACTCAATACTGACTGGCAGTATGAAGGACCCGCAGTGCGCAAGAAAAGCACTCAGGAGTGAAATCAGAAGAGCGCATCAAGAAGAGAAACAGCAACCATACGAAATGGAAGCACACGGGCGTTGAAATAACCACAACAGCGGGGGGGCGGCGATGGCTCAACCAGAACATCGGTTTAACTCAGCAACGCGCTGCGCTGAAAGAGGTAAATGCAAAGAACCCAAACGTGAGAGCACAAGGTCGCGGCTTCGAGGATAAGCAGGAACGCCCAGTCACCGCGTGGGAGTTACCTCCGCTGGGCATCCCAGGAGCCCACGAAAGTGGCGACACCTGCGCAGATCGTAAGCCCCCCAGGGGGCGTGCCGAGGTGATCCGCATGGGACGCACCTCCGCAGGGCCTCCCAGCAGCCCACGAAAGGGGCGACACCTGCGCAGATCGCAAGCCCCCCAGGGGGCGTACCGAGGTACCGAGGTGATCCGCGTGGGCAGTACCTCCGCTGGGCCTTCCAGGAGCCCACGAAAGGGGCGACAACTGCGCAGATCGCAAGCCCCCCAGGGGGGCGGCGAAGTACCGAGGTGATCCGCGTGGGCCGTACCTCCGCTGGGCCTCCCAGCCACCCGCGAAAGTGGCGACAACTGCGCAGATCGCAAGCCCCCCAGGGGGCGGCGAGGTACCGAGGTGATCCGCGTGGGCCGTACCTCCGCTGGGCCTCCCAGCCACCCACGGAAGGGGAGACAGATGCGCAGATCGCAAGCCCCCCAGGGGGCGGCGAGGTACCGAGGTGATCCGCGTGGGACGTACCGCCGCTGGGCATCCCAGGGGCCCACGAAAGTGGGGACAATTGCGCAGATCGCAAGCTCCCCAGGGGGCGGCGAGGTTCCGAGGTGATCCGCGTGGGACGTATCTCCGCTGGGCCTCCCAACCACCCACGAACATGGCGACACATGCGCAGATCGCCAGCCCCCCAGGGGGCGGCGAGGTACCGAGGTGATCCGCGTGGGCCGTACCTCCGCTGGGCCTCCCAGCCACCCACGAAAGGGGAGACAATTGCGCAGATCGCAAGCCCCCCAGGGGGCGGCGAGGTACCGAGGTGATCCGCGTGGGACGCACCTCCGCTGGGCCTCCCAGCAGCCCACAGAAGTGGCGACAACTGCGTAGATCGCAAGCCCCCCAAAGGGCGGCGAGGTACCGAGGTGATCCGCGTGGGACGTACCTGCTCTGGGCCTCCCAGAAGCCCACGAAAGTGGCGACAACTGCGCAGATCGCCAGCCCCCCAGGGGGCGGCGAGGTACCGAGGTGATTCGCGAGGGACGTACCGCCGCTGGACCTCCAAACCACCCACGAAAGTGGGGACAATTGCGCAGATCGCAAGACCCCCAGAGGGCGGCGAAGAACCGAAGCGATCCGCGTGGGACGTACCTCCGCTGGGCCTCCCAGGAGTACACGAAAGTGGCGACAAATGCACAGATTGCAAGCCCCCCAGAAGGCGGCGAGGTACCGAGGTGATCCGCGAGGGACGTACCGCCGCTGGGTTCCAGGAGCCCACGAAAACGGCGACAACTGCGCAGATCGCAAGCCCCCCAGGGGGCGGCGAGGTACCGAGGTGATCCGCGTGGGCCGTACCTCCGCTGGGCCTCCCAGCCACCCACGAAAGTGGCGACAATTGCGCAGATCGCAAGCCCCCCAGGGGGCGGCGAGGTACCGAGGTGATCCGCGTGGGACGTACCTCCGCTGGGCCTCCCAGCAGCCCACGAAAGGGGAGACAGATGCGCAGATCGCAAGCCCCCCAAGGAACGGCGAGGTACCGAGGTGATCCGCGTGGGACGTACCTCCGCTGGGCCTCCCAGGAGTACACGAAAGTGGCGACAGTTGCACAGATCGCAGACGGCACGAGAGAAGAGGAGAAGGGAACACAGGAGACAGGAGAGAAGAAGGAGAGGAGGAGAGGAGGAGGTGGAGACCACACTGCTCTATTCAAAACGACTACCCAATACCACAGGAGGGTTGGGAATACGAGAAAGCCGCAGCAAGGGAGGGGGAAGGGCAGGGAAGGACGAGGAGGAGCATAGGATGGATGAAGGGGGGCAACAGGAGGTGACGAGAGGAAACGAACCGAAGAGATCATGGGACACAAGACAACATCTAACTACACACGAGGCTTCGAAAACCCGTGGTGTCGCAAGACGAACGCGCCGGGAGGATGGAGAATATAACGAATTTGGAAAAGTGGGCGGGTGACATCCTCCTCCTCCTCCTCATCATCACCCGCCTGCTCCAACTCCGCCCACATGGGAACCGCCAGAAGATGAAACACCATGCGTTGTTCGCGTCGGGATCTTCCGCCGTCTGCTGCAAGAGCGCTTCCGCATCATCTGTGGTACGTGTCCCGGCATCATGTGACACTGATTGCGACGGTCGAGGCGCCATCACCTACATTGGCAACAATAAATCCAGCCATCGTTTTTAGAGCGTGAGTGACCCCCCCGTCTTTCCCTTCGGGAAGGGGTGTTCACCTCCCCCGCCCAATCCCCTGGGACTGGAGGGGAGGGGCCGCGAGGTGTCAGAGCGTCCAAGAAGGCCTCGGGGAGAAAGGAACCAGCACTGATGTTCCTAAGGTTGTGTGCCAAAGCCCCCCTCCTTTGAACGAGCTCCTGCAAGGTAGCCCCAAGATGGACCCCGAGGCTCCCGAGAGTGCCCCGAGAAGTTGCAAAGAGGCCCCCCAGGAGGCCCCAAGAAGCCCCAAAGAGGTGCACAAGAGGCTCCGAAGAGACCCCCAAGAGGCGGAAAGAGGATCCCCTAGGCCCACCAAGACGCTCAAGGAGCCCTCAGCACTGCCAAGAGGCCCCCAAGACGCCCCAAGAGGACCCCAACAACTTCCCAGGAGACATCCGAAGGGACACCGAGAGGCATCCAAGAGGCCCATGACCTTTCTGCTCGCCCTCCTCCCCCTCCTCCTCCTCCTCCTCATCATCATCACCATCATCATCACCACCGACAAAAGCAACAACAACAACAATAATTTTAAGACTGTTCGCTCTTACTTGCCCGCGTGCCATGCAACGTGTATACCCACGCCCTCGATACCCGCCCCCTTCGTCTTCGAGCGTACCCCCTTCTGGGGGGATTATTTCTTTTTGCGGGAGCGGGCGGGCTTAGACAAGCGGGCGTGAACGGGCGGGGAATTATTCGGAGGATTGGGCACGCATCTCTTTGCCCACCATTGGAATTAGCGCGGGCCCTGCAAGAAGAGGAAGGGGGAGAACGAGGGAGAGTGGGAGGAAGGGAGGGGGAGGGACGAGGCTAAAGGGGAACACGCCAGGAGAGAGGGGGCGAGGAGGGGGGGGGGGGACGATTGGAGATAGAGAGACAGAGGAGGGAGGAAGGAGGAGGCTGGAGAGGGGAGGGCGAAGAGAGGAGGGAGGAGGGTTATGGGAGGAGGGTGAGGGGAGAGAGGAAGAGGGAGGAGGAGGGTGGATATGAGGGAGAGGGGAGGGAGGAGGGAGGTTGGATGGGGAGGAAGGGGCAGGAGGGTAAGAGTGTGAACGTTCGAGGAAGTCCTAGGCGAGGGCGTATTCCTCAAGGAAGAGTTGGGCGGGAGCGGGGGTCCCGAGTACATTGTCGGACGTCTCAGGCGGGAGCGCCGGTCGGGCGGGCGGACCCTGACGGGCGGGTCGGGCGGGCGGGACATTCAAACGGGATTTTTGCGTAAATTGCGAGGAAGTATTAAGCGAGAGCGCGATTCCTAAGTAAATTGCGAGGGCGTCCTTGGCGCGAGCGTGGTTCCTGAGCGTCGAGAACGCGATGCTGCAATAAATTGCGAGGAAGTCCTAAGCGAGAGCGCCATTCCTGAGTAAATTATGAGAAAGTCTCGGGCGGGAGCAGGGGTCCTGATTAAGGAAGTCTCAAGCGGGAGCGCCGCTTCTGAGTAAAATGTGCGAAAGTCTGAAGCGGGAGCGCCCTTCCGGAGTAAATTTTGAAGAAGTCTCAGGCGGGAGCGGGGGTCCTGAGTAAATTGTGAGGAAGTCTCAGGCGGGAGCCGTTGTTGTTGTAGTCCGGGGCCCAACAACGCAATCTGATCCGCAAGGCTTTCCCTGTCAAAAAACAGGGCGCGAGCCCCGGAGGAAGCACTTCAATTGAAAAAAACAATGGGCACCGGACAGGGGGGAACAACAATAATTCTTCTTCAGAGATGAGAGTTCAACATTATCGTTATCAGCATCATCATCATCCTCACCAACAACAACCGTATCATCATCAACAACACCATCATCAGAAGCAGCATCAGCGTCGTCGTCTCATCAGCATCAGCATCAGCATCAGCATCAGCATCAGCATCAGCATCATCATCACCATCACCATCACCATCACCATCACCATCACCATCACCATCACCATCACCATCATCATCATCATCAGCATCATCATCATCATCATCATCATCATCATCATCATCATCATCATCATCATCATCATCATCATCATCATCATCATCATCATCATCATCGCCATCATCATCAGCATCATCATCATCGCCCGCCTATTCCTCCTCCTAATCCTCCTCCTGGTCCTTGAGTTCCTCCTCTTCCTTCTCCTCCTCCTCCCTCCTCCTCCTCCTTCTCCTCCTCATCCTCCCCATCCCCCTGCTCCTCGCCCCCCCTGTGCTTCTAGCCAGCAGCAGAGGAGGCGCGCAGAAATCTTTGAAGGTTCTCGCAGCGTGGGCATACAAACACAAAGCAAGCTACCGAGCACACTGCTATGGTGTCGGGGGGCCACCGGTCCCTTCAGGCCTCTCAGAAGGAGGAGCCAGTGGTCCTTACTTTGGTGGGCCAGGAGCCGATGCCCATCGTCATTGTGAACGAACATCGCTGGCTGGGTCTCCCATGGCGTAGCGATCTGGATCTGCTATCCATGGGCATGGACCGAGTCAGCGCTGCGGCCTCCCATGTCTCCACGCTGGCGGGCCTGGTGACTCGCGAGGAGCTTCCATTATCTGCTGCGAACGACGTCTTCGATCTACCTCTACAGGTGGAGGCCTCTTTCAGGTTCGGCGGGTGGCTCTGGAGGCCCGGCGTCTGGTGGACAGGAGGCCGCGGATGCGGCGCACGAAGGCTGGGCACGGCTGCTCTTGGGCGCTCCGCGATGGCGGGGGCCCGCACCAGCGCTCAGCGGGATGGGCCAAGGCCTCTCAAGTTCTTCTCAGCTCCTGGGGCATTCCTTGTGGATGCCATGACAATGGACACTCTAACAATCCTATCATTGAATGAAATATGTGTTTAACATGTGTCAAACATGCTCTAAACATGCTTCAAGCATGTTGTTTTACATGTTTAATGAATGTTTGAAACATCTTTTAGACATCTGGACATTATTTGGCAGCATGCTTCCCCTCCATTATCCGACTTGGCCAGACAAGGCATACCAGACTGGCCAGTCTGGTCCCGCCAGCATCCGAGGGCACCAGAGATGGGTACAAAGACGAGGTCCAGGACAAGTTGGCACGGTTCTCAAATGAGCGTTGGCGGCAGGCAGCTGGCCAACATCGTCTTCCATTACCGTATCTTTCTCTACGTCCGGGTTTCCTGACGGACCTCCAGCGAATAGTGGGCTCCCCTTCTTCAAGGGAGGTTCTGCTGGGCCAGAGGTCGTTGTCGCGTCTTCGGATGCGTGCCCTCGCGCTGGGACATGAGTCTGGCAGACGCTCCTGGGCGCGCACGCAATCATGCATCCTGTGTGGACTACGAACGGGGAGCCGCACTTTCCATGTGCTGGGAGCGTGCGCGGCAGTGGTGAGCCAGCGCGCGGAGTCATGGCGCGCCCGCGGTACACGACAACTGCACTCGCAGGAACCCATGTGCGGCGGCAGTTCTGAGTTCCACCCCGGGCCAGCCAGGCTATGTGGAGGCTGCCTTGCTCGCGCTGGCTGTAGACAAAGCGGAGGCCAGGTTCTGGTCGAGGGCGGTCGCAGCGTAGCCTCCTCCTTCCCTCTAGGGCTCTCTCTCTCTCTCTTTCTCATGCCGATGCCAAACCGATGCCCCTCTCTCTCTCTTTCCCTATGCCTCTCTTTCTCCCTCCCTCCCTCCCTCCCTCCCTCCCTCCCTCTCGGCTGCGCTACTCTCGAGGCAGGGGCCCTATTCGTGCCTCTCCCCTTCTCGTCCTCGTCCCCCTCCTCCTCCTCCTCCGCCCTCTCCTCCTCCTCCTCCTCCTCCGCCTCCTCCTCCTCTTTTTCTTTTCCTCCACCCCCCCCTCTCCCAAAGACGAGCCTCTGCATGGGAGATGCGCGTGTCGGGTTGGGGTGGGCCGGGCTTGGGCTTCCTCCTCGCAGGCGGCCTGTTTTGCGTCAGTATGTTCATAGATGCATGGCCGTTTAGGGAACTTGTTATACCTCTCCTCGGGGGTGGGGGCTCTTGTTGGATGGTGGTCGTGTTCTTTGCCTTCTTGGTCCTGCCCGATTCTATCACGTCCGCCCCCTCAGCACAGAGGGTCCCTCTTCTGGAATGTCGATGATGGGGTTGGAGGGGAATGGTGTGTTTTTCCTCGCCTGTCCCCGCCGCGTGGCATATGCGCTGTGCGCCATGCTATGCTGTGCCTCACGCCCCTCTGCACGGCACGGGTGGACGCCAGAGTGTTCCGGCGGGGCTCTGCCGGAACGTGCGGCGCACCCTTCCGAAAATCAAGGCCAGTCCCGGCCGTCTCGCTGCATGTCGTCACGGGGTCCTGGCGGCGCTTCCAAGTCGCCTGAGCTGCTCCTCGGCTCTAGCGCGGTTTCACTGGGCATCCCGGGTCTGAATTCTGGCGGGGGGGTGCGCGATTTGTCCGCTCGCCGCTCCTGTGAGGCAGAGGCCTCCGAACCGCTGCTGGCTCCTCATGCCGATGCAAAACCGAAGTTTTGTTTTGTTCTCGCTCTCTCTCTCTCTCTCTCCCTCTCTCTCTCTCTCCCTCTCTCTCTCCCTCCCTCCCTCCCGGCGCCGGCGCTGGGGGCGGCCAGCAGCGCCGACGGCGGGGACGCAGCTACGAATACCACCACTACCACCACCACCACCACTTACACCACCACCACCACCACCACCACCACCACCACCACCACCACCAACCCACCACACAACCACCACCACCACCACGACCACCACCACCACCACCACAACCACCACCACCACAACTCACCACCGCCACCACCACCACCACCACAAAAACCCACCACCACTACCACCACCATCACAATCTACCACACCATCACCACAGCCGACACAACCACCACCACTACCAGCAGCACAACCCACCACCACCACCAGCACAAACCACCACACCGCCACCACCGCCACCACCACCACCACCAGCACCACCTCCACAAACAACCGCCACCGCCCGCCGCCGCCGGCGCTGGCGCCGGCCCAGAAAAGGAAGTCGTCGTCCTCGCCGCCGCCGACAGCCGCCGCCGTCGCAGGCGCCGGCCCGAGGAGAGGGAGAGAGGAGAAGCAGAGGAGGAGTGGGAGGGGGGGGGTTCGAACCACCCCCCGTCCGTCACGGGAAGGGGGGCGGGGGGTTCCCCTCCATCCGTGGGGGGAGGTCCTGTTCCACACCCTCCTCCAAGCGACCACAGAACGCGCTCACATGCTGTATGATATGGCGAATTCGCATGTTATTGGTTTAGGTCTGCGGCCGTAATATAAATATTAAAAGACTTCGGGGAACCGACTCTGCATCAATGCACTTTTGCAGGGTCATGTGTGTGTGTGTTTTCTCTCTCGTTGCTCCTCTTCGCCCCGACACCCGAATGGGGAGGCATACTCTCTTCCACTGGAGTCAAGACAATGCGTGTCAGTGGTGTCACATGCTGCCCTTTCTGAATCCCCAGACCTCTACCATGTTCGCCGTCTTTGCTCAAAGCATTGTCCCGGGCCTCTTTCGTGTGCAATGACCAGTTGTTCGAATTGCGCCTGGTCGCAGCCACAAGAGGCCTCCAGGAGGCCCCGAATGGGACGAGGGAAACATGGGATTTTGCTCCCTCCCTCCCTCCGTCCTTCCCTCCCTCCTCTTTGTCCCCTCCTGCCACCAGCGGCGAACATATCCATATCCGCTCCCTCGCAGTCTGGATTCTGGGGCGCGATCCCGCGGATACGCGGTCGCACAAATACGTTCCGCCCGTGTAGTATCCGCTGGGTCGAAGACCAGGGGGCTGGCCCGCGAGGCCGCGGACACGGATGTGCGTTTCGCCCACGATCCTTGGAGCTTCTCCTGCTCCCCCCCTCCGTCTCCCATCCCTCCCTTCGTCATTTTCATCCCCTACTGGGTGTTCCCTCCCCTCCTCCTCCATCCGCCCTCCCTCCCTCCCTCTTGTTCTTCTCCTCCCAGTTGGTCTTCCTCCTCCTCCTCCTCCTCCTCCTCCTCCTCCTCCTCCTCCACCTCCTCCACCTCCTCCTCCTCATTCTCATTCACGACGGCCCTGCAGCGCGTTGCAGTCCCGGCCGACGAGCCTTCACGCGCCCGGCGTCGCTCAGCGGGCCGCGCCCGAGCTCGCGCAGGAGGTCCGCGCGCAGGAAATCACCTGGCCCTCCTGATCTTCCGACGATCCCCGCGCTCCCCTCTCCCCATCCCCCCTCCGCCCTGGCCCTCCCCGCCGGTTCCCCTTGACACGCGTGCAGCTGCGGACCGACTTGACTGTAACGCAACACGTGGCACTGGGACCCACGCGCGCCCCTCTTGTCCCCCGTCCTCTCCCCATCAGCGCGCGGCCTGCTGGGGACTGTAAAGGTAAAGGGGCCCTGGGACACACAAATAAATACACACAAATAAAAAGATTCCCCATATTTTCCCATATTTTCTGGGTTTTTGTCTTCCCCACCACTTCCCATATTTTCCTATATTTTCTAGGGAGTCGACGATTAATTGTGTCTGTGTGTTTTTTCCCCTCCTGAAAAGGGAGAGGGCGCGGTGCAAAAAAGTGGGCAGCAACGCCGGCCCAGCAAAAACTCCCCCTTCGGGAGCGGAGACCGACGGGGGGGCGACACGATGAGGGGCAACAGGAGAACCCTCGTCTTGCCGTCGCTCGGACGTCCACTCCCTGTGCGTGTTTCGGTCTTGTCTGTGCTTCTTGCTCGATGATCCAGGATGCCCTTCGATGGTCCTCGCCGAGATCAAGTGCACACGTCCGAGCGATGCCAAGACACGACGACGGGCAACAGGAAAACCCTCGCTCCACCCTCCCCCTCCTCTCCGAGCCCGCGCCCGCCCCGCCACCACGCCAACTCAGGGGGGGGAAGATACAGAGGAAAAAGAACTATGCACATGCACCGATTCTGGCCAGGCCGATCCTGAGCCCAAGATCGGTGCATACGCCCTCCTACCTTGGCCAGGAAGGCATATGCACCGATCCTGGGTCAAAGATGGGCCTTGCCAGGATCGGTGCATGTGCATAGTTCCCTTCGCCCGAAGATATGGGCCGCACTGCGGCGACGTCTTGCGCGTCGCTGGCGTGGCAGCCGTAATAAGCCCAGCGGGGGGCGGCTGCTTGCCCACTCCAGGGTATATTGAACCGGCCCGAAGTCGGGCCGGGCGAAAGGGGGGGGGATAGCAAAGGGGGCGGGGGGGGTGAGAATCAGCTCACGTAGCTGATTTTCCCGGCGCCGGGAGGCGCCCAGGTATCGAGGAATGGGCCCGGCAGCGGGGCCAAAACCAGCTGCATGCAGCAGATTTCGTAGTACACCCCCTTTTCCTATATTCCCCCCCTTCGTCCGGCCCGACGAGGGCCTGAGTCGCCAGTGCAGGTGCGAGCGGCACGTCCCCACTTCCTCCCAGGGGCGGGAGAGATCGAGAATCGAATGTCTCAGAATTTGGAATGCATTCAAGCTCTTCTGGGGCTCCGCTCTGGAAGGCGGCTCGCCGCTGGCTGCGTTCTGCGGCAGCCCCAATCGGGCTACTAGCCTGATAATCGGGGGCGATGGGCCCACATCCCTCTTCAGGCGGCCCCCCCCGCCGCCTCCACCATGGGGCACAGTGCAGCCCAGCGACGGGAGCAGGCAACCCAAAGACGAGGACCCCTCCGATACCCTCATCGAAGACGAAAGCGAAGAAGACCCCCTCGGTTGCGGAGGATCGCTCGACAACTACGAGAAGGACGACGCTGACGATGGAAGACCAGGCGACTGGCCGCCGCCGTGCGACAGACCAGCGCTCCCCTACAGTCGCAGCCACCTTGGCCCAGCGAATGGGGCTGGTCACTGCCACCCCAGTTCCGCGAGCAGCAGCTCCCAACGGCTCACCTCTGAGGAGGAGGAGGAGGAGGAGGAGGAGGAGGAGGAGGAGGAGGAGGAGGGGGAGGGGGAGGAAGAGGAGGAGGAGGAGGGCGAGCCCCTGAGGAGCCCAACAGGGCGTACGGCCGCAGCACGCCCTCCTGCCCGGGACTATAAGCGGCCTCCTCGGCCCCTGCCCAAGAGAGCCCCCCCCCCCCGCCGCTGCGGCCACAGAGCCACCGCCTGCGGCCCACACCCCAAAGGCCCCCGCGGCTCCAAGACCACACGACAGAGGCTCCCGTCTGTCGCAGCGCCTCCTCCGCGAGCCGACCTGCGCCCGCCGCTCCCACTGAAGCCAGTGCCGGGGTAGCGCGAGCTCTCCAACAGCGAACCGCTGCGCTCGCTGCAACCCTCCAAGACGTTCACGGCCGCCCTGCCCCTCTCCCCGACCGCCTCCGTCGCGAGCACGAAGCAGCTGCCTCTGAGCCCACGCCCCAGTGGCTGCCCTGCCCCCCGCGGTGCAGGCTGCCCTGGCGGCCTTGCAGGCCCTCCGCTCACCGTCTGAGCAGACCTAAGCGCTGCCACCTGCGTCCCACGTTCTAGCCTGGCCAGCTCCCCGTGGGTTGTCGCCTTTGAGCACTGGGGGAGGGGGGGCAATGTCTCGCTCTGCCCGCAGCGAGGGCGGCATGCCACCACGGCCTATCGCATCCTGCTCCATCGCCCTTCTCGACCACATATCCGCATTTATGATAGTCGGCTTGCTGGCGGGTCACGCCTTACCAATGGCGTCAACTGATGCGCCGGGGGATTAGGTTTCCGCGCCACCCCCCGGTTCTTATAGGTGCCCCTCCGGCCCTAAAAAGGGGCAGCCGGGCAGGCACTTGCCCCCTGTCGGCCTGGGCGCCCGCATCCGCATCGGTGTCTTTCTCTCTCTCTCTCTCCCTCTCTCTCCTCCCTCTGTTGATCTCTACCTCACTCCCTTCCTCCTTCTCTCCCTCTCTCATCTTCTCTCTCTCATCTTCTCTCTCTCTCTCTCGCTCTCTCTCTCTCTCTCTCTTTCCAAGGGGGGAGCTCCCCACAGAAAGGTAGGTGTGCGAGTGAGGATAAAGACGATGCTCCAGGGGCGCAGCTGAGATAGCCAGGGAAAGACGGAGAGATGGACTGGGGGAGGGCGATGGGGCCGAGTCCCCGCCGTGAGCCTACGATTGCCATCATGGACAGCGACAGAAAGGTGGTGGGGGCGAGGGGGAGGTTGCCACAGCGAGCGAGACAGAGAGACACATAGAAAGAGAGAGAGAGAGAGACAGAGAGACGGGCGCCGGGAAGCGACCACGGGCAGAGTCTGCGCCCGTCCGCCGCCCCCGGATGAGAAGACGTGCACGTTTCGCGCGTGCTGGCTGCCGCTGCCCATCGTGGTGCCTGCCAGGGCTCGAGCCGAACGGTGCTGTTCGTCTTCCTTCTGTGCCCGCTGTCCTTCGTTCTGCCGTCGCTCTGCCTTGCTGCGAAACGACATCGAAACGAAAACGGTCCACGAAGTCACCAAAACATCGCTCAGCTCGAGCCCTGGCGCCTGCGCGCCATTTCTGCCGGCTCGTCCTCCTCGTCCTTCCGCGTCTGCTGTGGGGCCTCTTGGGTACCGCTCGGAGGCGCAGGGGGAGGCCTCTGGGAGCATTCACTCACAATGCTCCATCGTGCGGGCGGGGATCTTCGGGATGTGCGTTCTGGTTATGGTCCACTCGGGCGGCGGGCCGTTCGCCACTCTCGCTCCTCGCTCGCTCGCTCTCGAGATGTTTCTCGCTCCCATACTTCGGAGGCAACTCCTCTGAGATCATCGTAAGGACGATCAGGGGTTTAGGCCTGGCCAAAGGACCATTCAGCCGGACTAAGCCTGGGCTTCAGCCTGACTGAGCAGGATTACGCCAGATTGACCAGGGTTATGCCGAATTCGGCCAATGTCCACCAAGGACTGCACCAGCGCCAATGCTGAACTGAACCTTTCAGGAGTTGCATCTCAACACCACCACCCGGGCCCGACCCTGAGCTCGGTCCGAACAGCGTCACGCCGCACGCCTCCAACACTGGCAAGACCCTCGGAAGATCCCGCAGGAGAGCTCCTTCTCTGACGCGAGCGGACCACGCGCCACAACAAAAAACAGGAATAAAACGTCTGTACACGCCCCGGGCAGGAGCGGGCCCCTCCGGGATCGCAGGAAGCTGCGCAGCCTGCGCCTGAGCGTGCGCGCCGGCTCCAGCTGATGGGGGCGGTGCTGGCTCGGCAGTGCAGCGGCGCCCCTCGTCGCCAAGGCGGGCGCGCGGCCTCAAGCGCCACGTCGGCTGCGAAAGCCTTCCAAGGCCGGCGACGCCTTCGGATCGCAGGGATGCTGCACAGCCTGCGGCTGACAGTGCGCGCCGGCTCCAGCTGGCAGGGGCGGCGCCCCCGCGGTCGCCAGGGCGGGCGCGCGGCCTGAGTCGCGACGTCGGCTGCGTGAAGCTCCACTGCAAGCTGGCGCTCTTGCTCTCTGGTCCGCCGTTGCGCCGTGCCGCGGCTGGCGTGTGAGCGTCGGACCTCATCTGGCTTTCTTGGTCTCCTCCCAGTTGGGCGTCGGGGCTGCGTGCATGCTGTTGAGGGGGGGGTCCAAGGCATCGTGCATCTTTCCCAAAGCAGCGCCTGCACAACGGGGCAATTGTCCACCGCTCGGAAGGAGCGTGTAGACACGTGAAGCAGGAAGCCGTTAAGAGCTGATTGGGTTTCCGCCCGCCCTGCACAAAGGAGAGAGAGAGTGAGGACCATCCGATTCTTGAAATAGAGAGGCGCCAAAAAATAATGGGGTTTGGAGATCCAATACTACCTACCTTCACAGAGCCTGGATGCTCGTTCTGGGGACCTTCCTGGAGACACTCGCTCCACTCGTGCGTCGAAGCTGCGTCGAACGTCCGTCGATGTCAGATGACCCTGAGTCGACCCTGAGACGAACCTGGTTCGAACTTGAGTCGAGCTTGAGCAGAACTTGAGTCGAACCGGGGCCTAACTGGAGTCGACCAGATCCGTCAGGTGGGCCCCAGGGAGGTCCCCACAACGAGCATGTAACAGAGCGATGGCTGTTTGTCCTCAACTCTTTCCGCTGGTTTGTCGAAGCTGTCCCTGGGGAGCTGGCTCCGGACGACCAAGGGCCATGGGCCCCGCGCGCGCCCGGGCGGCACAGAGAGCGAACCTCGCCGAAGACCGCGAGACGCCCAAAGAAAGCCCGAGGGCCTCCCCAAAAGGCGCGGTGTTCAGCAAGGATCCCTGCAGTTCAGGCTGCTGGGGCTTCTCCCAAGAAGCCGCCGTCGGCCCACGATTGCGCTGAGAGGGCCCAAGATGACCCAAGATTGCCTCCAAGGTGGCACAATATAGCCAAAGACGGCACCAAATAGATCCCCAGGAGACCCCGAGATCGGCACGGGACGGCTCCTCGTGGGCACGGAGCCTCTCAGCGAGACACCCGAGATGCCACAAGCAGTCGCAATTTTGCGGAGTGTCGGTGGTGTCTGCCCCCTTGCAGTTTCTTTCCGGATAGGCTTCCCAGGCTTCAAGATGGCTCCAAGACTTTGAAGAAAGTTTGGCCTCAAGGGCAACCTTGGGAGGCTTTCAAAATGGCCCAACTCAATACGGCCTTCAATACGGCGCAATATGGTCCAAGTCGGCCCACGACGGCTTACCGCATGCCTCCTGGAAGCTCCAAGACGGCCCAAGGACTGCTCCGAGTGGCCTCGGAGCTGCAAAAAGAACCCCCCGAGAGGCCAACATCACTCAAAAACCGCAGCCGTCATGATTATGAACGCCTTGCCTTTTCGATTCCGAATGGCGCCTGAAGCCTCAATAAGTTTGAAGGGGGTTGGGAGGCCCAACCAGCAGGTAGGCCTGAGGCGAAGCCCATATCCAAGTTTGTTGTAATGAAATTTCGATAGTCCAGCAGCAGAAGTGCATCGCGGGAGCGACGAGCCATGTCAAGCGAATCTGTTTTCGGTCCCGATGGCGGGTGGTGTGCCTCGCGATGAGGCGCAATCATATCTTGGCGGCTGGTCGCTCGGGTACAAACGGCCGCTGGCAAACTCTCGTTATCTCTCGCCTTTTGCCCCAGTCTCCTGTAGAATCGGGGGGGAGGAGTCGAAGCCTGAGCCCGCCGCCCGCTGTACAGTAAACGCTGAATACACAAGGTCGACAGCAGCAGGCGGGATCAAAAGGAAGGTTGACCCGCACGCAAGTGCCCTTGCAAGAAATTTACATTGCAGGCTAGTCGCCTTGCAAACGATTGCTCCTCAAGCGGCCTCATACGATTTTGTCTGGCCAACCCTGTACGGAGCATGGCGTTTTACGTCGTGTTTGAAGGATCGCGTTCCTCCCATGACCTGTAATAAACATCTCTGTCGATGCTCCCTTTGGTGTGGCCGTCCGCAGTCGCGTCGCGAGTTTCACACCACTGTTGACTACGCGCGATACCTCGCTCCATCGTATGTCGTTTCCAACTGATGTGTCCCAAAAGAGTACACCCGGTCGGTTTCTTCAGGTCTTCGCTTGACAAGGACTTAAAGACAGGTTCAGCATCTATGGCCAAAGTGACCTTAAAGCTCAAGCCGCCCATCTCCAGTATACCCGTCAACTGAGTGGGTATCAGCGGACCTGCGTGGAGACCGTGGGCTCGCAGTCCTCCGCGTTGCGGGCTGCTGCTAGCGATTCTGCCGAAAAGCTCGAGCGGGCATGCAACCGATGAGACTTTGACCTCGTCGTCAACATCCCCACGCAGATGCCGATAGCCGGAGTCGTTGCGCAGGTCGACCTCGCCCGTTGGAGTCACCGATCGGTGGGCGATCTTTTTCAGACAAGCCTGCAACTTTCTAGTTATTGCATGGTGGTCGGTTCTTGGATGCGCTGTAGGGATACAGCAAATACCACCCACCGCATCTGTGCGATTACAGCGTAAGCCAGAGCGCTTCTGAGGCTGACAGACACGTCAGTGACCATATTTGATGCCTTGGCGTCAGCGACTGCGTCAGTGAGTTCAGGAGGTTGTATTGGACGGAGCTGCTTTACATATTCATCTTGGTCAAGTGTAACGTTCCCGTCCCCACCCTGCGCGTAGCTCACAGCACAATTGGTAGACGTGTGTCTGGTAAGTTTACATGTGCCAAAAATATCCTCAACGCACTTGACGCACCTGTCGATCGTGTCCTCAATGCCGGCCACATTGATCTCATCGACGTGCTTGGCTGTGAGAAGGTTGGGGCTTGTCTCGAACTCCTCGTCGTAGGACGTGGGTATGGGGCCGAAGCCCCTTGTGGTCTTTCTGAGCGTCAGTGAGAAGGATCTTGGGGCGCCCTTGGCGTGCGGCACTGCAAGCAGTGCTTGGAGTCATCGTAGTGCTCAAATTCTGGGAGGGGTCTAAGCACCGATGCCGATCCAGGCGGCTTTGTCAAGCACGCCGCGCTTTCCTTTTTCACCGTTTGCTTCAGCAAGTTCATGATGGGTCAGTCCCTCCAGGGAAGCCATGTTGATGTCAAGGGGAGCGATGACCCATTGCTTCTTGCACGCTGCCGCGTTTGCCAGTAGTCCCTGGCTTGACCGCCGTGCCATCCCCGAGAAAGCTTCCACGTCGAAGGCGTCGAGGTCCATGGAGCCCCGAAGTACCAGGCGTAGTCGAATGGTCCGTTTACTCTCGCCATTTCCCTGATTTGCCAACTTCCACTTATGTACGTATCTCGGAGTCGTCCTGGTGTTTGCTGCCTTTGATATGTCTTGCGTGTTGAGCCACTTGTTGCCTAATCGCGTCTTGAGTTCGGTGTATATGGCCCTAGATACTTTGACTGGATTCGCCCGCATGTCGGTCTTCGCGAGGAGGCCGCCCTCCTTAACGACTACAGCTCGTTTGACGGCAGAGGTCGCATACTCGCAGTGTTCACACGGTCGATGTATAATATCCTATGTTGTTGTTGGGATAGGACTATCCCTGCAATGTCTGCAGTAAAGAAGATTTCTACGCATTGACCATGCTCGCCAGAGTCCAATGCGTAAGTGCCGTTTTCGTCCGTGGACCATAATGGGGCATGATATGTCTCCGCGGCGTCGAGGTCGCGCGGGTGGCCCCGCGTAGGCAGGCGCCCCCGCCAGTCTTCAGACACCGTGACCGGCGCGCTGTCGTCGGTGATCATATGCGCGGGCAGAGCGTAGAGGTCGCGACTGGAATTGCCTCCAATAGCTCCCTTTCCGCATGTAGCTCTGTGCACCACACATCCATAATACGTGCCTCAACGTCCGGTTTCGATTCCTCATAAAGAAGCGAAAGCCGTCCATCCTCCTGTGATGGCTCGTCTTCTGGAGCTTCTCTGGCGTCGTTGTCTTGCGTCGGTGCGCCAGCCAGTTCTTCAAACTTCGCCACGTCGTGGTCGAAGACCGCTTGAGGTTTAGTAAACTTCAGGCATTGGAGGTTTCTCGAATGTTCTGATCCAGTTATATGTGTGTTTGGGGCAATGCCTTCGGCTTCGTACTAGTGACGCCTGGACTCACGGCGTTGTCATAGTGCACCAATGTACAACTGTCAGCATAAGCTCTGGAGGTAGCTCGTGAATACTCTTAGCTAACCTGACAGAGACTATGTTCTCGACGCGGAAGAAGTTCCTGGCGAGGTATTGGCGAGCTATAAATGCTGTAGGGGATAATCGGCTCGCACTTGTCATACTAAGCGCCACCTTTTTTTTGCTGGCCGGGACGTAGCCAAATGTCATTGCAGGTCGCCCCGCAGGTAGACTGGCACTAAATCGCAACATCGCCCGTAGTGCAGCGTTGTCCAATCCAATCTCTCAAGCGATCAAGTCCTCAACGTAAAGTGAGTGTCGTGCGTCGCCGTACAGGATTTGCACATCGCGGTTCCCCACGACGACGCCCCTGTCGGGATCATTTCGCACGACCGGGAAAGGGCCGCTCCAGCCTCCCCAATCGTCCTTTGTAGTAGTGGGACGACGGTAGTCAACCGAATCCCCTTAATCATGATAGTGCTACCCAGTGATAGCGGTCTTGGTCCGTAGTGCACGGCTATTTTTGGCTATTGCAGTGGCTTGAGTGATAGCCTCAAAGCGTACCCGGCAGATAGTCTGCTCTTGAGAGTGACCAGATGTGTCTGTCTGCTGTTCATGGTTCAGAACAGGCAGGTCGGGAAGCATCGCTGGTTGCCGTCCAAATTGCGCGCTGCACGGGGAAGCCACATTGTAAAAAGTAAACGCGCTGGCGGCAAATAAGGCTTCATGCAGTAGTCGTGTGAACGCAAGCGGTACGTCTAACCTGTTGAGTCCAGCCTCCATGGCGTGCAGTAAATGTCGCAATATGCCACTTCTGGCTTCAGTTGTCGCAGCGTCATCCACGCGCACGCATCCTCAGTTCAGCGCCATTTGCCTTTAACGCAGCCTTTGCGGTGTCGTTGTTGGGTGCGCTCCTCCTACCAAAGTAAAGCACTTTGGCAAGTCCGAATTGCATCCAGCCCTGATGATACGCATCTAAGATACTGGTCATCGTTTTACCTGGTATCTCGATTCCAGCAGCATGCCGAGTGAAGCGATGAATTATGTGAGATCTATAGTGTTCCTGTTCGCGGAACATGAAGTCGCATTCGGCTTCTTCATTAAACTGGCCAGGCAATGCCGTAGATGACAGAACGGCATGCCCTGGCTTATCCCCAGCCTTGCACTCCCGACATGTGTTACAGACGCCCGTCAGCAAGTTCAGCCTGACGTTGCCCAGACCAACCTTGGTTAAGATGAATCGCATATTTGGCTCTTTGGCGTGAAACAACGGTAAGTGTAGTCTCCGCAACTCGCGCGTTACCGCGCTTGGGTCAAGGCTGCGTAGGTTCTGGAGACTACTCTGCACATCGAACCTTGACCAGTCTGGGCGTCTTGGACGGGCAGCAAGGTCACCCGGAGGGAGCGGTGGAAGTGGATATCCTCCTTGCTGTCGACAACGTCTGGCCACAAACTGCGGTAGTCGTCTGTGATCATCCGAGCTGCCGGCGCCAACCGAGGCAGGTTGCCCCGCAGCCGGTTCAGCAGCATGTCTTCCTGCTGTGACGTCGCGGTTGCTGTCGCCTGCTGTTGGCCCAGCTCCAGAACCAGGCCTCGGCGCTCGTAGCCGCGCAGGTTGTGGAGCAGCTGGCGCCTCGGGCGCAGCAACCGCCGCAGGCGGTGGCGCTGCCGGTTCGGCAGGAGCAGAAAGTTCCCGTCCGCGGTTGCCGGGCAGCTTCCACGGTTGAGCAAACTTATAATTGCCAGTCGTAAGTACGTAACCAGGTTTAGTCGGACAATAATTCTTCTTGCAGCATGGACACTCCCAGTGGTAATCCTCCTTATCGTACCACCTACACCGTTTAGGGTTCCTGTCGTGGGAAGGGGGATGCATGTTGACGTTGCCCGCGCACGATGGACCTCCCCGTCCTCCTGAGGGCGGTCTCGCAATCGACCCGTCGGGGCGCCAGCGGATAGCTGGGTCATCCAAGTCGAATCCTCGTATGTTGGTGACGAGAACGGAAGATGAGCGAGGATCATCATGAGGAGGGTCACGATTCACTAAGAAAATGTTGTGCGCAATTTGAACTGCTTCGAAGACGAGGGACTGCATCCTCGGAGTATATTGGGCTGCCCTGGCCAGTTCCTCGTTACAAACCGAGGCATGTTGATGATGGCCCGTGCACCGTTTCCTCTCGAAGGGTGTCAGCAAGAGGCGGCGGTTGGCCATTATCCCACTAGGTTTGCGTATAATTCCCCATGGGAGTCACGAGGCCCGCAGTACGTTGGTCCACATTAGTTCTGCAAGCGCCCTCGCACTTGGCCAATGTAGTCCATGGTGGTATTTCGTCCACCCAGGTGCCCACCAGTTGTTCTCCTAAGTAAAACCGCCGTAGGTCATCTTGACGCGCGACAGCCCTTCCACAGAACTGGATGTGTGGAAGGTCTTCATTGTGGCGCTCGCGCCACGTGTCGTAGTTGAGTTTAGAAATGAAATAGGACGACAGTCCAGTTGTTCTGCAGTTAGGCTGTAATATACCAGCGCTAACGAAGCATACGTCCAAGTTGTGTATAACTGCGTCTTGGACTTCCTTGTTTCCAAAGTCAAGATAGGAACGGTTGTCAAGGTTTGTTCATGAGGTTAAAACTCGCCTGAAGGCTAACTGCAACATTATCCCATTATCTCCACATTAATTTCAGCATGTCCACCTTGTAGTGTCGCCAGGGACACAAGGTTGGGATTATGGAGAACCCATTGGCGTGTGTATCCGCAGGTGGCCCCGCTGGCAGTGCGATGAAGGCTTCCTCATCGTCGTCGCTGTCGGCGTCTAGGGGGACGTCAGTTTAGTAGTTGTCGTCGTTGCCGTCTTCGACTACTTTGGGTATCTTGCGTGGTTTGATGCCGGCTTCTTTGACAACTTCCTGACTTTCTTTTTGCTTGACCGGGGCATCCGCTGGCAAGGCTGTTTGTTGTTCTGCGTCGGGCAAAGTAAGTGTCCGAAATTTGGGAATAGGGGGCAGCACGCGGCCACGCTCAATCGAGGGGGAAGACGATCGCCATCGACGGTCGCAACCCGCCTTGGGCACGGCCGCTGCCCCTCGTTTCCGAGCAGGGCTGGCGCAGGAGGCCCCCAGCACAGTTGAGGGCGAATATTCGTCACGCCACTCGGTACAGGTGCATTGCAAGTGCACCGGGTTGGTTGATCTTGCATATGAATGTCTCGTGTGTAGTATTATTGTCGCCAAGATTCATCGTCGCCCGTCTTACGACGTGGCCCCATTCAGGCCCACTCTTAGAAGACTTAACGTAAATCCGAGCTCCCTTGTCCACTCTTGTGTGGCCCTAAAAGGAGCCAAGAACCTCCAAAACGGCCCTAACCTCAGTACGGCCCAACAGACCTCCAATACGGCCACAGAGAGCCCGAAGACCGTCCCAGAGTGGTCCCCAAAACAGCCTGCGAAGGAGTCAAAAGCGCCGAAAGTCTCCCAAGACAGCCCAACACGCCACCACGCGGCCCCTAGAGCTCCCATGAAGCCCCCAAGAAGCCCCAAGAGGCCCCCAAGAGGCCCCGCCAAAAGGGCCCCAACAGGGGCAAACATAGCCAACATGCCACTTCCTCCTGTTCCCCCTCCCCCTCCCCCTCCCCCTCCCCCTCCTCCTCCTCCTTCCCCTCCTCCTCCCACGTGGTCGCGAGATCTGCGTGCCAGTTTCCCGAAGTCGGGGCTCGCCAGGGCTCCAGCCCTGCGGGCTCAAAACGGCGGGCCTCCTGGCGGCCCCGTGCCGTGTGAGATCTTTGGAGGGCTTGGCCCGGAAGCGGATGGACCGGCGATCGGCGGCGAGCAGAGGGGGGAGACGTGAGAAGGAGAAGGCCCTCTCGGGAGGCGGCGGGGCTTCTCAGAAGCCCTCGCGCCTTCTGAGAAGTGTGTGTTTCTTTGTTGTCTTCGGGGAAGGCTCAGGACGAATTCTCAGAAGGCTCGGAGAAGGCCGGGGAACCTCCGAGCCTTCTGGGAAGGCCTGCCTTTTCTCATTTTTCCCCCCCTCGCTCGCCGCCGATGTCGGGAAGTCGTAAGACTCGGGTCAGGGGGACTCGGGTTGGCCCGACAGTCGGGTCGGGCGAAAGGGGGGGATAGCAAAGGGGGGGTTTGAGAATCAGCTCACGTAGCTGATTTTCCCGGCGCCTTCTGGCGCCGGAGGCGGCGATGTATCGAGGAATGGGCCCCTCGGTGAGGCCGCAACCAGCTGCATGCAGCAAATTTCGTAACCCCCCGTTTCCCAATCCCCCCCTTTCGCCCGGCCCGAGACAGGGCCATCATGAACATGGCGCGACCCGATCTGAAATTTGACGCGAGCTCCCGCTGCAAACATCCCACGAACACTGTTCCGTCCCAGTGCAGGACGCGCTCGTCAAGAAGCGTCGGCGAAACCCCGAGTCCTGGCGCACTCGAGTCTTACGTATCCTCGATGACATTGGGGGGGAGGGAGGGCGCGGGCTCGCATAGCCGTACCAGCCCTTGGCACGGAGGCCTCTTTTGTCCCCACGGCGTCCCAAAGACAGCCCAGCGTGGCCACAAGACGGCCTCGAGACAGCCACAAGACGGCCCAAGAGAACTCCAAGAGGACTGCCCAGGGGGCCTCCAGGGGCCAAGCTCATTAAACACGTACGCCTGCAATTCGAGTTTATGAATGTCGGCTCGTCGGCCTCCAGGGCGTCTCAAGATGGCCCAAGAAGCACTCCAAGAGAAGCCCAAGATGCTTCCAGAGTGCCCCAACAGCAAAATAAAACAAACCACAACCAAACAAACCAAAACAAACAAAACCTAACCAACCCAAAACAAGTCAAAACAAAGCAAGCCCAACAACAACAACAACAACAACAACAACAACAACAACAACAACAACAACAACAGCACCAACAACCACAACAGGAACCACAACAACAACAACACCAACACCACCAACAACAACAACAACACCAACTACAACAACAACAACAACAACACCAACAAACAGCAATAACACCACCACCACCAGCAACAACAACGACAACAACCACAACACCAACAACAACAACACCACCACCACCAACAACAACAATAACAACAAACTCAAGAAGCCCCAAATCCACGAAGGTGCTCCAGAGAGGCCGCGAAAGGGCTCCCAGAGGAAGCTCCCCGGACGGCGGGTAAAAATTCCTGACGATGGGGCCAGCCGTGGTTCCCGCTCTGCGAGCTCAGGGAACGCGGCCCTGCGATGCCAGAAGACACCCCCAAGAGACTCCACAAGGCTGAACCTAAACGGTGCTTTTCGTCTTCGTTCTGGTGTCGTTTTCCTTTTGTTGTCGTGTTCGTCCCCTTCAATCCGCCTTTCCCGCAAAAACGAATCGAAACGAAAACGGCCCACGAAATCGCCAAGACACCGTTTAGGTCCAGCCCTGAGACCCCAAGAGGCCTCCCAAAGGGACCCTGAGGAGCCCTTCAGCAGGCACCAGACATGGCATATCTGACGTACGATATCAGGGTGCTCTTGCGCAGAGGACCTCGAGTTGCCCCAGGTCGGCCCGAGGATCGCCAAGACTGTACAGGGCTCGGGGTACCTCCATTACTTCCAAGAGGCCCGTATGAAGGGACCCCCACCGCTACAACCACACAACGCCAGAGCCATCGTGCCGCGCTTCGGCGGATCTGCGCGGCTGCGCAACTGGATCAAAAATGGACGGCTTCGGATGAAGACCGCTTCGATTCGAGCGGAAACGGGACACAACAAGAGCCAAAACCTCTCCCCGTGCCATGGGAAGAGCGGACTCTCGCGGAATCGCAGGAAGCTGCGCAGCCTGCGCCTGAAGGTGCGCGCCGGCTCCAGCTGCGGGGGCCCTGCCCCTCGTCGCCAAGGCGGGTGCGCGGCCTCAGGCGCGGCGCCGGCTGCGAGAAGCTTCCAGGCCGGCGACGCCCTCGCTGGCGGCCGGGAGATCAGCAGCCACACGCGACGGGACGGGGGCCCTCCCCATGCGACAGGGGCGAACCTGTCCGTCTGCGGTCTTCTGCCGGGACTCCCCGGCCCGCAGTGCACGGCGGCGCGGCCGCGTAAAAAAGACGCACGCAGGAATAAAACCCACTGCCGGCGGGCCTGGCCCGCGGCGCGCCGCCGCGAGGGCGCCGGGCCAGCCGCGTCGATCGGCAAGTGGCGCGCTTGGCGCCAGGGTATGTAGAGGAAGCAAAAACGGTATAACCATATACTTCCAGCGCTCCGCGCGGGTTTCTTGTATCTGCGCTGGACCCCCCTCCCTGGCGCGCGGAACGAGCCAGGGGCGGCGCCGGAGGCGCCGCCAGGGGGGGCCCCCCCGCATATCCAAGAGATCCGCGCGGAGCGCCAAAAGTGTATGTTTATGGCTCTTTTGCTTCTTCGAATAAAGGCAGCGCTGTACATCGCTGCCGGAGTGGAAAAGAAGAGTCAAAAGCAGCCTGGGTTCGCGCCGCGCAGGGCGCGCAGCACCAGGCCCGAGAGCACCACGCCGCCCCTCGGGCGGCATAAGGAAGAGCGCCGCGGCAGATCCGCGCGCGCCCGACCTCAGCCGCCCTCGGGACACGCTGTTACCACCCACGTCCCCCCCTCCTCGCCCCTCGTCTCCGCCCCCAGCGTCCTCCTGCCGAAGACTGCCCTGCATCGCCCCCCTCCTCTGTTCAGGCTCGCTGCTCACTGCGCCCAGGCTCGCGGCTCACTGCGCGGCGGCCTTGCTCCACTTCCGCGCCTCGCCCGCGACGAAGCTGCCGTAGACGGAGCGCTTGAACTTCGAGTCCTTCGCCTCTACGCCCAGCACCTCAAGGCGGGTCGCAGCTGGCGCAGCCCACAGCCCCCCGCTCCCACTTGGAGCCGCCCGGGCATATATGGGAACTCCGCGTATACACACTGAGGTCTCTGCGCCCTGTCCCGTATGGCTTCGCAGAAACGCCACAGGACAATGTGTAGCTAAGACTTTCTGGCCAGTTCTCTGGGCGACAGGTGTTGAGCAGGATGTGTACACTGCGTTTGGACGAATGTAAAATATAGTGAACATGCCCGAATATAAAACAAAGGAACCCGAGGGCCCTGGACAGTCCCCGGCACCACAAAAGCCCGATCCCCCACTGCTGGCTCCCAGGAGGCCCGCAGCGGTGTGGAGCAGGGGAGCCAGGCGCCGTTTTCCCCCCCCCGCGGCGGGCCTTGCCCACCAGCAGGCGCCGGTCCGCCTCGGAGCAGTGCCTCATGGCGTGCTGGACCACATGGCTCGCGTACTTGTTTTCCGCGAGCTTGGCGAAGGCACCGTCCTCCTGCCTGGCCAGCGCCGCCGCGACGCGCGACCTGCGCTCCTAGAGGAAAACAGAACGGCAGAAACGCAACCTTTGACGGTCCGCACGGGTTTCTTGGATCGGCGAGGGCCCCCCCATGGCGACTGTCGACGGTCCGCACGAATTTCTTGGATCGGCGAGGGCCCCCCCCCCAAGGCGCGCTGAGCGCGCCAGGGGCGACGGCGGAGGCGCAGCAAGGGGGGCCAGCGCCGATTCAAGAAATCCGCACGGACTGTCGAAAGTTCATGACTGTGCAGCTTTTGTCTCTCCGGACTCCGCGGGCCCGTGCTCCAGCACACACTGGACGACAAAGTTGCCGAAGCGAGAGAGCATGAGGGCCTGCAGGGTGTCCTCGGCGAGCAGGGCGTCGAGAAGGGGGGCGACGTCCTGGCCGCGGCAGTGCTCGATGAGGCGCTGCAGGATGCGGCACCCGAACTTGCTCTGCGCGGCCCTGGCGACGTCGCCC
This sequence comes from Prorocentrum cordatum, assembly GCA_963575745.1. NCBI lineage: Eukaryota > Dinophyceae > Prorocentrales > Prorocentraceae > Prorocentrum > Prorocentrum cordatum. Next base: position 120,835 of record CAUYUJ010015217.1, read on the forward strand.
TGGAGCATCTCGTCGCAGATGAAGCGGCAGCGGTTCGGGGGGAGCACCTCTCACGCGCGGCAAATATGCATCCGTATCCGTGCCATCGCGGTCTGGGTTCAGGGGCGCGATCCCGCCGATATTTTTTTGATCGCGGGCGCGCCGGATGAGCCGGACGCCGTCCAAAGGTCGCAGCAGGCGGGCTACAAGCGAATTGATCACCAGGAGGGAGGAGGGAAGGCAACGAGAGGACAGCGGAGGGAGGAACAAACAGGAGGCAGGCCTCGCTGCCGCTCAGAAGAAGGCGCCGATCCCGCGGATACGCGGTGGCACGGAACTGTTCTGTGCGGGGCATCCGCGGAGAAGCGCCCCTTGTGGGCGGGGTCGCGGCCCAGGGGCCCGGCCCGCCAAGCCGCGGCTACGGACATGCTTCTCGCCACGTACCTCGGCAGGGGGGCGGAGAGGGGGGCGAGGAAGCGAAGCGGGAGTAACCTAGGCGCGCTCGCGCCACATCTGACAGTCTACCCTTCCCACCCATCGCTTTCCGTTGCGCTGGAAGTGATTATATCCGCTGACTGGGGTATCCTCGAGGGCATTGATCCCTCAAATGACCCCATCGTGTGATGCGCAATCAGAAAGGGAGTCTTCGTACATCGAAAGACGCGGCGGATGAGCAGGAGGACGAGCGGGAGGAAAACGAAAATGAAGACGCAGGAAGAGAATCAGACGCAGAAGGGGCAGCAGGACTAGGAGCGAAGTAGTAATAGAAGTAGTGGTAAAAAGTAGTAGTAGCAGCAGCATCAGTAGTAGTAGTAGTAGTAGTAGTAGTAGTAGTAGTAGTAGTAGCCGTAGTAGTAGTAGTAGTAGTAGTAGTAGTAGTAGTAGTAGTAGTAGTAGTAGTAGTAGTAGTAGTAGTAGTAGTAGTAGTAGTAGTAGTAGTAGTAGTAGTAGTAGTAGTAGTAGTAGTAGTAGTAGTAGTCGTAGTAGTAGTCGTAGTAGTCGTAGTAGTAGAAGTAGTAGTAGTAGTAGTAGTAGTCGTAGTAGTGGTAGTAGTAGTAGTAATAGTAGTAGTAGTAGTAGTACTAGTAGTAGTAGTAGTAGTAGTAGTAGTAGTAGTAGTAGTAGTAGTAGTAGTAGTAGTAGTAGTAGTAGTAGTAGTAGTAGTAGTAGTAGTAGTAGTAGTAGTAGTAGTAGTAGTAGTAGTAGTAGTAGTAGTAGTAGTAGTAGTAGTAGTAGTCGTAGTCGTAGTCGTAGTCGTAGTAGTAGTAGTAGTAGTAGTAGTAGTAGTAGTAGTAGTAGTAGTAGTAGTAGTAGTAGTAGTAGCAGTAGTAGTAGTAGTAGTAGTAGTAGTAGTAGTAGTAGTAGTCGTAGTAGTAGTAGTCGTAGTAGTAGTAGTAGAAGTAGTAGTCGTAGTAGTAGTAGTAGTAGTAGTAGTAGTAGTAGTAGTAGTAGTAGTACTACTAGTACACTACTACTACTACTACTACCTAGTAGTAGTGGTAGTCGAAATAAGTCGTAGTAGTAGTAGTAGTAGTAGTAGTAGTAGTAGTCGCAGCCGTAGTAGTCGTAGTGTAGTAGAAGTAATAGTAGTAGTAGTAGTACTTGTAGTAGTAGTAGTAGCAGTAGTAGTAGTAGTAGTAGTAGTAGTAGTAGTAGTAGTAGTAGTAGTAGTAGTAGTAGTAGTAATAATAGCAGCAGTAGTAGTAGCAACAGTAGTAGTAGTAGTAGTAGTAGTCGTAGTAGTAGCAGTAGTAGCAGTAGGGGTAGTCGTAGTAGTAGTAGTAGTAGTAGTAGTAGTAGTAGTAGTGGTAGGAGTAGTAGTAGTGGTGGTGGTAGTGGTAGTGGTAGTGGTAGTGGTGGTAGTAGTAGTAGTAGTAGTAATCGTAGTCGTAGTCGTAGTCGTAGTTGAAGTCGAAGTCGAAGTCGTAGTAGTAGTAGTAGTAGTAGTGGTAGTAGTAGTAGTAGTAGTAGTAGTAGTAGTAGTAGTAATAGTAGCAGTAGCAGTAGTAGTCGTAGTAGTAGTAGAAGTAGTAGTAGTAGTCGTCGTCGTCGTAGTAGTAGTAGTAATAGTAGTAGTAGTGGTAGTAGTAGTAGTAGTAGTAGTAGCAGCAGCAGCAGTAGTAGTAATAGTAGTAGTGAGAGGAGGAGGAAGACGACGAGGATCTGCTGAAGGCGAGGGAGGGGCGGCAACGACGATGAAGGACTCCCGTCTACAAGTTTGGTCCGCCTCAGGATAAAGAAAACGCCATCTTGAACGACTCGAGCGGAGCGCCGATCCCGAGATGTGGCCAGGGCCGCACGGGGGGCACCATTTTCGAAGGGACCCTCGCGGTCTGATTTGAATGCGCACGGAGGGGCAGCACGCGGGAGAGGCGACGGCGCCCCATGAGCGACGCAAAGAGACGGATCTCACGTATGATGGCATAGCGACCTTGCGCGGTGGCGCGCGCGGGCCGCCAGCGCGGCACGCTGCAAGGGAAACGAGGGCGCTCCCGCCCGACCCTGCGCGGGCAGCTTGCGCGCAGACGTCCGCGCAATCGAGCCCATTGTTCTGCGTCGCCCACACGGCAGCGCCAGGGGAGAGACGCGGGGCGAATGGGGGGCGAGATGGGAAGGCAGGAGCGAAGCCACCAGGAGGCCAGAATCCCATCAAAAGAGCCCGCCCTCCGAATGGCAGCGCTTCCGCCGCCTCCGCTTGGGCGTGGGGCGTCCCCCGCGGGCCCGCCCTCGGGGTGAGGGAGGCGAGCCGGGAAGGGACGGGACCTCGATGCACTTCTGCAGCACGTAGTTGGCGTGGGGCGCCGCGGCGACCGACTCCCACGCCTCGTTCACGTGCCCCTCCAGCTCCGCCACGAGCTCCGCCCTCTCCTGGGGGGCAGCCCGACGACAGGCAGGGACGAGCGAGGCCCGGCCCAGTCAGGGCAGAGCCTCGCCCTCCTCCCCAGAGGCATCAACAGGCTAAGAATACACGATCGGGAAAAAATGACGAACTGGGCGACTCTAGTCAGTGGAGGAGAGATGAGCGAACTTGTGCATCATTCTCCCGATGCCTGTGCCGATCAGGCAACCTATAAAACACAATATGTGCAATCGACCGTTTACGTGATACATCGGCGAACCGTCAGACTGATAATCAAACCAAGGCTACTCTAACCACTGCGTTAGTCTAGTAGTGCTTAGCGTGGTGTGATTATTAGGCCAAGGCAGTCCGAAGATTAATATGATGGTATCGTCGAATGGCTGCTGCAAACTGCGTATTAAGACATATTACGTTCAAGATTGCGAATATCGTCGAATGTTGAGCAAGATGGACTTCCCGGGGTCTTCGAGTCGCATAACTACGCTGGACAATATGGTCCCCTACAGGCGCTAGGAATCCGTAGGGACCGCATCGTGATGCGCAGCAGCGCACCATCGCACTGATCCCAGGACGACGGAACGCACCCACGAAGACCAGCTATGCAGAATGCGCCATCGATGCAGCTCCATTGCCCTAAAACAGGACGGAGGACAGAACCTGCCTCAGCGAGGGCATTGAGCTCAGCCGCGTGGGAGGGGCAGAAGTGCTTGGGCTTGAGCTTCACACAGCTGTGGTGTTCGAAATGTTGGGCTGCGAAAGTGTTCTCAACGGGCCGATCCCTGGCTTCGTGGGGTTGTCGAATGGACCAACCCTGGGACATACGGTGGGGGGGCGTCCGTCCTCGAGTGGGGTGCCTGCGAATAGCTCCCTTGGGGTGTAATCCCGGAGTCCACCCATTTTCCCTCAGCGGTCAAATTTCTCGGGCGGAACTCGGGGGTTTGGGGGGACATTCCACTGCGAGTTCTCACTCCTGCCGCGGGTAAGCTGCTGGATGAAAAGACGAGGTCGAGGCAGTCGCTCGCCTCGAAACGTCGACTGGTGTCCCTGGCTGCTCGGTGGTGCCCCGGCTGCTCCGCGAGGTCATCGGCCTGGACTCTGGCTGTTCGGCTTGTGCCCTGACCGTCTTGTTTCATCTCGGGCTGGAACTTGGCTCACAAGGCAACATGGTCTTAGCCCACAAGGCACAGAGGCAGAAATGCCCTCACGTTCCAGAACCCAGAACGATCTCGAGGTCTGCACCGACGATGTCGTCAACACAGTGGCCCGGCCCCACATTACAACGCTTGAAGGAGCAGCCAACGTCGAAGTCAGCGATGACGCAAAGTGGCTCGAGAGCCCAGCCGACGACGGCTCCAAAGATCAGCCCGTGGATGTCATCCACTTGCCCGACTGCGTGACTGACGATGAGGCTCCCAAGCAGAACGGGCCCGGCCCTCCAGAAGTGCGCGGCCAACAACATCCGCCACTGTGCCTCTGGCACAAAGCGGAGTGCCACAAGGCTCATGCAGCACCGAAAGGTAAAGGCTGTGGTGCTGCTGCAGCCAGAAATGTATGTCTTTGAGGGGGGGAGGAGGAGGAGGAGGAGGAGGAGGAGGAGGAAGAAGAGGAGGAGGAGGGGTCCTGGGGTTTCCCGGGCCGTCCTTCTCCTCCTCCTCCTCCTCCTCCTCCGCCTCCTCCTCCTCCTCCTCCTCCCGTCCTGGGGCGTCCCCGGGGTTTCCCGGGCTGCCTCCCGTGAGTTCCAGGGTGCTTCCTGGGAGTCCCCTGGGCGCCGTGCCCGCACGCAGCGGTCCAAGAGAGCCCCGACTTGCCGAAACACGGCTCGACTGCATTGTCAATATAGTCGGGCCGCTGAACGAAGGAACGCTAGACAAGGAACGAAGCCCCTTATTGGCCCTGTAAGCAACCTCGTGCCCCAGGAGGGCAAGAGGAACAGCACTGGAGGAACCTAAAGGAACATCGAGCCCCTTCCGAACCCAAACTGTTCCTTATTTCAGCGTCTAGACTGTAGCCTCGAGACGGCCCGAGACACATCCAAGACGGCCCCAGGGGCCTCCAACAGCATCCACACGAGGGCCCCAACAAGCAACAATCACTCATTTGCACTTGGTGTTTGAAGGATTTCAACGTGCGCGCCCTTCGGTTTCCCGACGCTCTAAGACGGCCAACGAGGCCCCAAAGATCGCCCCAAGAAGGCCCGAGAGGAGAGCGGAGGGCCCCAAGAAGGCCGAAGACCCAAAGTCGCCCCAGACGATCTAACAGCGCCCAAAAACGGCCCCAACAGGGGGTCCAGATCGGGAAACCGAACGGACATTTCGAGCCCTCGGCCCCGAGGGGACCCCAAGAGGTCTCAAGAGTCCACCAAGAGGCCACGAAGAGGCCCCTGAGAGGCCCCCGAGAGGCCCCCAAGAATATTCAAAGACGCCTACAAACTGCTCTCAAGATGCCCCCGAGAGCACTCCGAAGAGATGCGAATAATCATTCTTGAGAACTCTGATCCACAACCCGGGCATGTTGGAGGCCATTAGGTTGGAATGACCTGTGAGACAAGCTCGGTCTCCAAGGTGCGCGTCTTCCGTTCCTGCGATGGAATGTCCTGTAGAGAGCCGCTGACGGGCAACGTGCTCGTGAACGGCAACGAGAGATGCTCTGTATCGGCCGAGGTAAGCAGCGACGTGGAGTCTTGGCTGAGCCCGAGATTGACGTCGGCGTCAGTCGCGGCACAGCGGGCGAGAGGGGCCCGCAGAAAGTTTGATACATAAATCTGAATACAAGTATGGAGGCCCGCTGGTAAATGATTGGGGTAGCCTCTGGCCACCAACGCCTTGTCCACGGCCCGCGAGGGCGATTTGTGACGGCATGCCCGATCTGTTGCGCCGTTGTAACACAAAGGTCAGTTGACACATCTAGATAGAAACCCGAGTCTAAGTAGACATTTAACACCTATCAATACCATGTTTTCCCGATGATACTTGCAATCTGGAAACGCTTTTTAAACAATCATATATTCCCCAAGCAATGTTTTCACTTAGGGGTTCTTGCATTGCTCCCAGCAACTGGGCATGTGTGTCGGCCTGGCGACTATGTTGCCGCCGTCGCCGCCCCGTCGCCGCCTCGTCGCCGGCCATTGTCTGGGCCTGTGCGTCGATGTTGCCACAATCGCCGTCCCGTCGCAGCCTCGTCGCCGGCCATGGGCCTGTGCGTCGGTTTGGCGCCTATGTTACCGCCGTCGCCGCCATGTCGCCGCCCGCCTCGTCGCCGGCACATGGGTAGCCCCGCATAGATTAAACAACAGACTGCACCACATATATGGCACTGTATAGATAATACCACGGAAACTACACAACATAGATTTCACTACATATATTGCACAGCTTAAAGTACACCACATACGATGCACCACGAACCACGCATACTACACAACAGCTCTGCACAACCTTGATAGCACCACACATGCTGCACCACATAATCAATTGCTCCACCAGGATTGCATTTCATGGTTTGAAAAACGAAAGTAGCACCACGTAGATTGCTCCACCGTGATTGCAGAATATAGATTGCGCTACAGATGTTGCACCACCTGTGACGCACGGAACCGATTGAGCAACAAACGTTGAACCACATGTATCCTCCTTTTTATATTTTAAAAAAGACTCGACCCCCCCCCCCATGGCGTTATCCCCCCTTTTCGGGAGAGTAAAACACATACGATTCTGACCACAATTCCATCCTAAATATGAATTTACACTACGCGTGAGGGCCCGGTATCGACCCCCTTCTGAGGCTCTCTTGTAGAAAACGATATGCGGGGACACCTTTTGTTCTATCAGAACACTTCTCCACGAACCCCTTGCAAATTAGCCTGGCGAAGGACCCAACCATATGCAGTTGTGAATACCGCAATTGTGAATACCATCTTCGCCCGCGCTCCCTATGTGGCCACGGCTTCCCGCCGGAGCCCGGCATGCGCAGGGACACGTTCGTGGCCGTCTTCGCGGGCGCCGACGACGACAAGGACGGCGTCCCTCTCACCGAGGAGCAGAAGCAGGAGAGGGCCTTGAGAGCCATGAGGGAGGAGGTGGCGTTGCACGTCGACAAGGCGGAGTACGACGCCAGGCGCGGCTGTTGAAGCAGCACAACTATGGGGCCACGATCCTCGTGAGGGGTGTGCCGCAGTGGCCCGGGGCCGCCATGCGAACCCTGCCACTGGCGCCTTTGGTGGAGCTCCCCAGTGGGCCACGATCCTCGTGAGGGGTGTGCCGAAATGGCCCGAAGCCGCCATGCGAACCCTTCCACTGGGGCCTTCGGTGGAGCTCCCTATGGGGCCACGATCCGCGAGAGGGGTGTGCCAAAATGGCCCGAGGCCACCATGCGAACCCTGCCACTGGCGCCTTCGGTGGAGCTCCCCAGTGGCCACGATCCTCGTGAGGGGTGTGCCGAAATGGCCCGAGGCCGCCATGCTAACCCTGCCAGTGGCGCCTTCGGTGGAGCTCCCTATGGGGCCACGATCCGCGAGAGGGGTGTGCCGAAATGGCCCGAGGCCGCCATGCGAACCCTGCCAGTGGCGCCTTCGGTGGAGCTCCCTATGTGGCCACGATCCTCGTGAGGGGTGTGCCGAAATGGCCCGAGGCCGCCATGCTAACGCTGCCACTGGCGCCTTCGGTGGAGCTCCCTATGTGGCCACGATCCTCGTGAGGGGTGTGCCGGGATGGCCCAAGGCCGCCATGCGAACGCTGCCACTGGGGCCATGGGGCCACGATCCTCGTGAGGGGTGTGCCGACATGGCCCGAGGCCGCCATGCGAACGCTGCCACTGGGGCCTTCGGTGGAGCTCCCTATGGGGCCACGATCCTCGTGAGGGGTGTGCCGAAATGGCCCGAGGCCGCCATGCGAAAGCTGCCACTGCGGCCTTCGGTGGAGCTCCCGATAGGGCCACGAAACGCTGTACTGGGTGGGTGAAACGCAGAGAGGAGGGAGGAGTGACGGGAGGGGGGAGGAGGGGGAGGAGGAGAAGAGAGGAGGAGGAGGAGGAGGAGGAGGAGGAGGAGGAGGAAGAGGAGGAGGAGGAGGAGGAGGAGAACGCGGGGCGACGTCTCTTCAAAACGAGGACCCAACACCACAGGATGGTTGGGAAAAACATGACGAAGTGCACACGCGCGCGTCGTCGCGCGCGCATGCCGAAATCCTCCAAAAACCGTCGGTGCCGGAAGGATTTCGCAATCGAGTTGCCAAAAAAACATACAATTACCCGAGCGACGTACCCAACCCTTGCGCAAACGCGGGGCGCAAATAGTTTAGGACACTTTATAAAGGGAGGCGATGACGGAGCGAGGGTTACATATTTCTGCCGACAGAATTCGGGAGACTCGCAGGACACTGGCTACAGGACAAGGACTAGGTAAAGCTGATGAGTTACAATCCCTGAGCACCCCTAGCCACTTCGAAAGCGGGGATCTCATATCGCAGCCCCCCATGGATGGCGAGGTCTGATCACTGTGCTGGGCCCCCCAGCTAGCCTCGAAAGTAGCTACAGTTTCACAGATCGCAGCTCCCCAGGGATAGCGAGGTCTAATTTGGATCCGCGCATGGCGTCACTGTGCTGGGCCCCCCAGCAGGCCTCGAAAGTGGCGACAGTTTCACAGATCGCAGCCCCCCAGGGATGGCGAGGTCTAATTTGAATCTGCCCGTGGCGCCACTGTGCTGCCCCCCCAGCGGGCCTCGAAAGTGGCGACAGTTTCAAAGATCACAGCCCCCCGCAGGCCTCGAACGTGGCGACAGTTTCACAGACCGCAGCCCCCCCCCCCAGGGATGGCGAAGTCTAATTTGAATATGCTTGTGGCGTCACTGTGCTGGGCCCCACAGCAAGCCTCGAAAGTGGCGACAATTTAACAGATCGCAACCCCCCCAGGAATGGCGAGGTCTAATTTGAATCTGCCCGTGGCGTCACTGTGCTGGGCCCCCCAGCAGGCCTCGAAAGTGGCGACGGTTTCACCAGGGACGGCGAGGTCTAATTTGAATCTGCCCGTGGCGTCACTGTGCTGGGCCCCCCAGCAGGCCTCGAAAGTGGCGACAGTTTCACAGGTCGCAGCCCCCCAGGGATGGCGAGGTCTAATTTGAATCTGCCAGTGGCGTCACTGTGCTGGGACCCAGCAGGCCTCGAAAGTGGCGACAGTTTCACAGATCGCAGCCCTCCAGGGATGGCGAGGTCTAATTTGAATCTGCCCGTGGCGTCACTGTGCTGGACCCCCCAGCAGGCCTCGAAAGTGGCGACAATTTAACAGATCGCAGCCCCCCAGGGATGGCGAGGTCTAATTTGAATCTGCCAGTGGCGTCACTGTGCTGGGCCCCCCAGCAGGCCTCGAAAGTGGCGACAGTTTCACAGATCGCAGCCCCCCAGGGATGGCGAAGTCTAATTTGAATCTGCCCGTGTCGTCACTGTGCGGGGCCCCCCAGCAGGCCTCGAAAGTGGCGACAGTTTCACAGATCGCAACCCCCCCAGGTATGGCGAGGTCTAATTTGAATCTGCCCGTGGCGTCACTGTGCTGGGCCCCCCAGCAAGCCTCGAAAGTGGCGACAGTTTCACAGATCGCCGCCCCCCAGGGATGGCGAGGTCTAATTTGAATCTGCCCGTGGCGTCACTGTGCTGGGCCCCCAAGCAGGCCTCGAAAGTGGCGACAATTTCACAGATCGCAGCCCCCCAGGGATGGCGAAGTCTAATTTGAATCTGCCCGTGGCGTCACTGTGCTGGGCCCCCAGCAGGCCTCGAAAGTGGCGACGGTTTCACAGATCGCAGCCCCCAGGGATGGCGAAGTCTAATTTGAATCTGCCCGTGGCGTCACTGTGCTGGGCCCCCCACCAGGCCTCGAAAGTGGCGACAATTTCACAGATCGCAGCCCCCCGCAGGCAACACAGGAGGAGGCAAGAGGGAGCCGGGACGGGAAGAAGGGAGTCGAGACCACACTGCTCTGTTCAAAACGAATACCCAACCAAGAAGGGTTGGGAAAATCACATGGTTTCGCATCACGGATGTGCTAAACAAGCATACGCGCGAGCTCTTGCGAAATCTTGAGAAAGCCATAAGTTGTTCAAGATTTTCACAAAATGCTACCAAACGGGCTTCGCGCGCGCATGTCGACATCTGTCGAACGCCCTTGCGCTTGTGCCGTCGCGAGAATCCTCTGCAAAAAATGAGACGAAGTGCTGACGCGCGCGTGGTCGCGCGCGTATGCCGAAATCCTTCAAAACCCATCGGTTTCGGAAAGATTTCAAAACCGTGTGCCCAAAAAACCTACAAAAACACATGATTTCGCAACACGGATGTTCAACAAAAGCGTGCGCGCGCGCTCTTGCGTCGTCGTCGTCGTCGTCGTCGTCGTCGTCGTCGTCGCCGTGCTCCCTCCTCCCGCGTCGTCGTCGTCGTCGCCTACGTCGTCCTCTGTCTTTCCTCGTGTTCGTCGTCGTCGTCGTCCTCTTTGGCGTCGTGGTCGTTTCCGTCGTCGTTGTCGCCGTGGTCGTCCGTCCTCCTCCTTCCTCGTCGTCGTCGTCGTCGTCCGTCGCCGGCGTCTCGTCGTCGTCCCTCCTATTTCGTCGCCGTCGTCGTCGTCGTCGTCGTCGCCTTCCCTCCTCCCTCGTCGTTGTCGTCGTCGGCGTCGCCGTCCTTCCTCCTTCTTCGTCGTTCGCGTCGTCGCCGTCCTCCCTCCTCCCTCGTCGTTGTCGTCGCTGTCGCCGTCGTCGTCCTCCCTCTTCCCTCGTCGTCGTCGTCTTCGTTGGCGGCGTCGTCGTCGTCGTCGGCGTCGTCGTCGTCTTCGACGTCGGCATCGTCGTCCCCGCCGTCGTCTTCGTCATCGTCGTCGGCGTCGTCGACGTCGTCGTCGTCGTCGGAATCGTTGTCGTCATCATCGGCGTCGTCATCGTCGTCGTCGGCGTCGGCGTCGTCGTCGTCATCGTCGTCGTCGATGTCGTCGCCGTTGTCGTCGCTTTCGTCGTCGTCGTTGTCGTCGTTGTCGGAAACGTCGTCGGTGTAGTCGTAGCCGTTGTCGTCGGTGTCGTCGCAATCGGTCTTAAGAAATTGTGCAAAACAAGTTGCGGGTGGGTGGGTGGGATGTTTGCAAGAGCATGTGGCGTGTCAAACCATGAATAAAAATCAATACATATATTGCGCCCAAACAATCACAACATATAGCGGATCCTCCCTTCTAAAAACAAAATAGGTTCTTCCACCCTCCCCCCCTCGGTTGAAAGACCCCCCGGGAACCGATGCAAAACACATAGGATTCTGACCCAAGGTCCATCCTTCCTGAGAACTCATATTATCCCAGCCAAACCGGTATCGCCCCCCCCCACCCCCCCGCCATCCTCTGCAAAAAACACTTTGCGCGCACACTCGTGCATCAAAAACCACAAGTGTTCAACAACCCGTGGCAAAAAATCTGACGAAGTGCACGCGCGCGCGTCGTCGCGCGTGCATGTTCAAAACCGTCAAAAACCTTCGGTGTCGGAAGGATTCCCAAATCGAGCTTCCAAACAACATACAAAAACATAGGGTTTCGCAACACTGCGTTTCTAAAAAAACTTACGCGCACGCTCTTGCGAAACCTGGCGGAAACCAAAAAAGTATTTCAAGATTTTCAAGAAATGCTACCAAACAGGCTTCTCGCGCGCGCATGTCGAAATCGATCGGACGCCCTTGCGCGCGTGCCGTCGCGAGAATCCTCTACAACAGAAATGCGACAAAGTGCACGCGCGCGCGTCGTCGCGCGCGCATGCCGAAATCCTTCACAAACCTTCGGTGTCGGGAGAATTTCAAAATCGAGTTTCAAAACAACATACGAAAACACAGGAGTTCGCAAAACATCTTTTCAACAAAACGTGCGCACGCGCTCTTGCGTCGTCGTCGTCGTCGCCGTCCCTCCTCCCTCGTCGTCGTCGTCGCCGTCGTCGTCCTCTGTCTTTCCTCATCGTCATCGTCCTCTTTGGCGTCGTGGTCGTTTCCGTCGTCGTTGTCGCCGTGGTCGTCCTTCCTCCTCCCTCGTCGTCGTCGTCGTCGGCCGCCGTCGGCGTCTCATCGTCGTCCCTCCTATTTCGTCACCGTCGTCGTCGGCGTCGTCATCGTCGTCGGCGTTGCCATCGTCGTCGTCGTCGTCGGCGTTGGCGTCGTCGTCGTCGTCGTCGGTGTCGTCGTCGTTGTCGTCGTCGTTGTCGTCGTCGTCGAAGTCGTTGGAGACGCCGTCGGTGTCGTCGTGGTCATTGTCGGCGGCGTCGTCGTCCTCGCTGTCGCTGCCCCGTCGCCGGCACTGGTGTCGTTGCCAAGTGCCGTTTGGTACCGTCGCGGTCTCAAGAGGTCCTGCGACCAAGTTGCGGGTGGAAGGGTGGGATGTTTGCACGAGCAGTGGAGAGGACAGCTTCAAGTTGAACAGGTGATTGATTGCACCACATAGATTGCATCACGCAGGATGCATCTCATAGGATGCACCATGAATCTATGGATGCATAAAACATACAGTGCATATGGTTGATTGGGCAACACGCTGGTTATCACAACAAAAGCACACAAACACACATTTACAGATACGTGCTATGACGACAGCTTTAACGTCAAGTCGAACTCCAGGTGAAACGCATGCACTTGTACTTCTAGTCTGAAGCGTAACCCTAGACGTGCCATAACAAACCCACCCGTACCACTTAGACTAACCTAGCAATTCCCCAGACATGGCTTGCACCCATGGGATTTGCTGATCTTGAGTAGGAGGAGCAGGAGGATGAGGAACAGGAGGAGGAGGAGGAGGAGGAGGAGGAGGAGGAGGAGGAGGAGGAGGAGGAGGAGGAGGAGGAGGAGGGGGAGGAGCAGGAGGAGGAGGAGGGGGAGGAGGAGGAGGAGGAGGAGGAGGGGGAGGAGGGGGGAGGAGGAGAAGGAGGAAGAGGGGGAGGGGGAGGGGGAGCAGGAGGAGGAGGAGGAGGAGGAAAATGAAGAGGAGGAGGAGCTGGATGCGCATGCCGAGGATCCGAAAATTCGCCTGGTGGGCGGCCGTGGGCGCCCCGTGGGCGCCCGGTGCGCCGGCTGGGCCTGCCCCCGGCCGGGTCGGCGACCGTAGGCGCCGCGCGGGCGCACCGTGCGCCGGCCGGGTCTGCCGAGGCTTCGCCCGGCGTGCGGCCGTGGGCGCCTGGTTCGACGACGCGCAAAAGAGTGGGCCTCTGGGGCAGGAGGGGCAGCTGGTGCGCAGCTTTTAGGGGGCCGCGGGGGGACTGAACGCGAGCGCGCAAGAAACGCTGCTATACCTCATCGCGTTCGGCGATCGGGAGACCCCGTCGGGCCCGCACCGAAAGTCACTCCGGCGAAAGGTCACTCTGACGTGTAGCCAACGTGTGGGCGCACCGTGGACTGGCCCAGTCTGCCGAGGCTGCGCCTGGTGTGCGACCGTGGGCGCACCGTGCGCTGGCTGGGGCTGCCGAGGTTTTACCTGGCAGGCGGCCGTGGGAACCTCGTGCACGCCTCGCGCTGCTTTCACCACTGCGGCTCCATGACATGTCTCCCACCCCTTCGACAGCACCTCATAGTTCAAGCCGCAAGCCTTACAATACCTAGCTTGCACCACACAGCTTGCACCACAAAGCTTGCACCGCACATTGCTCGCACCACATTGCCTGCACACAGCTTGCTACACACATATATTGTATGGCACAAGCCTGATTGCAGCGCACACAGCTTGCACCACATAGCGTGCACAAAAAATAGACTTCCACACCCCGAGTGCAAGAGTTCGCTGTTTGGGTCCCACGCTGACGAACATACCCTAACCACATGTTCAGTAGCATGATGGCATGCATTCTTTCCTAGCGTAGAACGCTTCGGATGATACGTGGCACGATATGCCGTATAGCAAATATAACTGCAGCTTAACTAATTCGCCGAACCGTACTGGTAGACTACAGCTGAAATAAGCGGTTAAGCCTTACCGAACATCCTTCCTGTCTATCGGGCTGTGCGTCGAGCTGGTCGTGCGGGGGGCGGGGGCGGACGGCGGGCGACGAGCCCCCCCCCCCCCCCCCGCGGGCTCTGGGCTGCCCCGAGGTCCTGGACCCCGGCGGCGAGCAGCACCTGCTGAAGCAGCTGCGTGCCCTGCGGCGACCCCGCCAAGCGCCACACGCGGCCGCGCAGCGACGCCGCGGCCTCCCCCAGCTCGGCCGCCGGGAGCCGCGAGAGCCGCTCGAGGAGCTGCTCCTGGGGGGAGGGAGGGGGGGGGCGGTCTGCAAGCGAACGGGGTACAGCGAATGCGCCTGGGCGCGATCCCTTGCGCCACTCTGCCCCGCGCGCCTTGGGGGGGGAGGTCTCGCGGAGTGACGCCCCCCACGCAGCAGGCCCAAAAGTGGGCGGCGCCCTCTCGCGGTGCTGCCAGGCGCGCAACACCGCGCGGCGCCCCTGGCCGATCCCCGAGGGTCGAGGGAGGCGGCGGCTGGGGGGGAGGGCTTCGCGCAGCTGCGCCACTGCCCCAGGTCCCAGCTCCTCCTCCTCCGTGAGCCCTGCGGCCTCCGGCTCGCTCCCAGCCTGCGCCTCCCAGCGCGCTGCGGGGGGGCTGCCCGGGAAGGCGCCCCGCGCGGGGTCCGCCGCCGCCGCCGCCGCGGCGGGCCCGGCGGGGAAGGCGCCCGGGACCGCGGGCTCGGCCTGCACCCAGCACCCGGGGGCGGCGGGCGCGGGCTCCTGCGCCGCGGGGCACCCCACGACGACGGGGGCGGTCCAGAAGGCGCCCACGGGGACGCACTGGTAGACCACGCCGTGCTGCAGGCCGACGGGCGCCCAGTAGCCGGGCGGCGCGTGCGGTGCCCAGCAGAAGAAGCCGCCCGCGCCGGGCACCGCCGCGGGCAGCTCGGGCTCGGCCGGTGGCTCGAGGCCGCACGCGCCTGTGGCCCGGGGCGTCCACTCGGGCGACGTCCACCCGCTGGTCGGCGAGTTCGCCTCACTCCGCGGCGACGAGCACTCCGGCGAGGTCCACCCGCCACGAGACGTCGTGGTGGAGCCGTCTGCCGAGGAACGCGGCGCTTCCTTGCCCAGGAGCGGCAAGTTCGGCACCGCGGGGCGGGCTGGCTGCGACGTGCCCGCGGCGGCGCGCGCTGCCATCTCGGGAGTACGTAGTAAAGTAGCGGGTCAGGAAGTGGTGGTTGGGGAGATTGTCAAGATTGGGCCAACAAAACTGGCTGCGGAGCGAGAGGGTGGGCCGAGGACTGTGAGGTGGACAAGGACGGGGGAGGTGAGGAGGAGGAGGAGGAGAATGGGCAAGAATGGCAGAGAATGAAAAGGTGGCGGAAGGTCCAGGGTAAATCCAACATGTTTCAACGATGCTGCAATACACCCGCCCGTCCCATGCCTCCTGCTACAAGGTTTTGCTCTCACTGTGTGAAGCGCCCGAGATGGAGGATACACGCCAAACGGTCAGGCGGAGGCTCTGTTTTGAACGGCACGGCGCTCCAGCCTGCGAGCTATAAGAATACTCAAAGGTGGGGCCAGAACGCTCAAGTACATGCCCAGCGACAGCCCCCAGTTCGGAAACAAAATGCTCTGCACCTGTGAACTTGACGCGCAATGAAAAATGTGTTCTGCAACCGAGAGAACTCCTAAACGAGCCCCATTCTCCGTATGACCGCTGGGCAACTACAGTACCGTTGTGAAAGACGAGGAGCAATTTCAATCGGAAGCAGCGCTTTGAGAAAGAGCCACCCTCTCATTACCCGCGTCGTCGGGGGCTTTGTGAGAGACGAGCGCGTGCGGCGCCAACGCGAGAGCCCCATTCTGAGAAGGAGCCGCAGTCCATCCGTGCGCCTGTTGGGTTTGGACGAGTGCCCGCGGCGCCAGGGCGAAGGGTCCATTTCGACAGCGCCTCACCTCCCGTCCGTGACTGCGAAAAACACTGGCGGGCCAGGATTCAAGACAGGGCTGAACCTAAACGGTGTTTCCCGTTTTCGTTTTGTTGTCGTTTTGTTTTCGTCTTCCCTCGCTTTTGTCTCGAATCCGCTTTTACCGCAAAACGAAGTCGAAACGAAAACGGCACACGAAATCACCAAAAGCACCGTTTAGGTCCAGCCCTGATTCAAGACGCCAGACCCGAAACCCAACGGCGCAAGCCCGAAAATCCCCTCCCCTGCGAGGCTCCGTGGCTCCCCTTGCGGCGATGGCCCGCGCGTTTCCCTGGGTCGCGCGGGCCTGGCTTTTTTGTGTGCAGGAGGCACGGCGCTTGTCCTACCCCGAATTCCCAACGCCAGCCCGACGGGTAAGCAAACATAGGCCATATACAATCAACCCGTATAGTGAGGATGCGCGATAGGGATACAAGGGCCTTGGACGCCCAGTTCGAGGCTTTTCGAGAGGGCGCGGCCAACGAAATTGGCCAAGGTGGGACCGAGGAGGCAAGGAAGCAAGGGCACCCTTGGGCGAATTGCCCGACCTTACCATGCGGGTTGACTATAATTCGTGCATGATAAACCGTACGGCTTGCCTACCAAACGGTAGGAAATTTGCATACGGAAATGTGAGGTTCTCCGGTGCAAAATGTAGGTTTTCCCCAGTATGGGTAAGGATATCTTAAGACAGGGTGGGATTCCTCTACGAAAAAGCATGACACTTCTCCCAAAAAGGAAAGGCGAATTTTCGTACGATACAAGAGAATCAACCTGTTCTATGCCGAATTTCGTTGCAGGGAAATCCGGTGTGTCCAGGCGGCCCTCCAGTCTTGCAAGGGCGCGCGTGCAGGTATGAAAAGAAGGTATGCTTGTAAGGACTTCTGAGGAGGGGACAGGGGCAGTGGGCGGGAAGGTGTATAGCAGCATCGTTGATGCATCCTGGGTTCTCTCCGGTCCTCCTCCGACTTCTCCTCCTCATCCTCCTCCTCCTCCTCTTCCTCTTCCTCCTCCTCCTGACGACCCTTGGGCCCCTTGAGAAAATCCTGGAAGCCTCTTGAAGAACCCTGGGGTGCCATGACTATATATATATATACCCCTCCCGCCCAGAAGGTTTGAACAATCCCGACCGATTTGTGTCGACCCCAACCGTTGGGCGACAACCGCAGCCCTACTGGTACCAGTCCCAAGCACCCTTCATAGGATTGGCACTGGATCCTGAGGGAACCTGAAGGACCATGAAAGATCCTCAGGGAGTCTGGGGACCCAGAGGACTCTGAAGGAATCAGAAGGATCGTGAGGAACATTGAAGGACCCTGGCAAAATCATAGGGATCTGAAGGAATCTGGCGGAATGTACAAAAGGATCCGGAGGGATTCTGAAAGAAACTGACGGATCCCGATGGATACTCGGGAAGCTGACCAGATCTGATGTTTCTGGGGGCATGTGGTCCTGGGAAATCCAAGGGGATCTGAAGCATCCTGAGGGGATATGAAGGACCCTGAAGACATCGAGAGAATTCATGACGAAATCTTTAGGAATCTGATAGATCGTGGGAAATTCTGAAAGAATCCACTGGAATAGGATGGATTGAGGGAACCTGAATGGTCTTGAAGGAATACGAAAGCATCCGATGCAGTCATGTGGATCCTGACGGAACCTGAGTGGATTTGAAGGATCCTGAAAGAATATGAAGGGCGTTGAAATAATCTGGAGGACCCAAAAGGAATCTGAAAGAACATGACGGAATCTGCTGGAATCTGAAGGATCCTGAAGGACCCTGAGGGAATTTGAGGGATCCAGACAAAATCCGAAATAATCTTATGACATCGAGGAGATCCCGAAGGAACCTGATGACATCTGAAGAATCTTGGCAGAATGTGAAGGGAATTTGAGGGACAGTGAAGGATTCTGAAGGTTCCGGATGGAAGATGAAGGGTATTTTTTTCCTAAACAGAAGCTCTGACATAATCATATGGAACCGCAAGGTTCGTGAGGGAACCTGGAAGGATCTGAAGGATCTGAAAGATCCTCAACTAAGTTGCCCCGATACGCAACACGCAGCACGTAGCGTATCAATACGGAGCTCAACACGTAGGCTGAAAACGTAGGTCCGACGCGATACATTCGCCAAAACGTGGCCCAAAACGTGGAGCCAACACGCAACGTATTGACGCGGACGTCTTGAACACGGGACGTTTTGCGTTTCAAAGCGGGCGTATCGAGGCAACTAAGATCCTGAAGGATCCAGAGGGAATCTGACGTATACGGAGGGAACCTGAAGGGACCAGAAGGATCCGAGGAAACTGGAGGGAACCTTCGGAATTCACAGAGGGGGCCTTGCTCCTTTTCGAAGAACATGCAGAAATCCAAAAATCCAGAAATCCAAACATCCAGCATCGCAAAGAAACCCCCCAAATCCAAAGATTCAGAACATCAAAAAATGCCAGACATTCCTGAGGAGAGTGGCGCCAGCCCAGGCCTGCAATGGAAATGCACACAACACGTCCGGCGCCTTGAACCCTGGACCTGGAAAAAGTTTACGGCGAGTACGCGCGGCGCCAAGAAGAGAACCCAAATGTGAAGCCGATTCGCCCTCCGCCCGCGACTCTTGCATGTTATGAAACGAGCGTGGGCGGCGCCAAAGCGGGACCCCGTTTTCCGCGCGAAGAGGCAGCGGCCTGTGTCCGTCGAAGCAAGCCCCCCCCCCTTGCGGAGGAAGAGGCCCCCACGCCCCAAGCACAGCGCCAGGACCGCCGCGCGGCCATGAAGGAGCGGGGCGCTGCAGCTGCGACCCTTCAGGATCGCCGCGCGGCCATGAAGGATCACAGCTGTGCTACACGTGGGCGGCGAAAAAGGTATGACATACACAGCGAGAGGACTGGCGCGTGGACTGGAGGGGGGCGCTGGATGGGGAAGGAGGGGCGCGGCGGGCAACGGCGGGACAAAACTACGACGACCACGATCTCCCCCGAGCGCACAAAAATGTTTACCAGCTAGAGTGGGCACGTGCAGCTGGAGACTTTCTTTTTTTGAATCGGCGATAACCAGGGTTATCCTGGGGGGGAGGAGGGGGCCGGCCGGTAACCTAACCCTCGCGCTGTGGGCAACCCTGCATATGCCCGCGCCCCCCTCCCGCGGACCTGCACAACCGGCAAGATTAGATTATCCTGGGGGGGGCAGGGGGAGGGGGGGCAAGCCCGATAACCCGGGTTATCGCCCGACCCTAAATTATCCCAGTGCGACCCTACCTAGGAGTTGGAGCATCTAGGAAAGCAACATCTACATCTACACCGACAGCTACATAAGCTAACCCTCTAAGCAGAGCCTAGGTAAGGAATTACACCCATGCTATGATATGCGATGCTGCGCTATGCTATGCTGTGCTACGTTATGCTATGCTATGCTGTGCTCTGCTATGCTAAAGCTCAGCGAAGCTAAGATGAAGGTAAGCTAAGATAAACCTGAGCTAATATTAAGCTAAGCAAAGCTGATATTAAATAGGCTAAGCTAAGATGAGAAAAGCAACGCTAAGCTAAGGGGACGTAACTGGGGGAACCGCGGGGCGGTTACTGGGGGAACCGCCCAGGGAGCGTTACACTGCCTGGCCCTTTAAGCACACCGAGTAAGAACCCTTCTAGGCAGAGCCTGGGTAAAAAAACAGTCTTGTGGCATACGTAGACGGGGAACTTGGTAAGTCTGGCGAGCGCCTGCCGTCCAGGCCCGACGCGCCCGCAGGGACCGCTGCAACAAGGAGTGCCCACCGGTCGGTGTCCGAAAAGTTCCCGCGGACGAGCGAGGGCCCCGGCGCGCTGGCAGGCGGGCGCGCCTCTCGGAAGTACGAGGGAGTGACGGGGAGAACGACGAGGGGGAGGAAGGATGAGGAGGAAGGGGGAGAAGGAACAGGTACGAGGGTCCAGGGGGAGAGCGAGGAGAATGGAAGAGGGGACGCGGGGCGAGGAACGACGAGGGGGTCGGATGAGGAAGGCGAGGACTGGGGGTGAGGGTGCAGGACAGCGGATGATGGACTGCAGGCAAGGGGCCAGGAGGGGACGGAGCAGGACGGAGACCACCAGAACGGACGCAGGCACGAACATGCGTGTGGGCAGCATGGACTGGAGCTCAGGGAGCAGCAGCAGGGAGAGCGGGAGCAGGGGGAGCCAGAACGAGGACGAGGGCGAGTCCGGGGGCGAGACGGACTGGGCCAGGGCGCTAGGGAGCGAGGGGGAACGAGGACGAGGACGGGCGAGGGCGAGGACGAGGGCGAGGACGAGGGCGAGGACGAGGGCGAGGACGAGGGCCAGGGCGAGAGCGAGGGCGAGGACGAGGGCGAGAACTCTCTGGGCCAGGGCCGGGAAGCAAGGGGGGGACGAGGGGCCCAGATCCCCAACGTCGAGTTTTTGTTTGTCACAACCCATGGCCACAACAACAGCGACGTTGGTTAACGACGATGTCAGGAATATGGTTCTTGCAACGCCGAACTCGCGCAGAACAAATGCTTAGAAAATGCGAACAAACCTTTCCTTTCCTAGAATGGGGTTGGCCTCGAACCTGCCCCACCGGCAATACTGAAACCTGCGTCGCCGTTACCTGCATCGCCGTTACCTGCATCGCCGTTAGCGAGTCTACGGACAGCGTCGACCCCTGGAGGTCTCGACATCCCCGGGACCGGTTGACATCCTGAATCTTGGTTCGACAGTCCAGGTGCCTGGCGAGGCCCCCACAGGCCTATATATATATATATATATATATGTGTGTGTGTGTCTCACCCAGCAGTTGCGGATAAGAGTGAGGGGTCGGGCGCGGGGTTCGGTCGCGGGTGGGTCTCAGGCTAGTCGCGGGTGGGTCGTGGGGTGGGTCGCGGGTGGGTTGCGGGTGGGTCGCGCGCGGGTCGAGGGTGGGTCGCGGGTGGGTTGCGGATGGGTTGCGGATGGGTCGCGGGTGGGTCGCGAGCGGGTCGCGGGTGGGTCGCGTACGAGTCGCGCAATGGGTCGCGGGCGGGTCGCGGGCGGGTCGCGGGCGGGTCGCGGGGCGGGGTGGGTCGCGGGTGGGTCGCGGGTGGATCGCGGGTGGGTCGCGCGGTGGATCGCGGGTGGGTCGCGGGTGGGTCGCGGGCGCGTCGCGGGCGGGTCGCGCGGTGGGTTGCGTGTGGCTCGCGGGCGGGTCTCGGGTGGGTCGCGCGGTGGATCGCGGGTGGGTCGCGGGTGGGTCGGGGGTTGGGTCACGGGGTGGGTCATGGGTGGGTTGCGTGTGGCTCGCGGGCGGGTCAACGACAACAACAACAACAACAACAACAACAACAACAACCACAACCACAACAACAACAGCAACCACAACAACAAACAACAACCAACAACCAACAACAACAACCACAACAACAACAACAACAACAACAGCAGCAACAACAAACAACACCAATAACAACAACCACGACGACGACGAAAACGACAACGACAACGACAACAACAACACAAGCAGCAGCAGCACCAGCAGCAGCAACAGCAACAGCAGCAGCAACAACGACAGCAGCAACGGCAACACCAACCACAGCAACAGCAAAAACAGCTGCAGTAACAACACCTTTAGCAACAGCAGCAACAACAGCAACACTACCAACACCAACGACAACCACAGCAGCAACAATACCAACAAGAGCAGCAGCAACAAATACAACAACAACAACATAACAGCAGCAACGACAGCAACAACAGCAACAATATCAAGAATAACCATAATACCAACAACTACAATATTTGACGATAACAACAGCAGCAGCAGCAGCAACACCAGCAAACACAACAACGACAACAAACACATCAGCATCAACCACAACAACCACGACATCAATTACAGAAACAACAACAACAACAACAACAACAACAACAACAACAACAATCCTGTTAAGACTGGTCGTTCCTATCAACCCGCGTGCCATTCAACACGTATATCCCAAGCCCTCGGTACCCGCCCTGTTGGTCTTCGATCGTACCCCCTCTTCAGGGTAACTCTTCCTTAACTCCCACGTGCATGTAGTGCAGTCCCGAATACAGGAGTAGACAGGACGGATGGAAGGTGGAGGGAGAAGGATGGACCACGAGAGAAATTAGCAGGAAAGGGCCTGGGAACAGAAAACACGGGGTAGAACCAGACGGGCAGATCGGGCGGGCAGACCCTGGCGGGCGGGTCGGAAAGGCGGGCCCAGGCAGCCTGGTCGAGCAGGCGGGTTGCTGAAGCGTGAGTCCTGCATGAATCGCGAAGAAGGCTCGAGCGATAGCGCGACCGTGAGAGAAGCCAAAGCGAGAGCGTGATTCCTGAGTGTCGAGGGCGCGGCGTCTGAACAATTTGCGAGGATGCCCCACGCGAAAGCGCGCTTTTCGTATGAGTTGCGCGGAAATCTCGCGCGACAGCGCGGTTTTGGAACACATTGTGAGGAAGTATCAGGCGGGAGCCGATCTTTCTTGTAGTTCGGGGCCCAGCACAGCATCAGTTCGGGAGCCGATCTTGCTGTAGTTATCTTACAAAGAAAGCAAGGTGCGAGCCCCGAGAGGGGGGCACTTCAATTGAAAAACACAGTCACTGTGTTTTTCAATTGAAGTGCCCCCCTGGGCACACTGTCAGTGTGCACACTGTCAGTGTGCACCTGTGAAGGGGGTATCAGCAATCATTTTCTTCAAGTGAGAGAGATCCATCCGCACCGCGGAAGCCCACTGCAGCAACGCACTCGGCCCCCTCGCTCTGACTACAAACACCTCGCGTCGTGGGTTTCCCAAGTAGCGTTTCACTAGGGGCTACCTCTCGTGCGGTTCAAGAAGAACCACAGAAGAATCCCACAGGGCAGACGTGGAGCCCGAGACCGCCTGGCAGGGATCGCCCGTCCCACCCATTTCCCATGGTTTCCCATGATTTCCCATATGTTCTTGGGAATCGACGATTCATTGTGTGCCTGAGTTTTTTTCTCGCGGATCTTCTGACCCGGATCAATCCAGACCCGGGTCAGAAGATCCACGCAAGAATCCTGCAAGATCCTCCAACCCGGGTCAGAAGATCCACCCGGATCAATCCAGAGGCCTTGCAGAATCCTGCAAGGTCCTGCACCCAAACCCAGGTCAACGCGAAGGATCCTGCAGGATCCTGCGCCCAAACCAGGGTCAGTCCGACCCTGGTCCCGCAAGATCCTGCAAGATCGGGCGTTCTGGCTGACTCCCGTCTGCATTGACCCCCGTCTCAAAAGGGTAACAAAAAGTCACATAAACATAAAATCTCGGAAGTCCGCGCGGACCTCCGAGTTTTTGTGTATGTCACTTTTCGTTCCCTTACTCAAAGCTCCCGATTTTCCCCTCCTGAAGGGAGTCGGTGAGACGAGCGACGACGGCGGCAGTGGCGACGGCGGCGAGCGAGCGAGCGCGGCCGAGGCCGACGGGCGGGCGCGGCGGTCGCCCGCGCTGGTGCGCGGGTGGCCGGCGGGGAAGGCAGGCCGCAGGCGCTCCAGCGGCACCGGCGTGGTCCCCTCGCCGGAGGGCGAGCGGGACCTCCTCGCGATTCTCGATCCTCTTGCTCCTTTTGATTCCTTCCTTCTCAATGTTCTCCTCGCGATTCTCCCCTTTCTATATACTATATATATATATATATAGATACTCCTGTCCCTCGCGATTCTCCTTCCTTCTCCATATCCTCGAGCGGGACCTCCTCGCGAGTCTCGATCGATTCTCGATCCCCTCGATCCTCCCCCTTCTCTTCCTCCTTTCGATTCCTGCCTTCTCAACATGGACGAGCGCGTTCCACCACTCGCACAGTCACTACTTGCAAATGGCCTGGATCCGCCGCGGGGGATCTACGATATATTACATCGAAGCAGACATGTGGTTTGTGGGCGTTTGCGAGTAGGCACTTTGCGAGTAGTGGAACGCGCTCGGTGACTTTTATTCCTGCCTTCTGGATAACTCCTCCCTACCGCACACCTAGGGCGGGCCGGGCGTTCCGCCGGAGACTTCCTCACCATGTACGATCCTGGAGCTTAGAATGTGCAACAGCTTTAAGGATGGAGGGCGGGTGGTTCCAAAAGCTGGCTGCCGCCTAACCGCCGCGCACATTTGTCTTAAAAGCGTCCACCAGTTTGAATGATTGAGGGTGGGTCTGGTTCAAAATGTGGCTCTCGCCGCGCCACCGCGCACACTCTTTGTACAGTTTGCAGTAGCTTCCAGGATGGAGGACAAGTGGTTCTCGAAATGTGGCTCTCGCCAGCGCGCGGCGCACATTCGTTCAGCTCCAAAGACATAGGGCGATTCCTGTTCAAAGTGTGGCTCTCGCCCTAGCGCCGAGCGCATTCGTCTCACATGTGTGCGACAAGTGTCAAATATTCGTATGGGTTGACGTCCCAAGAATTGTGTGTTGGCACGATTTAGGACTGTCAGGGCGTAAGAATATCGTTGACTCGCGGCGTTGAAGTCCCAAGAATCCGCCGGCCCCCTTGTGGGGCCACCAGGCTGTAGGACGAAGGCTCGCAGTTTCCTGTACCAGTTGCAGCTTCCAGTTTCCACTGTTACAGTTTTGCTTCTTGCTGCTTACTGTTCCTTGTTGACTTCTTGCTGCTTACTGTTCCTTGTTGATGGACCGCGCGAGGGGGGGAGGCCCAAAACGGCTATTTTTACCACGCCCTGAGCGTATGCTCTGAATTGCTGGGTTGGGTAAAATTTGACACCCCTCACGCAGATCGGCGGGGTCAGGGTCCAAAAACACAAACAATTTGCCACAAATCTGAAATCCGCTGGCAACCCTCACGCAGATCGGCGGGGTCGGGGTCCAAAACACATGGGATTTGCCACATTTCTGAAATCCGCTGGCACCCCTCACGCAGATCGGCGGGGTCAGGGTCCAAAAACATAAAGAATTTGCTACAAATCTGAAATCCGCTGGCTACCCTCACGCAGACCCGCAGGGGCAGAGTCCAAAAACACAAAAAGATTTTTGCTACAAATCTGAAATCCGCTGGCACCCCTCACGCAGATCGGCGGGGTCAGGGTCCAAAATCACAAGGAATTTGCAAAATTTCTAAAATCCGCTGGCACCCCTCACGCAGATCGGCAGGGTCAGGGTCCAAAAACACAAGGGATTTGCCATACATCTAAAACTCGGCGGCATCCCTCATGCAGATCGGCGGGGTCGGGGTCCAACAACCCATGGGATTTGCCACGTTTCTGAAATTCTGCGGCGCCCCTCACGCAGATCCGTGGGGGCAGGGTCCCAAAAACACAAAAAAGATTTGCCACATTTCTGAAATTCGGTGGCACCCGTGACGCAGATCCGTAGGGTCAGATTCGAAAAACAAACAGGTCCCGACACTGCTTCACGGCGGCGCTCAGACCTCATGATATAGCGTTGGCATCTGCCATTATCCGAGACAGGGGGCCGGCCGGCGGCTTGGATTTACACTGGTCCTCCTCCTCCTCATCCTCCTCCTCCTCCTCCTCCTCCTCTCGTCCCCTCCTGCTACTCCTCCTGCTCCTCCTCCTCCTCCTCCTCCTCTCGCCGACTCCTCCTTGATCCTCGATCGTCGTCGATGCTCGATCTTCCTCCACCGAATCCCTCCTCATAGGGGGGCGCTCGTCGGCCCGCCGCTGGATGTTCTGGCGATTGCACCAACAAACATGTCATGCCACGGAAGCTTCCTGTCCTCCGTCGTCGGCGTTCGTGAGCCGAAGAGACAACCCTGGGAAGGAATCGAGAGGTCCTGGGACGTCACGGGAAGTGTGCTCACCATCGCCACCGTCCGTGGGCCGTGCCCGGGCTCAAGGGGCCATCAAGACATAGGTCGGGGTAGAGAGCCAGCCCGCGGGAAGGGATCGAGAGGTCCGGGGGCCAACGATTCGCAGAGATCGAGTCGCACGGAGTGCCTGCGGGCACGCAGCGCAGCTTCTGCCCGAGGTGCCGTCTCGTGGACGAAACGCTACGCTGAGCGATAGCAGCGCACCGCGTAGCATTTCATGCACCAGGGTGGGGGGGGGGGGCGTCTTGCGATCTGGTGACCCGCAGGAGCCAGGTCGCCTGACATCGCGGCTCGCGGTGCGAGGAGTGTGGTCAAATTCGCGCCCGCCCCTGGAAACGGTTAGAAGACTGGCTCTTCACCCCAAACCGTGAAGGGCGATTCTCTTCGCGCCCCTGCGGGTGACCCAGAGGATAGAGGTCCCTGGGGATGTGTTCGGGTTTGCAAGGCTGCCAGGAGTCTTTGGAAATCGTCGGATGCTACCTGGCGGTCTGTCTAGGGAGGTCTTCGGAGGCGTCCTTATCCTCCCACTTCCACCTCCACACTGTAAGCTTAACGCCAGGCACCGCTTGCGAGCGAGAAGACATCCGGCATGGCGATCGTACGCCAGTCCGCTGATTATTCTCACCTTCCTCCTCCTCTGCTCCTCCTCCTCCTCCCTCCTCCTCCTCCTCCTCCTCCTCCTCCTCCTCCCTCCTCCTCCTCCTCCTCCTCCTCCTCCTCCTGATTCTGCTACTCATGCTCTCCTCCTCCTCCTCCTCCTCCTCCTCCTCCTCCTCCTCCTGCTCCTCCTCCGCACTCTTTCCCTTTCTCTCTTCCCCACCTCCTTCCTCCTGCTTGAATATGGTGCGAATTCTGCGCGCGTTCTCCTCCTCCTCGTCTTTCTGCTACTGCTCCTGCTCTTTTGCAAGGAACCCCTGCTCAACACCGAAGGCGCCGGACACCAGGAGGGAGGTGGCGTGGCTGTTCACATCATGGGCGGCGTTGACGACCCAGAGAACAAGCTGAGGACATGGGGAACCAATGCAAACTGCACTACGAGTGCGCAGCGGTACTCCCACCTCAACGCAGCGCAAGCTGATCCCGACAATAGCGTGCCAGCTGGGAGGCTATCATTTCTCATGGGCCAAGCCCAGCAGAGGCGGAACAGCGCGGCGACATGTATAGTGTATGCGAGGGGAGGCAGCGCAGCAGGGCCCCAGTGGCGTGAGCATACACCGTGACACGCGCGCGGCGGACCTGTGCAAAGCCCGTGGTCACTCCAGAGGCGAAACCCCCAGCAAAAGAGACTGCGACCCGTCGACTTCCGAGCGGCATGCAGTTTTGTCCATGCATCAGCGCAGCGCGGAGGGGGGATGAGATCGCCCCACAGGGCGCGGCGAGAGACCGGCCGAACGCGTCCGACAGGCATGCACCGGCAATCAGGCCTGCAGGTTGACTTACATACACCATTTCGACTCCACGGATGCTGGAGGGGAACAAACTGTGAGCATGGCCAAGACTAAACGCGGAAACGTCGGCGCCGATCTTGGTCACCGTGCATCTTGGTCGCCGTCGTTTCGTGGATCGTCTCCGCGGATCGGTGACGGCCGGCATGGACCATGACCGAAGCCGTCGACTAAGACCCGCGACGTGTTGGTTATGGTCATCGTGCTTCTTCCCCGAGTGGCATCCGAGCAATCCGTCATTGGGAGGGGGGGGGGCGGGGGCCGTCCTGTCTCCCAGGCAGTGCCGAAGGTGGCCACCGCTGGGTGGGTCGCCACTTCCTCGGGGAGACACCACCTCCTCAGGGAACGGGTCCAAAAGCACACCAGAGCCCCTCGAAACGACCCACTCGAGCTGCCCTCCTGGAGCATCAAGCATCGATCCTCAACAGGAGCTGGCGACCCCCTCTGGTGGTGAGCCCCCCTGGCACCGCCCGACCTTTCCACTCGGGCAAGCACGTCCTGCACCACTTTCCATGAGCGGCGAACACGTCCGAATACGCGCCCTCGTAGTCTGGACTCTGGGGCGCGATCCCACGGATACGCGGTCGCACGGATCCGCTCCGCGCGGGGGACCCGCGAGACGACACCCCGTATCCGCGGGCTCGCGGCCCAGGGGACCAACCCGCGAGGACGCGGATACTGCTACGTCTTTCGCCCACGACTATTTGCTCCAAGCCGGACCTCACGCATCGAAGCGACGAATCCCCTTCTTGGAAGCTCCCGACAGGACAAGAGCGGGAAGCGCCGCTCAAGTCCGCTCGGCTCCCGGCACGCAGAAGAGCACAAGAGGGCGAGGAGGACGACGATAAGACGAACGCTCGCGGCCCGCGCCTCGAGGGGGCCGCCCCCCCCCGCCCCCTGAAAAAAAATGGATCGGACGAGAACGGGGAGCGCCGGCGTTGTCCATTGGGCTCGCGGGGGGGGACAAGGTGAAAAAGAGGATGGCGACGACGCGGCGGCGGATGTCGAGGATGGCGGCGCGGATGACGGAAAGGGCAGCGAGGGGGGCAGAAGGACGACGAGCAGGAAGGCAAGCGCGAGGGCGAGGAAGAGAAGGAGGAGGACGAGCACAGGAGGGAACGAAGCGCAGGAGAAGGAGGAGAGAAGAAGAAGAAGAAGAAAAAGGACGACGACGACGCAGAAGGACGGTAAGGAGCCCGACGAAAAAGACGTCGAAGAAGAGAGGGGCCCCCTTGATCATTTGAGGCTACCCTCTGGGCTGTTGAGGCCGTCTGGGGCTGTCTTGGGCCATCCTGGGAGGCTCTTCGGGGCCTGTCGGAGTCCTCTTGGGGGCTACTGTGGGATTCTTGGGCTGTCTGCGCATGTCGTAGGATTTTAGGGGGGCTCTCTCAGGGCACCGTGGCACAATCTCGAGCTGTCTTTGGCCGCCTTCGGGCCCGCTTGGGCGGTCCCGGGGCCTCTTCAGGCGCTCTTGGGGGCATCTGGGCAGCGTGTGGGGGCCTTTGGGGGTCTATTGGGGCGCGTTGGGGGTCCCCTGGGGGGGGCCTCCGGGGGCTCTCTGAGGCAGTGTTGACGCTCCCTGGGGGCGATTCCAAAATAATGCTGGTTCGGGACCCCTTCCAGAGCCGACTTGATTGAGGATGTCCCTAGCGACACGGCTACTTTTCAGAAAGAACAATATCCTCCGACCCAGAAAACAAGGAGTTGCTGAAAAACGTGCGGTCGTCGTGCTGGTCCCCCGCTGGACCTCGACCGTGCGTTCGTGAGCCGTCAAGTGCTCGTTCGGGCCCTCTAGAAAGCCTTGTTGGGGCTCGTTGGAAGAGGGGCCATTTTCCCTTCGTCTTCGTCGTCGCCACCGCTCCCGCCGTCGCCGCCGTCGCCGTCGTCATCGTCGTCTTGTCGTCGTCCGTGTCGTCGTCGTCGTCGTAGTCGTCGCAGCCGTCTTCGTCGTCGTCCGTGTCGTTGTCGTCGTCGTCGTCGTCGTCGTCGTCGTCGTCGTCGTCATCGTCCGTGTCGTCGTCGTGGTCGTCATCGTCGTCGTCATCGTCGTCGTCGTCATCGTCGTCGTCGTCCGTGTCGTCGTCGTCGTCGTCGCAGTCGTCGTCGTCGTCGTCGTCGTCGTCGTCGTCGTCGTCGTCGTCGCCGTCGTCGTCGTCGGCGTCGTCGTCGTCGTCGTCGTCCGTGTCGTCGTCGTCGTCGTCATCGTCGTCGTCCTCCGTGTCGTCGTCGATCGCGCCGTCGTCGTCGCCGTCGTCGTCACCGTCGTCGTCACCGTCGTCGTCGTCGTCGTCGTCGTCGTCGGTGTCGTCCGTGTCGTCGTTGGTGTCGTCGTCCGTGTCGTCGCCGTCGCCGTCGCCGTCGTCGTCGTCATCGGCGTCGTCGTCGTCTTTCGTCGTCCGTGTCGTCGTCGTCGTCGTCGTCGTCGTCGTCGTCGTCGTCGTCGTCGTCGTCGTCGTCGTCGTCCGTCGTTGTTCGTCGTTCGTCGTCTTCTCACGTGGGCAGGCGTTGCCGTCCTGGGGCCGTCTTGGGGCCCTCCTCCTGGGCCGTGTTGGGCGCCTCTTGGGCTGTCTCGGGGCCCTCTTGGGCCGTCCCGGGGCCCTCGCGCGGGCCTCGTTGGCCATCTCGAGGCAATCCTGGTGGCCTCGGGGGCCCTCGTGGGACGTCGGAAGCTCGAAAAGGCGACAGCTCCAAAAACGTTGAAACACACACACACAAGGGAAATCAATGATGCTTGCCTCTCCGAGCTCTCTTGAGAGGGCTCTTGAGGCTCTCTTGGGCATCTCGGCAGCTTCTTGGGCCGTCTTGGAGCGCCCTTGGGCCGTCCTGGGGCCCTCTTGGGTTTTATTGTGCCGCCTGGGGGGTGCTTGGGATGATCTTTCGCCGTCTTGGAGGCCCCTTGGGCCGTCTTGGGCTCGAAACGGTAATTTGTTATGGAAGCAGTTCCTGACATAAGCGGGAAGGGCGTGGAAGGGAAGAGTTGCGCAAGAACTTGCAGCTTCATCGCGATCAAATGTAATATAGGCGAGCTCTCCGAACGTTCACAAGCATATTCCTGATTCTCCTACCCACTCCTCCGTACGAGAAGGACGGCGGCGAAGACGACTACCGGGGGAGCAGGGGGGGGAGGAGGAGAAGGAGGAGGAGGAGGAGGAGGAAGAGGAGGACGAGAAGGAGGAGGAGGAATATGAGGACGAGGAGGAGGACGAGGAGTAGAAGGAGGAGCAGCAGCAGAAGCAGCAGCAGCAGCAGCAGCAGCAGGAGAAGAGAATGAGGAGGGGAGGGGAGGAGGATGAGGAAGGAGAAACAGGAGCAGGAAAAGGGGTAGGAGGACGACAAGGAGGAGGAAGGAGAAGGAGGAAGAAGGGAAGGAGAAGGAGAAGGGGACGAGGACGAGAGGGAGAAAGAGGAAGGACAGGAGGAGGAGGAGGAGGAAAAGGAGGAAGAGGAGGAGGAGACCAGGTGGTGCCGAGGGCCCGTTCGAAGGCATGGTTTAGGCAATTTCTTAAGCGAAGCGCTGATTGTTAAGCGAACATGTTAAGCACCCATGGTGTTTCAATACTTTCACTTCCAGGACCATCTTGGAGGCCATCCGAGATCGCTCCGAACAGATGCCTTACCAGAGCTCTTAGCGCATCCCATGCTTCGAGGATGTCTCAGGCGAAACCCCCTTTATTTGAGATTCCGAAGATTAGGCCAGCGATTCCAACATCCCCATGGTCCGAGGATGTCTCGGGCGAAACGCTCATGTGTAGCATACGAGGTCTTAAGAAGAGACCCCCAGTATCGCGACTCGGCGAGGATGTCTCAGGCGAAACGCTCGTTGTTTTCAAACCGCTCCTGACATGAGCGGGAAGCGAGTGAAAGGGAAGAATTGCGCAACAAGTCGCAGCGTCATCGCGATCAAATGTAATACAGGCGAGCTCCCCGAACGCTCACACGGGATACGTATAGACACGCGCCCCCCGAACGAAGGAGAGGAGAAAGAGGATACTTACCCTGGCGACGTACCCAACCCTTGCGCAATGCAGGGCATAAGTACATCAGGATTGCTACAACGGGGGCGATGACGTAACATGGACGCAAGTGCTTTTGCGAGCAGCAATCGGAAGGCTCGCAGGCCCCCGATCAAGATCTAAGGGCTACACAATAACAAATTACACCCGCTGGCTGTGCCATGCGCGCGTTGCACACAACGTATCCCGCAGCAACTCTTGAGAGCCCCCGCGGGATACGTGAAGGCGCAACGTTATCGCCATCGCCCGGCAGATGGTCTGTTTTACAAATCACCCCCGTTGGTTGTGCCATGCGCCCGTTGCCCCAAACGTCCCGCAACAGCTCTCCAGAGCCCCCCCAAGGACGGCGAGGTCCCGCTCAGATCCCCGCGGTGCCTCACTCTGCAGGACCCACCAGCAGCCCTCGAAAGTGGCGACAGCGTCCTGATCGCAGCCCCGCAGGGACGGCGAGGTCCCGCTCAGATCCCCGCGGTGCCTCACCCCGCAGGACCCACCAGCAGCCCTCGAAAGTGGCGACAGCGTCGCAGATCGCAACCCCCCAGGGACGGCGAGGTCCCGCTCAGATCCCCACGGTGCCTCACTCCGCAGAACCCACCAGCAGCCCTCGAAAGTGGTGACAGCGTCGCAGATCGCAGCCCCCCAGGGACGGCGAGGTCCCGCTCAGATCCCCGCGGTGCCTCACTCCGCAGGACTCACCAGCAGCCCTCGAAAGTGGCGACAGTGTCGAAGATTTGACGGCGAGGTCCCGCTCAGATCCCCGCGGTGCCTCACGCCGCAGGACCCACCAGCAGCCCTCGAAAGTGGCGACAACGTCGCAGATCGCAGCCCCCCAGTGACTGCCAGGTCCCGCTCAGATCCCCGCGGTGCCTCACCCCGCAGAACCCACCAGCAGCCCTCGAACGTGGCGACAGCGTCGCATATCGCAGCCCCCCAGTGACTGCGAGGTCCCGCTCAGATCCCCGCGGTGCCTCACTCCGCAGGACCCACCAGCAGCCCTCGAAAGTGGCGACAGCGTCGCAGATCGCAGCTCCCCCAGGGACGGCGAGGTCTCGCTCAGATCCCCGCGGTGCCTCACTCCGCAAGACCCACCAGCAGCCCTCGGAACTGGCGACAATGTCGCAGATCGCAGCCCCCAGGCACGGCGAGGTCCCGCTCAGATCCCCGCGGTGCCTCACTCCGCAGGACTCACCAGCAGCCCTCGAAAGTGGCAACAGCGTCGCAGATCGCAGCCCCCAAGGAACGGCGAGGTCCCGCTCAGATCCCCGCGGTGCCTCACTCCGCAGGACCCACCAGCAGCCCTCGAAAATGGTGACAGCGTCGCAGATCGCAGCCCCCCAGGGACGGCGAGGTCCCGCTCAGATCCCCACGGTGCCTCACCCCGCAGGACCCACCAGCAGCCCTCGACAGTGGCGACAGCGTCGCAGATCGCAGCCCCCCAGGGACGGCGAGGTCCCGCCCAGATCCCCGCGGTGCCTCACCCCGCAGGACTCACCAGCAGCCCTCGAAAGTGGCGACAGTGTCGAAGATTTGACGGCGAGGTCCCGCTCAGATCCCCGCGGTGCCTCACGCCGCAGGACCCACCAGCAGCCCTCGAAAGTGGCGACAACGTCGCAGATCGCAGCCCTCCCAGGGACGGCGAGGTCCCGCTCAGATCCCCGCGGTGCCTCACCCTGCAGAACACACCAGCAGCCCTCGAAAGTGGCGACAGCGTCGCAGATCGCAGCCCCCCAGGGACGGCGAGGTCCCGCTCAGATCCCCGCGGTGCCTCACTCCGCAGGACCCACCAGCAGCCCTCGAAAGTGGCGACAGCGTCGCAGATCGCAGCCCCCCAGGGACGGCGAGGTCCCGCTCAGATCCCCGCGGTGCCTCACTCCGCGGGACCCACCAGCAGCTCTCGAAAGTGGCGACAGTGTCGCAGATCGCAGACCCCCAGCGACGGCGAAGAGAGGGCAGGAGGAAGCAGGAAGAGGCGGGAGGAGGAGGAGGAGGAGGAGGAGGAGGAGGAGGAGGAGAAGGCGGCGGAGAACGACTGGAGACCGCAGTGCTCTATTCAAAACGAATACCCAACCAAGGAGGATGGAAGACGAGGAAGAGGAGGAACCGGTGCAGGAGGATGGGGCGGAGGAGGACCACAAGGAGGAGGAAAGAGAAAGAGGAAAAAGGGGAGGAAGCGGAGGAAGAGAACTTGGAGGAGGAGAAAGAACAGGAGGAGAAGGAGGAGGAGGAGGAGGAGGAGGAGAAGGAAGAGGAATGAGGATGAGGAGGGGGAGACCCGATGGTTTCGAGGGCCCGTTCGACGGCATTTTGTATGGGGCTTCTCGAGCGAAGCTCTGAGTGTTGAACGAAAGTGTTGAGAACCCGTGTTTTTTCAATAATTTCGCTTTTGGGCCATCTTGGAGGTCATCCAAGAGCGTTCCGAAAAGATCCCTTAAAAAAGCTCTTGGCGCATCCCACTTTCTGTCAAGGATGTCTCAGGCGAAACGGGCATGCTTGAAGTTCCGAAGATTAGGCCAGCGATTTCACCATCCCCATATTCCGAGGATGTCTCTGGCGAAATGCTCATGTTCAGCATTTAACGTCTTAAGATGCGACCCCCAACATCGCGATTTGGCGAAGTTTGGGATCGTGTGAACGGGAAGCGCGTGAAAGGGAGGAGTTGCGCAAGAAACTCCAACGTCATCGCGATCAATCGACGGTCCGCGCGGATTCCTTGGATCTGCTCTGGACCCCCTCCCTGGCGCTCGGAGCGCGCCGGGGCGGCGCTGGAGGCGCTGCCATGCGGGCCCAGCGCCGATCCAAGAAATCCGCGCGGAGCGTTGAAAATTTACGCTTGTGCTTATGTTGTTCCCATCCTACTTGAGGACCGCATCCCAGAATTAATTTCGAGCACCCGGAAAAGTGTCAAAAGAGCGTCGAAACAGTGTCGAAACAGTGTCAGGCGAGTGTCTCCCAGGGCCCGACGCGTGAAAACCCCTGAGTTTGGGTACTTGTTTGGGCGCTCGAAAATCTCCCTGGCGAACAAGGCTAACGTAGGTTGGAGCATCATAAGCTTATGCCAGCCTCTCTCCATCGCGACAGACTCCACAGACAAACTGGCTCGGAGGGGCGGTGCGCGCCTGTGCGCCGGCGGGCGGCAACGCGCCGCCCGCACCGCCCCGCTCCGGGCTGGAGAGGGCGACGCGGCAGACGGCGCGGGGCGCCTGCTGCTTGCACGCCTGGGGACGCGGGCGGCGTCTCGACCTCCAGAGGCTCCAGCCTCCAGCCTCAGACTCCTCCTCCTCCTCCTCCTCCTCCTCCTCCTCTTCTTCCGTGTCCTCCTCCTCCTCCTCCTCCTCCTTCTCGTCCTCCTCCTCCTCCTCCTCCTCCTCCCCCCCCGTCCTCCTCCTCCTTCTCCTCTTCTTCCTCCTCCTCCTCCTCCTCCTCCTCCTCCTCCTCCTCCTCTCCCCCCTCCGTAGCCATTTTGGCTCAAGGCGTTGTGGCTCAAGGGGTGGCAAAGGCGTGGTCCGCCCACCCCCTCCCCAGGAACGCCATGACCCCAGCCGCCAGGTGCCCGTTTCTCTCGGGCCCTCGTGCATTCCTCATGGAGGACGCCTGCGCCGCACCGCCTCGCGAGGCGGGCGCGACCTCGCCTTCCCGCTCAACCCGCAGGAGACGGAGAGCGGCGGATGCGGCAAGCCGCCGCGCGCAGCGTGCGGCCTGCGTGCTTTCCGCGTCGCTCGGGCCGTTGTCGTGGACGCGGGCGGAGGTGCCGCCCGCGGTGCGCAGCGTGGCCCACCTACCGGCGGCGGCGGGCGCGCTGATGGCCGGCAGGGCTCTCCTCGGTTGCTTGGGCGAGACGGCCGCTGCTCGCACGCTTCTCCGTAGCCAAGCTGCTCGATACGCCCTTCGGGCGGGTGCTGTTGGTGCGTGTGGTCTTCGTGCTGATGCAGATGCTGGCCCCGGTGCTGGTGAGCCTCCCCTCGCACTTCGCGGCGGCGCTGTTGCAGTGCGTCGAGGGCTTCGCGGTCCTCGTCGGGGCGCTGTCGAGGCCCTTCGTCGCCGAGTTCCTGGGCCTCGTGGGCGAGTTTTCGGTGCTCGGCCGTGGTATGGCGCTCTTCGGCCGCTTCATGGGCTTCGAGGGCGCGAGTTCAAGGGCTTCGACTTCGAGTTCCCCACCTTTTCGCTCCGCACGGAGTTGGGCCCCGTCAGTGACTTGGGCGTTGAGGTCGGGACCACGGAGGCCCTCGGCGCCGTCGTTCCTACAACACGCTGTGCGAACCGTTCGCTACCAGGACCTGGCCCGCTCTACGGAGATCCTGCAGTGCCTGGCACGAGCTCTGGCCCGCTTCTCGGGATGCTCGCACGAGGACCTGGCCCGCTCTACGGGGGTCCTGCAGTACGTACCTGGTACGAGCCCTGGCCCGCTTCTCGGGGAGCTCGTGAGTGGACCTGGCCCGCTCTACGGGGGTCCTGCTGTGCCTGGCGCGAGCTCTGGCCCGCTTCTCGGGGAGCTCGCGCGAGGACCTGGCCCGCGGGCCATGCGGAGGCTTCCCGGGCCCTCCAGAGGCTTCGTGCAGCTGGCGGCCCGCGCCACGCGTCCGAGGGAGCTGGTCGTCGAGGCGCGCGAGCGCGAAGGTGAGGGCCCAGCCGCGCCTCCACCCTCCTCTCCCTGCCTGCCCAGCTCTGTGTTGCACGCCGTTGCCGTTGCCACCCCGCTGCTGCCCCTGGGTACCAGGAGTGCCGATGCGCACCTCGCGTTTCTTCTGGGCGATCCGAAGCGTTCCAGCTGCTGGAACGCTTCAGATAGCCCAGGACAGAGGAATCCAGCAGCGCCTCTGTCCTCGGCGATGCCTGGGAGACAGTGTGCTGCTGTGATATCGTTTGCGCGCTGTGCGAGCGAGGAGATCGGTGCAGGTTACACTGTCCAGAGTCGGACGACGGCGACTCTGAACTTGACCTGCCCCCTGATCGGCCTGCCCTCCGCAGGGCTCAGTCCAGCGGTGATTTTGCCGGGACGGTGTTTCCTCTCTGGAGCTGTCGCTGTAGCTCCGTCGTCGTCCTTCGGCGTCCTGCGCTTTCAGCCTCGCATCTCTTCTTTCGTGCGCTGCGCTCGAATAAGCTCTTCTCGCCTGGCCGCCCGCTCGATGCAGGTCGTGTGCGCCGCCCGGCCTGGCGGCAAGCGTAGCCGTGCCTGGGGGGCCGACTGCCCACCTGACCTGCGGCAGGAGGAGGCGAGGGGAGGCAACGAACACTCAGGAGGTCCCTCTCAGCCTCCGAGAGCCCTCGAGGCTGGGACACGACCAAATTCTTGGACGAGGCCCGACCGTGGGGGTGCCTGCCATCCCGAATTCTCTTCAGCTGATGCTTTACCTGAGCAGAGCGAGGCCTGTGGTTGCACTGTGCCACTAGCAGGTCGCCTGGCCTGTAGTCCTCACAGTAGGCCCCGCATTTCACACAGAAAACAATAGGCACTCCAGCACGGACAGGGCTCTCGATGACACAGCACATTAGAGCATGGCCTTGCAGGAAAAAGGCTGAAGTGGCCAGGTCGGCCCAGTCCAAGCAGCCCGTCCCTCCCGACGCGAAGTCCACCCCCCCCCCGCCCACAGACTCCTCTATCTCTGGCTCGGGCTGAGGCGGCAACTCATGAGCCTCGGGAGCACTATTTTCCGAGAGAGCAAGGCCGACTGTGTCTAGACGCCTTTCCGCCTGGCCCTGCAGGTGGACCTCTAATTGGGCAGCCCACTTGGCCGACTCTTTCACAAGACACTTGAACCCTCTGTACAAGTCTACGTCCTGCTGGCACAGTTGGTGCTTAGCAGCGCCCATCTTTGCATAGGAGTCGACCGAATCATTAGCTCGCTTTTCCCACATGGTCGTCTTGCCATTGTGGACATCCGAAATCGAGCAGTGAGCTGCTGTCTTAAACGCCGAAAAATCTCCAGGAGAAAAACTGGACCAGAAGGGAGCCCACAGGTGGGCCCTGGGCCCTCCAGCCGAGGCCCCCGCCCCTTGGCCACCCCAGAGGACGTCCAGAGCACCCTGGCAGTCACAGTATAAATCTATCGGCGCCATCGCACACTGAACCAGCATGTATACAGCATAGTCCTCCCCGTCCTTGGCCGTTTGGCGAGGCCCATGGGAGAAAGGGACGGGTCCGTAACACGCCGAGATGACATTGCCCAGGGGATCGGCCTGGACTAAGGCCCAACCAGCCCTCGACAGCCCAGGGATCCCAGGCCAAGGCGCGGACCCATCCGAAACAATTAGACCAGTGAGGCGGCCTGTCTCAGGCCTATTTATCCAAAACACAGTCTGTTCAGGCTCCTGGGCAGGGAAGAGCGCCAGCGGCGACGGAAAGATCGCGCGCGCGAATCTCTCGGCCAGCTCCTCACCTCCCTCGAGCACTCGGGCCGCCCGTCTGGCTAGCTGCGGCGAGACCATGTCCCTCCTGAGCCCCGCGTGTGCGGAGCAGCGAAACTGTCGATGAAAGAGGGTCCCCGCTTCCTCCTGACAGAGTCTGCACATGCCGCAAGTGTGAAACCCATGCCTGTGCACTCTAGCTTGAGGCCAGTGCACATTACTCATTAGGCTCCTGAGGGCTCTCTGATGCTGGGGCTGCCAAGAGGAGGAGGAGGAGCGGAGGAGGGGCCTCACAGCATCCCAGAACAGAGGGTACCCTTGGAGCTCAACACCTAACTGCAACAACGCCTGTCTGTCCGACGCCCTGACCGCCGCCGCGCGGACTTGCAAACGAAACTCCACAGGCGCAATCTGAGAAAGATTCCAGACCTGCCCGAGGTCGGTTTCCACCTTGCGAAAATCTCTAAACGTCCAGCCCACTCGAGCAAGGCTGAGCACTGCCACATCCGCAGGTGTCGCAGCTCCCCGCCAAGGGTGCCTTTTCAAATTGGCTCGAGCTATGGCCGCGTCGGCCGTCGCATTCAAAATCGAAACCTTGGGAAAACTGCCCCAGACCGCAGTGGCCCATTGGAAGGCCACATGGCCTGCATAGGCCACGAACGGGTCGACGATTTCTCCCAGACGATACGAATGCAGCCGGATTCCCAGGGAGGCCCCTTTGGGGTGACGTCCTAGTGCGTGAGCCGCCGACAGCCTAAGGCCATGCATGGCCGTCGGCGATATACCCAAGACACTACTGCCCCAGAGGGCCGAAACTGTGGCCCCGATTCTCTGTACAAGGGCCACGTCGGCCCCAGCCTCCCTCAGTAAACGAAGTCGCTTCGAGCGGGAACCTGCATCAATGAACCTCGCTCTCTGCACTCCCACACGTCGACGTGAGCCCGTCGTAGCATCCGTGCCGAGGTTGCGCGCGTGCTCGACCCGAGACGTACCAGGCAAGCACCAAGAGCCCACAACATAGGTCTGAACCTCTCGGGTGCACAAGTACTTCGTTTTCTTGATGTTCACAGGCAAGTGGAGCTCCTCAAAGCACGAGAAGAGCTGCGCGACTGCACTCGATAGCACTTGAGCGACCTGAACTGGCCGACCGCATGCCTGCAAAGCCACGTCGTCTACGACGTTGCGGATGAATAAATTCGGCCTACCTTGCTGAGTTAAGAGAAGCGGACGGAGCAACAGCAACTTAGCCAGTGTCGTCGCTCCTGAGCATCCAGCCACCACAGCTGCATTCGCCAAGTAGGCCGACGATACGGCACCTCCATACATCAAAGCCTTATACCCAGCATACATAGAACAGTACCCTCTGGGGACCTTGATGGGGAACCCATACTGGAGCCCCGCAGCTCTGAGGCCTTGGTGCCTAATGTGTTCGTAGAAGCGGCCCAAGTCGACCAAGACTGATCCACTCTGGAACCCCACTTCTTTGCAAAAGCCCCCCAAGAGATTGTGAACCCAGCCAGCTCTCTCACAGGTATTGTGTGGCCCGGAGCCCCGAAAGAAGGCCTCTGCATGCTTCTTCTCCCATGCCTGACAATGTGGCTGGCGGAGTCTCGACCACAGGCGCAGCACCAGGCAGAGGAGGCCGACGGGGCGCACGCCGCCGTCGGGCTTGTCTAAGAAGACCATGTTGGTCAGGAAGACGAGAAGTTCCTGTGGTCTGTCCTCAAACCTGCGCAGAATATCTATAAGCCTTAGCTGGTGTTCTTCCGTGAGGCTCAGCACCCATCTTGGGTGAAAACCATCCCAGCCCAAGCCTGCACCAGGCCCATACTTACGACAAACTCTCAGGAGCCGATCCAGGGCTAGAGGTTCCAATTGGGCTTCGTCTACAGGGACAGACCACTGGGATGGGTGCTCTTCTTGCCTATCTGCTACACACCACAGCGGCACCCATTGGTCTAGAAGTGCCGACAGAGCTCCAGCACCTACTTGTGGGACGCCCTCGGCGTCGAGAAGAGAAGTGACGTCGGATGCCTTCTGCTTTGCAAACTTGTGCGCTGACTTCCCTCCTCCTTTAACACTTTCCACCGCCCAGGTCCTCCACTCCTTCAATGATGCCTTTGAATCCTCCCGTCTCCTTCTGTCCACCTCCTCGTCCATCTTATGCAGGGTATCGTGGACTGGGTCATCGCCCGTGGTGATGACATCGGCGAAGGTGCACAAAAAACTGGGCGAGAGCTCGGCATCAGCAGCGAACGGGCCCATGTCGGCGACCATGGCCTTCAGGCCCCTGGACAACTGATCGAGGAGCATGCGGCCCTGACGGCCTGCTTTGCCTACGCGAGTCTGACATGCTCGCCTGCACAGTGCCACATACGAGATCCAAGCCGTCGTCGATCTGGAAAACCTGCGCCTTTGGTCCTCTTCCCAAACCGAGGCCAAGGAGACAACTTTTGATTTCGGTCCAGCAGCCCTGCCCACGAAAGCCCTGGAGTACAGCCCGTCAACCCCATGAATCTGGATCAGGCGCCTCTCCGAAAACTCAAACCACTCCTTCACCATGAGGTTGAGATCAGCTGAGGCCCCCACTTCCCAAGACCAATTGTACACCACTGGGGCCTGCATGGGACCTGTGAGCTCCATTGGGAAAGCTCTGAACCGTACCTGCTGGTTGATCGTCGACGTATGGCTCAGATCCTTTAGCTTTAACACGACTGGCACGTGCGGGTAGAGCGGAGCCTGGTCCATGACCGAGATCTCCTCAACACGCGAGGCCAACACCTCCGCAACCACAAAGAAGTCGAGGATCCTACTGTCACCTGCTTGGTCTGACTCAGCTGCTCCCTCAGTGTGATCCTGTCGTCCGAGGAGCCCTGGGGGTCCTTCTGGGGTACCTGTTGGGCCTCCTGAGAGTTGGCAGTCCTGCAGGTAGGGGACACTGGAGCAACCAACACTCCTCGAACCTTCTGAATCCACCCAGATCCCTGAAGCGCCTCAGGCTCGAAGTTGAAGCCCCCTCGGAGCACCCAGGGCCTGTCTTGGGCCATTATGTAGGCCCCGACCGTCTGCAAGAGGTCCAAATTGGGTCCAGAGAGCTCATTGCCCGCCACAAAGTACACGCTCAGGACGACAAGGCCCTTTGGGAACCCTACATTGGCAATCCTGGCCACCACCCTGCTCGAACAGTCCTCGAAAATCGTGGTCGCCGTTGGCGTCGAACCTAGCAATGTGCAAACACCGATTGCCACACCTGAGCTCTGCTGACTCGATGGCCCTGCGCTGTGGGCCATCCCAAAAGAAAAGTGATAGCCATGCCTACGTCCCCAGCTCATGGCGGAGACCTGCTTGGTGTCACTCTTGATGCGTGTCTCTTGTAGGCAGCACACCTGTGGCAGAGACTGGGCCCCGCCAGCCTTGGACTCGTCGGCCATCCACTCCATCACAGATTCGAAAGTGTTCCAGGCATTGACATTCATGCCTGTGATGACGAGCCTATTGACGGTCACAGGCTGAGGTTGGAGCCTCGCCTCCATGGCCGCAAAGCAACTCTCCACTGCGGGGGCAGCTGCGCGCTGTCCACCAACAAGTCCTGACTTACCAGTTTTCGGATGAGCATCCAGCTCAACATGGGGAGGAGGGGGCGCGGCTGGCAAGCCGCTAGGCGACGAGGACTTCCCCCGAAGGTCGGCACCCTCTGGCTCTCCTGCAGACTGGCCTGGGGGCGCTGCGCTGTGCGTGCCGACGGCTGCTGCCGAAGGTCGGTACCCGCTTGCGCCCCGATGGCCTGCTGCCAGAGCTGAGCAGTGCGTGCCCTCGGTGGGCGAGGAACACAGAGTAGGCGCCGTAGCCGTCTGCGTCGGCGCACATGCCGTCCTCGACGAAGCACTGGCCTCGCAGCTCGAAGATGTCCCCAACCCCGAGGAGCGGGCCAGTTGGGGCAGTAGCCTCTGCGCTGTACATGTCCCCAACCCCGAGGAGCGGGCCAGATTGGGAATATGCCTATGCAGTACACCTGCCCCCAACCCCGAGGAGCGGGCCAGTTGGGGGTTCATCGCAGATGCCGAAGTTGCCGTGCTCGAACTGGAAGCCATCGACGATGTGGGCAAGGGAGTGCGACTTCGAGGGGCTGGATCCCTCCCCCCCTTGCCCAAGAGATCCGACGACGCGTTCCCCGCCAACGCGGATCCGTGCACGGGCCGGTCCTTCTCGTCCAACTCCATCATAGCCCCGTCACGATGGCGAAACTGCATCGAGTCGAACAGCAGGTCGACGCACATGGCTGGAACAGCGAAGCCCGTGGCCTGCTCCCAGTCGCGGTCCAAGAGGTTGCACCTCAGGAAGTCCTTCAAACTGGACAGCTCCTTGACGCCTCTGTCTGGAGGCGCGACCTTCGCACCTGCTCCCAGCTCAGGAGCACGACCGAGCACGCTTGACCCCAATGGCCACAGCAGCCTCGAGGTATTTGCGCTTGGCGGCGTCGAGCTGATCCTGACTTCCTCCTTTGGCCTCCTTGAGCTCCTGGGCGGCCTTGTCGAACGCTGCCCTGCGCTCGTCAAAGTCGTCGCCGTCCAGCAAGTCCATGTCGATGTCATCTCCATCTCCTGCCGTAGCTGCGATGTGCTCGCCGCTGCTCGCCCCACCAGCTGCAGGACCAGGAGGAGCCCTTGCAGCATCAGGCCCGTTGGCCTCGGCCCTCTTGGCCTGGGCCTCGGCCTGCAGGCGCTGAAGGGTGGCCAATGCAGCTTGACCTTCTTCGGACTGGGCGACGGCCTCGTCCAGCGTGGCCGCGACTGCTCTGAGCGGATCGCCGTCAGCTTGGACGCGGAAGAGCGCCTGCTCAGCCTGCACGAGGTCCTCTTTGAGCTTGTCAACACTCTTGTCCAGCTCGGCGATCTCGGCCTGAAGGTCCTCCTGCTGCTTGCGCAGGGCCGCCGCACGCACCTCCGCCTTGGAGAGCTTGGTGCGGAGGTTCTCGACCTTCCAGTGTGCCGCCCTAGACGTGGGCTGCTTGACTGCCGTAGCCTGCTTCTTTGCCTGCTCTGCTTCTTCAACCTTCGCCGTGTCAACGCCCTCGTCCTTGAGGAACTGCAGCACGTCGGCGAACGAGAGCCTGGCAGACGAACCACCCGTTGTGCCCCGCGGCGGCGAAGGAGAGCTGGACTGCCATGGCGGCCGAGCGGGGGCCTGCTTTCCCGCCAGCTGAGCAACCTCAGCCCTGAGTTCTTGGATGAGGCGCATCTCCTTGCTGCTGGGTCCGATCGGAGGCGGCCCTTGAGCCCAGGCACCGCGGGGCCCACGAACCGCTCCTGACTTGAGTGCCGCTGATGCTTTGCGAGCTGCCTGGACGACTCGCACTGGGGCATCCTTGCCGCAGCCTCTGCATATAACTCTGGACGCCCAATTGTCGGGGCACCCGCAGCTGCAACT
Source organism: Prorocentrum cordatum (assembly GCA_963575745.1). NCBI lineage: Eukaryota > Dinophyceae > Prorocentrales > Prorocentraceae > Prorocentrum > Prorocentrum cordatum. Next base: position 163,548 of record CAUYUJ010015217.1, read on the forward strand.
CCACAAGGGAGTCTTGGCTCCAGGCAAGACATCGGGCGGGTTTGGCACCATCCGCGACTTCTGGGAACTGCAGCGGAAGGCGTCGTGCGCTTGTGAAGTGGCCCGTGTTCACGAGCCGCTTCGAAGTACGTGAACACAAGCACGGGCCCCTGAAAGAGCTCGTGCCGAAACGGCTCGAGAGGAGGCAAGGAGAGCGAGGATAAACGGCTGGAAGAAGCGCCTGCGGGAAAGCGCGCGCGCGGCACACGGGTGGCTGCGAGGAGGTACACAAGCACCGGGGGCACCTCTCTACCGCAAGGAGGACCCGACAACGGCTGCCACGAAGACAACAGAGGAGGCGTTGCTGCTCCTGAGGAGGCGGTGGCGGAAGGTCTGGAGGAGGCCAAGACCGAACCAGAGGGAGTGGAGGAGGAGGCTCCAGCAGGCACTCGAGGGGATGAGCGCGCGGGCGTGGGAGCCGCTGAACGAGTTCGAGGTGCGCGCGGCCATGAGCAACATGGCAGGCAGCTCTGCCGGCCCAGACGGGTGGACAGGCACGGAGCTGGCGGGGGTGGTGCCGATGGTCCAGGCTTTGACAAAGTTTTTCAACGACTGCGAGAGGCGCGGAAGGTTGCTCACCAGCTGGTCGGAGGCCAGACAGGTGCACCTGCCGAAGGCAGCGGGCAGGGACAGCGACGGCGCCATGGAGGTCGAGACCATGAGGCCGGTCACGATCTTCAGCTGCTTTTGCAAATGCTGGGCATCGGCGCGCCTGCGGTCACGTCCTGCCGGCAGTGGACAGAGGAATGGTGGCCAAGCAGCTGTCACGGAGCCAAGAGAGGAGCGTCGGTCTGGGACGCCGCGGCGGTCATCACGGAGCAGATGGAGACAGGGGCGTACGGGACCAGCTGGGACTACTCGCTGTGCTTCGACTACGTCGACCCCTGGGTCGCGGAGGAGGCGTTGAGGCTGCTCGGGATGCCAGACGGGCTGCGGATCATCCTGGCCACGCAAAGGACGACGCAGAGAAGGTGGCTGCAGCTGGACGGGGCCACGCTACCAGAACCGGAACAGGTGGACGGGTCCCTACCCCAGGGAGACACATGGTCCCCGCTGGCGCTCACAGCGGTGCTGGCCGGACCGCTTTTCGAGGCGCAGGCCGTGGCGCCAAGGGCGGAGTTCACCCTCTTCGTGGACGACAGGGCGTGGGCGGCGCCCACGCTTACGGAGCTCTTCAGGGCCGCGGAGGTGTGGAGGGAGTGGACCAGCGTTCTGGGTCTCAAGGAGAACGAAGGCAAGCAGCAGTGGGCGGCGGCAGCACCGAGCAAGCGCCGACAGCTGCTGCAGCACGGTGTTCCCGCAGACAGGGTCAACGACAAGCTGGAGGTCTTGGGCATGAAGTTCACAGGAGGCCCGAAGAGGGCTAAGGTGGGCAGGGAGAAGAAGAGAGTGGAAAAGGCGCTCCAGCAGGCGCGCCGCGCGAAGCTGCTTCCCTTGCAGCCGCGGGACCTGCGAACGGTGCTGGCGTCGGGGCCCATCAGCGTGGTAGAATACGGGTGGATCAACGACACGCCGTACAAATCAGACGTAGGGAAAATCCAGGCCGCAGTGGACCGCGCGGTCGGCCTCCCGCGGCGCACGGCGCCGGCGCTCAGGAAGCACGTGCAGGGGCACAGACTCGACGTCACAAACCAGGTGCAGCAGACCACGGTGATGGCGGCGGTCAGATCGCGGCCAAGACGCGGACGAGCACGACCCCGACGAGGCGGAAGAGAGGCCGAGGATGGGGTGGCAACGTCGCCGCCATGCTGAAGACCACAGGGTGGGCGCTGACGGGCGAGTGGGCCTGGTACCTCGCAGGGCTCGACGAACGTACCAGCCTGGACAGGAACAGCAGGAACTGGCTAAGGCCGGAGGCGCTGGGACACGTGCTCCGGGAAGGGTGGCGGCACGCGTGCTTTGTGCAGTGGCAGCGCGCCAACAGGATAGATTCGGGGCTCTGCAGGTGGGAGAACTACGAACCCTGCAGGATCAAGGCAGTGCAGACGGCGGCGGCGAACAGCAGGAAGGCGGCAGCTTTCCTGGCTGGTGACTTCGTGTCCCCCGCGGCGCTGGACAGCAGCAGGGCGCAGCGGGCCGCACAGGCGGCCGATGAGGCGCAGCAGCCGCCGCAGCCGAGGGAGGAGGGCGCCAGGAGGGAGCTGGCGCCAGTGCCAGACACCGACCACATGCTGTGGACATGCACAGGCCTCCAGGGCAGGCCCCAGCACAGGCCGCGAGACCCGCTTCAAAGGCGGCTCGCCTGGCCCACTGGCGAGAGACGCCGCGCAGACGGAGACAGGCGCATCCTCGAGTGGGCGATACACGTCCGGGACGTGGTCCTGAAGGACAGCTATGCGGTGACCGGCGCCGACGAAGACGAGGAAAGAGGTGGAGGTGGAGGTGGAGGCGACGGCGAGGCCGAGGGCCGACAGGAAGGGCGCCGAGACGCGGGCGACCGCGACACAGGAGCAGAGCGGCTGCGACCGCGAGGAGGAGGAGGGAAGCAGGAGAGGGAGAGGAGGAGGGAAGGGCGCCCACTGCAGAAGCCAGGAGGGAGGTCAGAGAGGAGGAGGGAAGAGGCCCCGCCGCAGAAGCCGGGAGGAGGGGGCTTAGGAGGAAGAAGAGGGAAGGGTGCCCGCCGCCAAAGGCAGGAGGGAGGCCAGGGAGGTAGGAGGAAGAGCGCCCGTTGCCCAAGGCAGTCGGGCGGCAAGGAATGTCAAGCAACTGCTGCAAAAGACAGGAGGGCTGCTGGGAAGGGAAGGCACCTGATGCAGAAGACAGAGGGGAAGACACCTACTAGTACCACAGCCGGGTCATCTCGACGGCCCTGTTGTTTCACCGTTCCCTGGCCCCTTCCTACACGGTCAATGGCGCTATCGCGGGATGTGCCATGGCCACAACATTCGTTCGCATATACATCATATCTGCATTTGACTCCCTCACCATTCCTCGTTCAATCACGCCCGACCTATTCATCGACGATTACGTACGGTATCTCGTCGGTCAGTCGCGAGGTAGTTGTGAGTCAGGATCTGAAGGAGCTCTCCCACGTAGTCATGACAGCTATCCAGGGAGATATGGGATGCTCGGTCGCTGAGGACAACGCTTCTGTCGTGGCCTCGAACTCGCGCCTGGGTAGGAACCACACGACTTTCCTCTGAGCGTTCGGCCGCGATGCGTCGACGCAGGCCGCCATCAACCTCGGCATAGACGACACGGCTGGCAAGGCCCGTCGCAAAGGTAAAAGAGGACAGAAGAACCTTCAGAGGATGAGGACCCTGAAAGTTTGTGTTCAGGGGTTTGCTACGGCCAAGAAGGCATTGGGCAAGTTGTCCAGGAACATCTTCATCTCGGGGCCGCTCTGTGGCGCTACGTACGAGTCTGAGGTCCACGGGACGTCCGACCGGGAGCTTCTGGCGTTCAGTCGTGCGTTCAGCAAACGTGTCAAACCGTCGTCTGAATCCAGAAACCTCACGACTCTAACCATTCTGGAGCATTAACCGTGCTACTACGCTAGCATCGCACCTAGTTGAAGATATGCCAAGGAGGTGTAGTTGAATCAGACTCGGCAAGACCCCTTTGCGATTCCTTTCAGCACCCTCCGCTGAGCTTGGGAATCAGAAGAAGATTCATCTTGGCGTAAAGTTGCAGGGTCGCTTTCAGCCGCCCGTGCGTCGCTGCACCGTATCGGCTGGAGCGTGGCAAACTTCATACTAGTGATCCGGGCGTGGAAATACGCCTCACCGTAATCAGCCCTCGTCTCCTGAAGAAGTTTCTCAGGGAAGGGGTCCTAAGGCAGATCCATTGCCAATCTGGAAAACCCCATGGGGCTCCAGAATGTTCTCGGCTTTGCATTCCATTTTTTCTCATGAGGTGAACTCGAAAAATGGACGCTTTTCACAAGGGGTATATCCGTGCGTTTGCCTGCAACGCCTATTAAACAGGCCCGCGCGGGAAGGAAGCAGGCTACCTCTTGGACGGTAGTTCTTGCCCGCTGTGCGGCTGGGACGACAGCATGTTTCAGCAGAGGCTCTGGTGCTGTTCTGCCGATAGCAGTATCAGATCAGACACTGTGAGATCGAACCGCATCGCTAGTGCTGTCGCACTGAGCCCGACGGATCCTGATTGGCTGGTCTTCTCCACGGGCATGTTCGAGCATGCTGGAGATTGGGTTCCAAAACCTTTTCCAGAAGGGGTATATCGATACAATGGGAAGGCGATCCGACGTCTGGGTGTACTGAGATCTCTGGGCATGTCTTTTTCGGTAGGTCATGGCGCAAGGGCCCCATCTCTGAGCTTTGTAGGTCTGGCTGGGGGGCGGCTGTGTATTACGATCTGGAGGAATTGCAGTGCACTATCTCGGAGCCCGTTCCTGGTTGGCTCCCCGTGGCCTGCTAGGCTGGTGATTACTGCGGCCTGGGGACCACCAGTGAGCTCTTGATAGGCCCCTCCGTAGATTACTCTGGCTGTGCAAATGTGGTCAAGCTGTCCATTCCAGTTTGCGTCAGCGTCCCAGCTATAAGCAGCAGAATGCGAGGGCGTTTCTTAACATCTCGAACTCCTGTTACACGGATGTGGTTACCGTGAAGGCTCAGGTCACCAACACCGATCTAGTAGGATTGCCTGCGTTCTAGAAGCAAGGGAACGACGAGGCGGACTCAGCTGTGAAGCGCGGGGCTCTGGCCCACCCTTCGCCTTCGACTGACGAGTTGGACGAAGTAGCCTTCCACATGTCAGTTTCGCGTGCTGTCATTCGTTTAGCTGCCTGTCTGCTTCCCGAGTGGCCGAGCCTGGATCTGGAAAGGGGTCCCTCGCGAGATCGGAGCTGGGCGTCAGGCTAAGCCTCCCGCACACGGATGGTCATTTTGTCGGAGCGTTTGGTGGTGTCACGTGTGCTTGTCAACCAGCAGGGGGAGCAGATGCCTCCAGTCGGTGGCTGCTCAGGCTCTCCACCAGAGCGGGTCCTGGCAATCAATCGGCATCATCATTCTCTGACTGTGTTTTCGAGCACCGATGGCACCCTGCTGTATGCGTGCAGCAAGTGTTTTTCGTACACGTCTGGGGGCGGGTCAGGAATCTCGCTCGAGATTGCCCGAAGCTTCCCCAGTCCACAGAAGCAACCCAGGCCTGGAAGGACATTTGCTCGGGGAAGCACCCGAAACTTGCTCGTATCCAGGTCGAGCCTTTTCCCCTTCATGAATAATCATGCGGACCTCACGCTGGTGAACTATCCTGGCGAAGGTCCCAACCATATGCAGTTGTGGGTACCGTAATTGTGAATATCTGCTTCAGTGAAGCTCCCTATGGGGCCACGAAGCGCTGCACTGGGCGGGGGGGAACGCTGTACTGTGTGGGTGGTGTGCCGAATTGGGTTTCCGGGACGCATGTGGACGGTCCCACTGAGGGCTTCGGTGGGGCTCCCTATGGGGCCACGACACGCTCTACTGAGTGAGCCAAAATGCCAAATTGGGTTTCCAGGACGCATGCGGACGGGCCCACTGGTGGCTTCGGTGGAGCCCCCTATGGGGCCACGAAACGCTGCACTGCGCTGGTGAAAATGCCAAATTACACTTCCCGGACGCATGCGGACGGTGGCACTGGGGCCTTGGGTGGAGCCCACTATGGGGCCACGAAACGCTGCACAATGGGCAAGTGAAAATGCCAAATTGGGCTTCAGGGACGCATGCGGACGGGGGCACTTTGGCCTTCGGTGGAGCTCCCTATGGGGCCACGAAACGCTGTACTGGGTGTGCGGGACGCATGCGGACGGTAGCACTGGGACCTTCAGTGGGGCTCCCTATGGGGCCACGAGACGCTGTACCGGGCGTGCGGGACGCATGCAGACGGTAGCACTGGGACCTTCGGTGGAGCTCCCTATAGGGCCACGAAACGCTGTACTGGGTGGGTGAAACGCAGGGAGGAGGGGGAGGCGGGCCACGAAACGCTGTACTGGGTGTGCGGGACGCATGCGGACGGTAGCACTGGGACCTTCGGTGGGGCTCCCTATGGGGCCACGAAACGCTGTACTGTGTGTGCGGGACGCATGCGGACGGTAGCGCTGGGACCTCCGGTGGGGCCCCCTATGGGGCCACGAAGCGCTGTACTGGGCGTGCGGGACGCATGCGGACGGTAGCGCTGGGACCTTCGGTGGGGCTCCCTATGGGGCCACGAAGCGCTGTACTGGGTGTGCGGGACGCATGCGGACGGTAGCACTATGACCTTCGGTGGAGTTCCCTATGGGGCCACGAAACGCTGTGCTGGGTAGGTGAAACGCAGGGAGGAGGGGGAGGCGGGCCACGAAACGCTGTACTGGGTGTGCGGGACGCATGCGGACGGTAGCACTGGGACCTTCGGTGGAGCTCCCTATGGGGCCACGAAGCGCTGTACTGGGTGTACGGGACGCATGCGGACGATAGCGCTGGGACCTTCGGTGGGGCTCCCTATGGGGCCACGAAACGCTGTACTGGGTGTGCGGGACGCATGCGGACGGTAGCACTGGGACCTTCGGTGGAGCTCCCTATGGGGCCACGAAACGCTGTACTGGGTGTGCGGGACGCATGCGGACGATAGCGCTGGGACCTTCGGTGGGGCTCCCTATGGGGCCACGAAGCGCTGTACTGGGTGTACGGGACGCATGCAGACGGTAGCACTGGGACCTTCGGTGGGGCTCCCTATGGGGCCACGAAACGCTGTGCTGGGTGGGTGGAACGCAGGGAGGAGGGGGAGGCGGGCCACGAAACGCTGTACTGGGTGTGCGGGACGCATGCAGACTGTGGAGGAGGAGGGGGAAGAGGAGGAGAGAAGGAGAACGCGGGGACCGTCTCTTCAAAACAAGAACCCAACACCACAGGATGGTTGGGAAATAGAACTCCTCCTCCTCCTCGTCCTCTTCCTCCTCCTCATCCTCCTCCTGCTCCACCTCCTCCTGCTCCCTCCCCCTCCTCCACCTCCCCATCTCTCGCTCTCTCGATCTCTCTCTCTCTCTCTCTCTCGTCCCCCAATCTCGCTCGCTCTCTCTCTCTCTCTCTCTCTTTCCTCCACCCTCTTCTTCCCTCCTTGTCCTCCAGCCCCTCATCCGCCTCCCCCGATTCCTTGTCGCATGGCTGGAGGCCGAAGCGGCGCCGCGTCGCGGCATCGCTGCTCGGAGCTGGCGCACCCATCCGAGCAGCCACCACCCAACCTCGCATCCCGATCCCCGACCCCCCCTCCCCTCCCTCGAAAGACGAGGGAAAGCCAGAGCGGCAGTGAGCCCGGAAGACGAGTCTGGCGCCGCGGCAGCCTGTCAAGAACGCTCTGGAACGCTGTGGTTTCGAACGCGCCGACAGTGTTTGAGTGTGGTTTGGGGACAGCCTGATCCCCATCTCCTCCCCCCTTCCCCCCCCCCATTTTCCCTCATCCCCAGCACCGCCCCCATCCTCCGCCTAAAACTTCTGACGGTGACGCGGATGGAGGGCGGTTCGTTGACAAAACGTAGCCCTCGCCATGGCACCGCGCACACTGATCTTAGACATTCGGGTCGGGCGAAAGGGGGGGATAGCAAAGGGGGGGTTTGAGAATCAGCTCACGCAGCTGATTTTCCCGGCGCCTCCCGGCGCCGGAGGCGGCCATGTATCGAGGAATGGGCCCCTCGGTGAGGCCGAAACCAGCTGCATGCAGCAAATTTCGTAACCCCCCCTTTCCCAATCCCCCCCTTTCGCCCGGCCCGAGACATGCCCAACCTTTCCATTGATGAAGGCGGAATGCTTCCACAGTGGGGCTGTTGCTTTACTGCCGTGCGAAGTTGTGTTACACGTGCCCCGCGGTTGCACGTATGGAGTGCAGCTCTCGCCCGGGACTCTCTCCAATTGTACGCTCACTGAGCTGGAACGGGTGGGGATGGGATGCACAAAAACATACTAGTACTAGATGTTCTCCTTGGAGGCGCGCGTCCGACCCAAACATGTAGTATACCCATCTTGTAGTATATCGTTTCCCGAGCGGTGTGGCCGGGATGCGCCCGCCACGACGCATGTACTATAAGATTTCTCGGTGCGCGCATCGCCCCCGGGGGGCGACGCACATATAGTATAAGTATGTTGGGGGGACGCCGAGGGGAGGGCGGAAGGGAACGCCGAGTCCTCCTCTCGCTGCTCGCTGCTATCCTCCGCATCCCCCTCCCCAAAGGGGGACTGGAAATCGAGAGAGTGCGAGGCAGGGATTCATCCACATTCACCGCCTGCGCAACCGATCTTCCTGCACCTCAGGAGGCGGTGGATATGGATATACGTGGGCCATGGGTGGCCACCATGTATTCGTATCCACCGCCCCCTGGGGTCCCAGCACATCGGTTCCAGAGGCGGCGGATATATCGGGCCGGGAAAAGGGGGGGATAGCAAAGGGGGAATTTGAGAATCAGCTGACGTAGCTGATTTTTCCGGCGCCTCCTGGCGCCAGAGGCGCCCATGTATCGAGGAATGGGCCCTTCGGTGGGCTGAAACCAGCTGCATGCAGCAGATGTCGTAACCCCCCCTTTCCCTATCCCCCCCTTTCGTCTGGCCCGAATATAGATAAACCCAGCGCCTCGCAGAGGGGAAAGCTGACCAGCGCCACCCGGAGCCTCCGCCGGTCCGACTTGGGCCCGGACCTCCTGGCCAGGTCGCGAGGCCGCCACGTGCCGCCCACATTTCAGAGCTCGGATCAGCCTGTGGAGTCCCAGCGGTGTGGGGAGCTTCCCCCCTCTCCTCGCCTGGAGGAGAGAGAGAAAGGAGGCACGAGGAAGCTGAAGAGCTCGCGAGCTGTGACTGCGCAGCGTTTGTCCGCCTGGCTCCAGGACTCGTCCCGCGACAATGAGCTCTCAGCCTCGGTGTCTCTACGGCTCGCTCGCCAAATATACGCCACAGATGCACGCAGGCACACCCGCAGCTACTCCTGCAAAATGCGTGCAATCACGCGCTGCAGTGGCAACGCCGCTCGGCCCGGAGCCGCGCGGCAGCGCCCACGCCGTGGCCCTCGGGCGCACACCGCCGCCCTGGCCTCGGCGCCCCCACCTACGCCCACCACTCGGCGCACGTGCTGCCCCCCCGCAGCGCCTGGTCCGCCCTGCTGTCCTTTGGAGGCCTCCCAGACGGGGTCCGAGTGCGGAGGATTGCGCTGCATCGCCCATGCCTCGGCAACGTCGGCGATGCATCGGCGCCGTCGGCGTGGAGAAAAATCGGCCTCCACACCGAGCCGCGTCGCCGATGCACCGGCGATGAATCGGCGATCCTCCGACCCCAGCTGCTCGGACCCCCAACTGAAAGGCCCAGGATCCTTGCGGCCCAGGCGGTAGGCGGCGCCCGCGGCGCAGAGCGCCGTGGAGGCCTAGGGGGACAAGCAATGACACAAACATTGAACATCTAAGGTCCCCGCGGATCCCTCGGATCGGTGTTGGACCCCCCTTCCTGGCGCGCGGAAGACGCGAGGGGCGGCGCCAAAGGTGCCGCCAGGGGGCCCCAGCGCCGATCCGAGAGACTCGCGCGGATATCCGAGCTCTTATGTGCATGTTACAGTCAACCCATAGACTGAGGACGCACGATAAGGATGCAAGGGCCTTGGGAGGCCATTTCGAAGCTTTTCGAGCGGGGCGCGGCCAACGAAAGTGGCCGAGAATAGGCCGAGGAGGCAAGGATGCAAGGGCAGCCTTGGGAAGGGTGCCCATGCTCACTATGCGGGTTGACTGCATTGGTCTTCCCCCCCCAAGACCAGGAGCAGGCTGGCGAGGAAGACCCGGAGGCGCCATGAGAGCAGGTCCAGGGAGGCCTCCGCGCGGGCGGCGACCACCTCCCAGCAGCGCGCGGCCCCGCCCGCGACCGCCGCCGCCGTGCCCGAGATCGTCGCGTGAACCGCCTGCAGCGCCGAGAAGGGGTCCTCGAGCCCAGATTTGGCGGCGAGTGAGGGGGCGCAGAAGGCGGCGGGGCTTCTCAAAGCCCTCGCGCCTTCTGAAAAGTTGTCTGTGCCTTCGGGGAAGGCTTAGAGAACTTCTCGGAAGGCCCCAGGACTTCCGAGCCTTCGGAGAAGACCCGCCCCTTTTCACTTACCCCCCTCGATCGCCGCTGAGTATGTATAGTAAGGTACCTGAACCCTGTCTCGTGGGGCTGTGCAGATGCGCCACAGGAAAACGCGGTGTATGATTTTCCGGCCTGTCTTCTGGGCGACAGATGATCCATACAGGTTGAGAAATAGCTATATACATATGCAACTTAACATGGATACCTATAAAAAATATGGTACATTATGTATGGGGATATACACATATATATATATATATATATATATGTCGGCGGTGCCCGGTGCGGAGCGAACCCCCCCCCCGGTAATCTCTCCTTGGGGGGTTCGAGCTGGCGCCATTCCCAGTGCGAGCCTGCACGAAACCCCCCGATAAACACGACCTCCTCTGGTAGGCTGCACGAACCCCCTCGGTAAGGACGCAACCCCTTCGTAAGCGGCGCGCTCCCGGCACGCGCAAACCCAAGCCCCGACGCGCGAATCTTACCAGGACGGGCCGGAACACGGCGGCGGCATTGCATCCCAAGGCCGTGCCGGAACACAGCGGCACTGCTCTTCTCTACGCGGCCGGGCCGTCGACCCCCCACAGCGGCTCTTGGGAGTTGCGCCGCAGCCTCTCGTATTGTGGCCACGAGCCACAATACGAGAGGCTGCGGCGGAACAAAGGCGAGCAGACGCGAAAAGAGAACACCAGGCGAGCACACGCCACACTTCGACAGGGAGCCACCCTTCCCAACCCCTGCCCCCCCCCCAACCCACCCCCTACTCCCACCCCCCCACTCCCACAGGGGGGGGGGGGGAACCCAGGTAGACGCAGTGCGGCCTGCACGAACCCCCCCGGTAAAGCGACAGGGGAGGACCCAATACGGCCTGCACGAACCCCCCCGGTAAAGCGGCAAGGGGGGGGGTGTTCTAAGCCGCTGGCGGCGCCCGGTGCGGGCTGCACGAAACCCCCCGGTAGTGCACGAAACCCCCTGGTAGTGCTGGGGGGGGGGTTCGTGCCACGGCGCACCGCCAACATATATGTATATATGGTCCAGGGCTTGGGCCCCGCCCCCCCCGATGCTGATGCCATTGGCCCTCCCCCCCCCCCGCCCCGCGCGATGGTCGCCCCCGTCCCCCCCTGTGGGCGTGGCATGGTGCTGCGCGGCGGTGCCCCCCTCCCCCCCCTGTGGATGTGGCGTGGTGCTGTGGTGGTTCAGAGGCGGGCGTGGCGTGGTGCTGCGCTGCGGTGTCCCCCTCCCCCCCCCTATGGATGTGGTGTGGTGCTGTGGTGGTTCAGAGGTCGTCGTCGTCGCCGTCGTCGTCCTCGTCGTACTCGTCGTCGTCGTCGTCGTCCTCGTCGTCCTCGTCGTCCTCGTCGTCGTCGTCGTCGTCGTCGTCGTCGTCGTCGTCGTCGTCGTCGTCGTCGTCGTCATCGTCGTCGTCATCGTCGTCGTCGTCGTCCTCGTCGTCGCCGCCGCCGCCGCCGGCGTCGTCGCCGCCGCCGGCGTCGTCGTCGCCGCAGCCGTCGCCGTCGTCGTGGTCGTCGTCGTCGCCGTCGCCGTCGCCGTCGCCGTCGCCGTCGTCGTCGTCGTCGTCGTCTCTGGGACCATACCATCTGGGGGGGGGGGGCCGTGGAATCCGGGGCCGAGGAATCCTGGGACCATACCATCTGGGGGGGGGGGCGGGGGCCCGTGGGCCCGGAGCCCGGGATCATATATGTGTGCACTGTGTCTGGGCCGACATTTCCCACTGGTGTCAGGGGGGCGTAAGACCCGGGTACAGGGGACTCGGAAATCCCCGACGAGGTCGTCAAAAAAATGACGAGGCCGAGCCTGCATTTTGACGAGGCCTCCCGCTGCAGACATCCCACGAAACTCCTACTCGTCAAAATCCGAGTCGCGGTCGTCAAAAAACGATGGCGAACCCGAGTCCTGGCAAACCCGGGTCTTACGCTCCCCCGATGGTGGTGGAGGACACACGTAACATAGTAGTGGAAATTGTCCTGCCCCCGGCCACACCCCCTCGGGTCACGATCCAAAACGCGACGGCAAGTATTTGGGCAACTTGCGGCCTCTGAAGGCCCTCGCCAGGCCCAACTACCCTCCAAAGACGACCTGGGATGAACAGAAAAAAGGCCCCGGGGAAAAGGGTCGGAAGACTGCGGCGGGCCCACGCCATGACAAAAAATAAACACGCCAGGGGGGTCCTCGAGGGGCGCCTTCTGCACCTCCAGCATGGACACCGGCACGACTGGCTGCTCCGCCTGGACGTCGGCGCCGCTGACAGGGGGCACCAAGAGCTGGTCCGCCAGCGGCCGGCTGCTCTCGGGAGCCCCGGGGGGCGGCGGGTCGGCGCCGGGCTGCTGCAGCCAAGAGGCGTTGCCGTGCACGAGCGGGACCAGCAAGCTGTCCCGGGAGCGGCCCCGTGCGCGGACAGCGCGAACATCGGCGTGGCCCAGGGTCAACAAGCACGTCAACCAAGTGTAAGACACGATCATGTTCCGTCGCATTGCTGTTGTTTCGGTCTGTGGTTTCGGTCAGGTTCTGCCGCGCTGAGCAGCCGCGGCAAACTACATTGGGTAGGCTGCCCTTGAGTCAAGTGGCTACGGGAAGCCGCAGGAGGGGTTGGCAGGGGGAGATAGAAGAGGGAGAGGGGAGGGGAAGGAAGGCAGGCAGGAGGGATAGGGGAGGAGGGAAGGGGAGGAGCCTCGCTTCGCCCGAGTCACTGCTGACTCTCACTGTTGAAGGTAAGCCCCGCAGGTGCGAGCCAAAGCGAGGTGGCGCATGGGCTGCCATGCTCGGGCTGCGGGGCTCAGGCGCTAATGCGCGTGTACGCACACATAGATAGCATCATACAGATGTGCATGTACGCATACTCACATCAATAGAACTCGACATATACATATATATATATATATAAGCATGCCGAGCCCAAAGAGGCTCCCAAGAGGCCTACAAGAGGCTCCCGAGAGGCCTCAGAACTGCCACCAGAGGCCTACGAGAGCGCTCCGAAGAGACCCCACGAAGCAGCCCTGAGGACTACGACACACGTCGCTCGAGACGCTACATTGTGGCCTACTGTCGTTCGGTGCAGTGTCGGTGGGCCGTCGGCGTCGAGCAGGCGAAGGAGGCTGGCGCCTTCGAGCGCTCTGGGCGGGGGGGATCTGGAATCAAGCTAGAAAACTGCCAGCTTGCACGGTCTGACCTTTGAGAATGCTGCCAGGCCGAGCCTGGGGAATATCTAGCTCTATCTGCGTATACCTGAATATACACCAGAACCATCGCGCGCGCTTCGCGCGCGCTCAAGTTCTAGCGAGCTTCTTGGGGCCTCCTCGGAGCATCCTGGACTGCTTCTTAAAGTCGTCATGGGACCTTCTTGGCATGATTTCGGGGGCCTCTTAGAAAGAGTTGTGAAGCCTTTTGGGTGCCGTCTTGGGGCCTCTTGGAGCCTCTTTTGGGCTTCTTGGGGGCCTCTTGGGGCCTCTTTGGGGCCTCTTGAGGCCTCTTGGGGGCTTCCTGGGGGCATCTTGGGGCCTCTTGGGGGCATCTTGAGGCGGAGAGCTTGGTTTTTCGGTTCGCGTTCCCTCTCTTGGGCCCCTTTTGGAACCTTCTTCGGACCCTCTTGCGCCGTCTTGGGCGGCTCTGGGGCCGTCTCGGGGCTCTCTCGGGCCGTCGTGGGGCTCTCTTGGGGCCCTCTTGGGCCGTCTTGGAACAGTTTTTGGGAGCCTCTTGGGCGGTGCTTTGAGACCGTCTGGGGCCGCCGGGATTGCTGTCTGAGGGCCCCCCCGGGGCGATTTTAGGCCTCCCAGAGGCGGGCCGGGGCCCCGGGCCCCACATTTGCGGTCGAGGCGCCGGCCCCCGGCCCCCGGACCCAGTCCCCCGCTATATGTATACATACGCGTATGTGCACGTGCATTTATACAAACACACACACACACGCGCGCGCGCGCAAATTATGTACTGCATAACTATATTTGTTATACATGTACACTTGGATATAGCAATGTATCGGGACAAGTTCGGTTTGCGATTGGCTTCGTGTCAGATGTGCCGTCTAGGCACCGAACTGTCGATCGCACTGACACTAATACGACACACGTGTGGATCATCCATCTTGCTATCCATTAGCCGCCACCGTGCCGAGGGCACAGAGTGGGCGTATCCTCAAGTCCTTTGCGCAATCCCCTGAGCCTCAACCCTCAAATCCTCTAAGCCTCAATCCTCAGTCCTCAGTCCTGGGAAATCGGAAATCTTTTAGGGACCCAGACCCCAATGTCTCACATCTTCTTGGGCTTGGCGAGCTTCCCCTGGGCCCTGGATCGTCTCCCCACGCATCATCTTCGTGCCCAAGAGGGCACCACGACAGGCCCAGAGGGCTCCAAGATGCCTGCGAGACTGCCGAAGAGGGCACAGAGTCGCCGAACGATCGCCCCAAGACAACCAAGATGGCCTCTAGATGGCCTCCAAGAGGCATCAAAGGCGCCCCGAAAGGCCTCCAAGAGGCTCCCCAAGAGGGCTCCAACAATGCAATGACTCTCCTTGGGTGTTTGAAAGATTTTCGAGTTCCCGCCGTTTCGGCTTCCCGACGTTCCAAGACTGCCCAGGAGGCACTCAGGATCACCCCAAGACGGCCCCAGATGCCCCCAAGGGGGCCCCAAGACGGCCCCAGAGCGCCCAAGGACGGACCAGGAGGCGCCCAAGACGGCCCAAGGGGGCTCACAGGCGGTTCCAAGAGGGGTCCCAGATGGTGAACCCGAGAAAACATGTCGAACCCTCGGTTCCAAGGGGCCCCTAAGGGGCCCCCAGGAAGCCCCAAAACGCCCCCATGATGCCCCCCAAAGGCCGTAAGAGGCCCCCCAAAAGCCCTAAGAGGTACTCCAAGGAGACCCCCTAAGAGGCTCCCAACAGGCCCCAAACCTGCCCGCAAGAGGCCCCCGAAGGCGCTCCGAACTCTGACCCACAACCCTCGCACGGTGGCGGGATGGGCCGAATGCCATTGTGGCTAATGTGTATGCGTAGATCCGTCGACCGAGACGGCCTGATCAACATATACCGTAGCCCCCCGCAAATGCAGATAACAGTGAGGGGGCGGTGGGGACGTCGGCAGTTTGCGAGACTCTGGAGAAGCCCACCGCAGGCGCCAAAGTTTCAAAAACATAAAACAAATTATACAACGAGCCGCCGCAGGCGCCGACTTTTCGTTCAACCAATGTGGGTAGGTCGCGGGTGGGTCGCGGGTGGGTCGCAAATCGGTCGCGGGTGGGTCGCGGGTGGATCGCTGTTGAGTCGCGGGTGTAGAAGGCAGAAAATTATCCTTCTTTCTAAAAGAGGAAAAAAGGTTATACCACTCTCCCCCCGGACTTATCGAGTCCCCGGGAACCGATGCAAAACACATGCGTTTCCGACCCAATGTCCACCCGATCTGTGAATTCTGAATACCCAACCAAGCCGGTATCACCCCCCTCGGTTCCCTTGCCAACGATAACTATGCGCGCACATTTGCTTATCAAAAATCATTTATTTGTTTCACAAAAAAACAAAAAATCCAACAAACGGACCGAAACGCACACGCGCGCGTCGTCGCGCGCGCATGCCGGAATCCTTCAACAACTCTCGGTTTCGGAAGGGTTTCAAAATCGAGTGTCTACAAAAAGACACACACACACACACACACGCACACACTTTCGCAACGCGGATGTTCAACAAAAGCGTGCGCACGTTCGTGCGAATTCGTTCAAAAATGCATAAGCTTTCAACATGCCCATCACATGCTACCAAAAAACTTCGCGCGCGCGCATGTCCAAATCGTTCGAACGCCCTTTGCGCGCGTGCTGGGGTGGCACGATCCGTGTAAAATATTACCACGCGAACCACTCTCACGCGTCTGCCGCGCGCGCATGTCGAATCTCTTCCAAAACCTTCATCACCGACGCGAAGGAGCCGTCATCGTCGTCGGCGTGATCAGCATCGGCGCCGTCACTGCCTGCCCCGTCGTCGCTGTCAGCATCGTCACCAGCATCGCTACTAGCACCATCGTGTCTACCAGCGTCGACGTTGCCATGATACCGCGCCCGCCCAAACCGCCGACTCGCACTGAAGTGCCCGCTGGGATGTGCCGAGCGGTCAGCGCCACCGCGGTCGCGTCGGTCGCGCCAAACTACCTGGCCGCTGCGCGCGCGAGCATGTGCGGGCTAGCGCGGCCGTAGAGATGCACCAGCCAACGCAATCGCTCCCGCATGGGTTTTGCAAACCAAGTTGCGGGCGGGTGGGTGGGATGATTGCGCGAACAGTGTAGTTGACAACTTCACACACTCGGCGAGTAAATTCTCGTTGCTAAACAATAGGTTATACCACCCTTCCCCCCCCGACTTCGATTCCCCAGGAACCGATGCAAAACACGAATGGTTATGACCCAATGTCCATCCTACTGGCGAATTCAATTTTATCCTAGCCAAATCGGTCTCGTTCCCACCCTGGTTCCCTGGCAAAAAAAAAACGACTACCCGCGCACTCGTTGATCAAAAATCTTAAAATGGTTCAAGAATATTTTGCAACAGACGGGACGAAGTGCACACGCGCGCGTCGTCGCGCGCGCATGCCGAAATCCCTCAAAAACCTTCGGTTCCGGAAGGACTTCCAAATCGAAAAACTAAAAAAACATGGTGTCGCAACACGGATATTGAAACGAAAGCGTGCGCGCGTTCTTGCGAATTCTTCCGGAAACCATGAAGACTTCAACATGCTCATAAAATGCTACCAAGCGGGCTTCGCGCGCGCATGCTGAAATCCTTTAAAAAACCTTCGGTTTCGGAAGGGGTTTGAAATCGAGTATTCAAAAAAAAAAAAAAAAAGTTTCGCAACGCGGGTGTTCAACATAAGCGTGCGTGCACACTCTTGCGAATGTTGCAGAAAACCATAGAAGTGTTCAACATTTTCATCACATGCTACCAAAGGATTTCGCGCGCGCGCATGTCGAAATCGTTCGAACGCCCTTGCGCGCGTGCTGGGGTGGCACGATCCGTGTAAAATATTACCATGCGAGCTACTCTCACGCGTCTACCAAGCGCATTCCGAATTTCTTCCAAAACCTTCATCACCGACGCGGGGACTCCATCATCGTCGGCGTGATCAGCACCGGCGCCCCTACTACCATCATCGTGTCTACCGCTGTCGGCGTTGCCATGATACCGCGCCCGCCCAAACCGCCGACTCGCACAGAAGTCGCGCGCGTGTTTGTTCTGGCGCGGCCGCAGAGATGGACCAGCCAACGTCAAGCACCCATCGCAATCGCCACCGCATGCGTTTTGCAAACGAAGTTGTGGGTGGGTGGGTGGGATGATTGCGTGAGCAATGGAGTTGGCAACTCACTGCGAAAAGAAATTATCCACCACCCCATAAGAATCACCCCGGCAAGCGAAGCCGTTTAGCAAACGCACAGAAGGAATGAATTGAACAGGGCAACGCTGCTTAGTAAACGCCCAAGGCCGTTTAATAAACGTCAATTATCGGGTCCGGGTGGTTTTTCCTCCCTTGAGGGTGGGTCGCGGGGTAAGGTCGCGGGTGAGTCGAGGGGTGGGTCGCGAGTGGGTCGCGGATGGATCGCAAATGGGTCGCGGGGTGGGTCGCGGGTGGGTCGCGGGGTGGGTCGCGGGTGGGTCGCGGGTGGGTCACGGGGTGGGTCGCGGGTGGGTCGCGGGGTGGGTCGCGGGGTGGGTCGCGGGTGGGTCGCGGGGTGGGTTGCGGAGTGGGTTGCGGAGTGGGTTGCGGGGTGGGTCGCGGGGTGGATCGCGGGTGGGACGACGACAACAAACAACAACAACAACAACAACAACAACAACAACAACAACAACAACAACAACAACAACACAACAACAACAACAGAAGCCACAACAACGACAACGCAACAAACAAAATGTTAACCACGAGTTCCCAGTCATCCACGCACCCAAGGACAATGAATGACCGTTCGGCCCCTCACCCTGATACGTAGCACCCCGCGGATGCGGATAAGAGTGAGGGGGCGGCGGGGACGTCGGCAGTTTGCGACTCTGGAGAAGCCCACTGCAGGCACCAAAGTTTCACAAATTATACAACGAGCCCGCCGCAAGCGCCAATGTTTTCGTTAAACCAATGTGGGTAGGTCGCGGGTGTATCGCAAATGGGTCGCGGGTGGGTCGCAGGTGGGTCGCTGTTGGGTCGCGGGTGTGTCGCGGGTGTGGAGGGCAGAAAATCCACCCCAAAATTATCACCCCGACAAGCGAAGCCGTTTAGCAAACGCACACAAAGAATGTACTGAACAGGGCAAGACTGCTCAGTAAACGCCCAAGGCCGTTTAGTATACGTCAAGTGTCGGGTCCGTGTGGTTTTTCTTTCCTTCTGGGTGGGTCGCGGGGTGGGTCGGGGGTGGGTCGCGGGGTGTGTTGCGGGTGGGTCGCGGGGTGGGTTGCGGGTGGGTCACGGGGTGGGTCGCGGGTGGGCCGCGGGGTAGGTCGCCGGTTGGTCGCGGGTGGGTCGCGGGTGGGTCGCGGGTTGGGTCGCGGGGTGGGTCGCGGGTGGGACGACGACAACAAACAACAACAACAACAACAACAACAACAACAACAACAACAACAAGGCAAAACAACCGGCTGGTGGACCCGGTGAGGGTCCAACAGCTCGCTGTTTCGCTCCTTGTGGCGAAACATCTCACTGGTGGACCCGGACCCCCCCCCGGCAACGCAACGCAACGCAACGCAACGCAAAGCAACAGGTGGCTGGCAACAGAAACCAAAGGAAGCCGTTGGAAAATCCCCTGGAATCTTTCGAAATCCTTAAGACAGCCGACGCATTCCCACGAGCTGAAACTATGCGCGCTCCCCCGAGCCGAAACCTTCGGGCATGCTATAGAATCCTTAAGGGATGCTATGGAATCCCTAAAGGAAGGCTGCAGAACCCCTAAGTGATGCTATAGGGATGCTATAGAACCCCTAAAGGATGCTATATAATCCCTAAGGGATGCTATATAATCCCTAAGGGCTGCTACAGAATCCCTAAGGGATGCTATAGAATCCCTAAGGGATGCCATACAATTCCTAAGGGATGCGATATAATCCTTAGAAGAGGATGCTATAGAATCCCTAAGGGGATGCTATAGAATCCTTAAGGGGATGCTATAGAATCCTTAAAGGGATGCCATTGAGTCCCTAAGGGATGCTGTAGAATCCGTGAGGGATGCTATAGAATCCCTGAGGGATGCTATAGAATCCCTGAGGGATGCTATAGAATCCATAAGGGCTACCACTGGATCCCGACGGGATGCTATAGCATCCCTAAGGGATGCTATGGAATCCCTAAGAGATGCGATAGAATCCCTACAGGATGCTATAGAATCCCCATGGGTCCCGCCGTGTTGCCCGGCGTCCCTCAGTGGCCTGGCCCAGAGGGGGTAGGCGCATGCCCAAATGGCTCGAACCACACATGAAGAGAGGGAGAGGAGCGTGCCCACGTCAGCCACAAGGCCACCAGAGCCACGGGAGTCAAATCCGCCGCCGTGCCTCCTGCACGGCAGAGGCGTGTTAGAGGCTGGGCCGGCACGGGAACGAAAAGAGCTCCCTGTGGGGCCAGGGCCACGATCCTCGAGAGGGGTGTGCCGAAATGAAGCTTCGGTGGGCCTCCCTGTGGGGTCTGTGCCACGGTCCTCGAGAGGGGTGTGCCGAAATGTTGCTTCGGTGGAGCTCCCTGTGGGGTCTGTGCCACGGTCCTCGATAGGGGTGTGCCGAAATAATGTTTCGGTGGAGCTCCCTGTGGGGCCAGGGCCACGGTCCTCGAGAGGGTGTGCCGAAATGAAGATTCGGTGGAGCTCCCTGTGGGACCAGGGCGACGATCCTCGAGAGGGGTGTGCCGAAATGAAGTTTCGGTGGAGCTCCCTGTGCGGCCAGGGCCGCGATCCTCGAGAGGGGTGTGTCGAAATGAGGCTTCGGTGGAGCTCCCCCTGGGGCCAGAGCCACGATCATGCTTGAGGGGTGTGCCGACATGAAGCTTCCGAGAAACCCTCTGTGAGGGGAGGGCCACGATCCTCAAGAAGGGTGTGCCGAAATGAAGCTTCGGAGGAGCTCCCTCTGAGGCCAGGGCCACGATCCTCGAGAGGGGTGTGCCGAAATGAAGCTTCGGAGGAGCTCCCTGTGAGGCCAAAGGCCCTATGGGATTCCTATAAGATTCCTAAAGAAGACTCCCATTGGATTCGTAAAAGCCATAGGCTTCCCGCAGGATTCCTATAGGATGCGTGGAGGCCCTATAATTCCTATAGGACTCCTAGAGGATTCCAAAAAATTCGAAGAGGCCCTATAGGATTCCCATAGGATTCCCACAGGACTCCTATAGGAATCGTAGAGGCTCTCTAGGATTCCTATAAGATTCCCATGTTATTCTTAGAGGATTCGTGGAGGCCCTATAGGATACTTATACAAATCATATAGGATTCGTATAGGATTCGTGGAGGCCCTATAGGATTCCGTTGTATGGGATATGTAAAGGCCCTCCGGGATTTCTATCATATTCCTATAGGAGTCCGATGGGATTCGTAAAAGCCCTATAGGAATCCTGTGAGACTCCTATAGGAATCCCATAAGATTCGCAGAGGCCCTATAGGATTCCGACAGGTTTGCTATATGATTCCTATAGGATTCGTAAAGGCCCTATAGGATTATTATGGGATTCCCATGAGATTCCTATAGTGTTCGTAGAGGCCCTATAGGATTCCTATGGGAGTCCTCTAGGAATCGGAGAAGCCCTATAAGTTGTCTACCGGCTTCCTATCGGATTCCTGTCGGAATCGTAAAGGCCCTACAGGATACCCATTGGATTCCTATGGGATTCCCATCGGAATCAGGCCACATAGGATTCCGATAAGATTCCAACTGGATTCCTATAGGATCCGTAAGAGGCCCTCTAGGATTCCCATATGAATCCGATAGGATCCCTATAGGATTCGTAGAGGCCCTAAAGGGCTCCTACAGGCTTCGTAGAGGCCCTATAGGATTCCCAAAGGATTCCTATGGGATCCCCATAGGAATCCGAAAAGCCCTATAGGATTCCCATGGGATTCCTATGGGATTCCAATAGGAATCCTAAAGGCCCTATAGGTTTCTTACAAGCTTCCTATCGGATTCCCATCGGATTCGTAAGAGGCCCTATAGGATTCCCATTGGATTCCTATGGGATTCCCATTGGACTCGTAAAGGCCCCATATGATTCCTAAAAGATCCCCATGGGATTCCCATTGGATTCGTAAAAGGCCTTATAGGATTCCTGTGGGATTTCTTTCGGAATCCTAGAAGGTTCGCAGAGACCCTATAGGATTCCCATTGGAATCCTATAGGATTCGGGGTAACGTGCGTTGCGTTGCGTTGCGTTGCGTTTCGCGGGGGGGGGGGGGGGGGGGGGCGGC